>OY365808.1:27050702-27600788 GCA_959347315.1 Bimastos eiseni
GGCGTGACAGCGGTGATGTGGTTTCCGCCCGCATGGTGGGACACCATACCTGTCGTACGCAACTGTCTTTCACATACCAAGGTATGCGATGTAAACTCCTTCGAAAATCTGACCACTAGTCGGCGAGCCTTGTTTCATATGTCTCATATAATAACATTATAATATAATCATATCTCACCCGCCATCTGTGATTCTCCCATCAATGAATTGTGCCCGTGCTCAACAATCACCTCGTGATTTTTTACCTAAACCTAAACCTGCCAGCGCCTAGGAGTTGATGGGCAAGGAATTCACGGATGAAACGGGTGTTATCATATAATATATAAAAACATAACCTGCGATATAGCTTATTATATAAAAATTAACATGCGATATAGCCTATATTATAAAAACATAACATGCGATATAGCTTATATAGCTTAACATACGATATAGAGCTTAACATGCGATATAGCTTAGATTATACTTATCATGCGATATAGCTGATATGCGATATAGCTTATATTAAAATATAAAATGGTGAGGCGAAACAGCCCACATAATCTATAACATAATCTATAAAATAATATGATGCAGTGCGGCGAAACAGCCCACGTAACTTCTCATAAATGATGCATACGTGCGACTAAACAGTCCACTTGTCTGATATAATACGTTACTTAGAAACTAGGCCATAGATGCGATAACTATAATACAATACGGTGAGGTGAAAACGGCCCACATAATCTAACATTAATGCCAACGTGCGATGATACGGTCCACTGACCTGACATAATACGATAAATAGGTACGATAAGATATTGACATAACCTACTAACCCTAACCTTGTTAGCCGACCGGCCCACCTGTCTGTCGATCTAGCTCGCCCTCTGGTCAAAGCCAGAGGGCGAGCCAGTGATGGGGTTTCCGCCCGCATGGTGGGACACCATACTTGTCATACGCAACTGTCTTTCACATACCAAGGTATGCGATGTAAACTCCTTCGAAAATCTGACCACTAGTCGGCGAGCCTTGTTTCATATGTCTCATATAATAACATATTATAATATAATCATATCTCACCCGCCATCTGTGATTCTCCCATCAATGAATTGTGCCCGTGCTCAACAATCACCTCGTGATTTTTTACCTAAACCTAAACCTGCCAGCGCCTAGGAGTTGATGGGCAAGGAATTCACGGATGAAACGGGTGTTATCATATAATATATAAAAACATAACCTGCGATATAGCTTATTATATAAAAATTAACATGCGATATAGCCTATATTATAAAAACATAACATGCGATATAGCTTATATAGCTTAACATACGATATAGAGCTTAACATGCGATATAGCTTAACATGCGATATAGCCTAACATGCGATATAGCTTAACATGCGACATAGCTTAGATTATACTTCTCATGCGATATAGCTGATATGCGATATAGCTTATATTAAAATATAAAATGGTGAGGCGAAACAGCCCACATAATCTATAACATAATCTATAAAATAATATGATGCAGTGCGGCGAAACAGCCCACGTAACTTCTCATAAATGATGCATACGTGCGACTAAACAGTCCACTTGTCTGATATAATACGTTACTTAGAAACTAGGCCATAGATGCGATAACTATAATACAATACGGTGAGGTGAAAACGGCCCACATAATCTAACATTAATGCCAACGTGCGATGATACGGTCCACTGACCTGACATAATACGATAAATAGGTACGATAAGATATTGACATAACCTACTAACCCTAACCTTGTTAGCCGACCGGCCCACCTGTCTGTCGATCTAGCTCGCCCTCTGGTCAAAGCCAGAGGGCGAGCCAGTGATGGGGTTTCCGCCCGCATGGTGGGACACCATATTTGTCATACGCAACTGTCTTTCACATACCAAGGTATGCGATGTAAACTCCTTCGAAAATCTGACCACTAGTCGGCGAGCCTTGTTTCATATGTCTCATATAATAACATATTATAATATAATCATATCTCACCCGCCATCTGTGATTCTCCCATCAATGAATTGTGCCCGTGCTCAACAATCACCTCGTGATTTTTTACCTAAACCTAAACCTGCCAGCGCCTAGGAGTTGATGGGCAAGGAATTCACGGATGAAACGGGTGTCATCATATAATATATAAAAACATAACCTGCGATATAGCTTATTATATAAAAATTAACATGCGATATAGCCTATATTATAAAAACATAACATGCGATATAGCTTATATAGCCTAACATGCGATATAGAGCTTAACATGCGATATAGCTTAACATGCGATATAGCTTAACATGCGATATAGCTTAACATGCGATATAGCCTAACATGCGATATAGCTTAACATGCGACATAGCTTAGATTATACTTATCATGCGATATAGCTGATATGCGATATAGCTTATATTAAAATATAAAATGGTGAGGCGAAACAGCCCACATAATCTAAAACATAATCTATAAAATAATATAATGCAGTGCGGCGAAACAGCCCACGTAACTTCTCATAAATGATGCATACGTGCGACTAAACAGTCCACTTGTCTGATATAATACTTTACTTAGAAACTAGGCCATAGATGCGATAACTATAATACAATACGGTGAGGTGAAAACGGCCCACATAATCTAACATTAAAGCCAACGTGCGATGATACGGTCCACTGACCTGACATAATACGATAAATAGGTACGATAAGATATTGACATAACCTTCTAACACTAACCCTAACCTTGTTAGCCGACCGGCCCATCTGTCTGTCGATCTAGCTTGCTCCCTGGTCAAAGCCAACCGGCAGACCTTGAGGTAGAAGCGCGGTGAAGCATACAGTAACAAGGTGTAAGCCAATAAGCAAACATTGTAGGGTATAAATAAGCATAGCATAATCATAGTATGTTACTTAGAACCTGGAGAAGAGTCGGACGATCGATACAAAGTGAGTTTTACCTTTTTTCTTCTTTTTTTGTAACATCTTGACCTATAAGTAGGCAACTCCGCCACTCTGGCATACCATCCGAATAGGAGGTTCCAGCGCCATTGTGCCAGTCCCAAGCCTGGTTAATAAGGAGAAGGGAACCCGCTTTAGTTCCATCAGGGGTCTAACTTTGACTGTTGAATTTCAAACAGACCTATACACAAGGTCTTAATGTCGATTTTTTTAATTTATTCATTTGTTGATTCGATCATTCACTCACTCTGAGATTTTGCATAGTGCTCCTTTAACAGCCTACTCTGCAGGAGCGCTCACAATTCAGCCACGACAAATATATAATAGACTTGGACGACTTGTGTAGTCTGTCCGGTTAGATCCCAAGTAAAGGGTGCAGCTCAGGTTTGAGATCATTCCAGATAAGAAGGAAGGCCGCATGGCAAGGACAGTAGAATACGATTTTAAGAACCTAGCTAGGTTCCTAACTGTTTTTAAAAAGCCTAGAATCAGAAGTCCAGATTTTTTTGGTCTTCTGTGAGGCCAACATATTAAAAACATTGCTTTATCTTTTTTAGTCACATCTATTTGAGCATTTTGTCACATCATTTTATTTTATGCTATTTCGATTTTTTGGTTTTGATCATTACTGTTATTATTTCACTGAACTCTTACCGCAGTCATAAATTATTAATGCGCTATAGCAGTTGTGTAAAATATCTTTACTGGAAAAGAAATTATGATCTTCGCTTTTGGCAAAGGCAATTAGTGAGTTTCCGTTCGTGGTGACGATTTTAGAATATAGTATATTTGATTAAAAGGTAAATGCGAAAAGTTACAAGTTATCGTCTTTCATAACGAAAAATTTCGTTTATTTTGTCACGCACAGAAAATTCTGTATCCTTGCTAAAGTGATTGCTGTTTCTTCTGAAGTTATTCGGCAAGAGTATTTGCTGCGGATCTTTCTGAAGTTGCGAAGGATAGTGTGGCCTGCTTCTATCTGTATTTTCACTAATAAATGGCTACAAACAATAATCGATGGATTTTCACGGATTCGCAATTGAGTGACACACCAAGCAGACGATGTGGAATATCAGCAGAAGACGAAGCAAACTATCGGTTCCACGCCGCAACTCTAATACGAGACATAGGGAACAAGCTTTCAGTGTATGTATAATATGCTATTCCGACGTATTTACTCGACTTTCAAGCTTAAATGTGACCAAAATAGTTAGAGTTAAACCAGCTACAGTAGTATTTTAATTAACTGACGACAACTTCTGCCAAATTTTTTAACAGTTTGATATAAAATTTGAATTGTTTGAGTTATATTCCGCGCGAGAAAATAATTGTGTACAGTTATTTTCTGGTAGCGTGGTATTTCTGCGGCGGAAAAATCTTCAATGCGGTCTATAAAGAACGAAATTTTTACTTCTGTGACGGATATGGATATGAAAATTCGCAGTTTATAATAAAATAATGCACAGAATATTCTAATGCCAATACTTGCTCTAACCCTGCAAATATATACTATTGGGGTTATACGTTTTTTGTAGTGTACAAATTATACGCTGATGTACGATATCATTGGGTATGCTGCCATTGGCCGGAGCAAAACTGGCGTGATGAGCAGTGATTTGCCGATTTTAAAGGAACATGGATAATAAGTGAAAGCGAATGCTTCAGTAATTGAGTGAAAATTATCTGGAAGCAAATGTGCATCATTTAATCCTCAAAAAATGGGCTAAAAGAGAGCAGGCTGGTGAACCATTATTGGTCAACTTTAATGAAGTTCTTGATTTTATAACATGAATCTTGCTAAGATCAACGACATCTGCAGAGATTAACTGGGCATTCTAGAGTACATACTATGCCAGAAAATTGTAAATAGTAAAGTACAATGCATTCTGCATCAACAAGCATGCGGGCTTACAAGTGAATCGTCAAACACGTGTGCCAAGTCCAAACTGTACAAGCAACAACTGATCAAAAACCCAACTGTCTTGCCTCCTAGCATTTTGTCGTTGATGATACTTGGCCTTCACAAGTAGTGACTCGTCTATCGGAACTCATGCTATGGTTGCTGAACTGAACTGGAGGGCAATTTCCACAGGCACATGTCTTGTAGAAATTAATTGTCATCTACCACAGAATTTGACAGATGGACTAGATGTTGAATGGTCGTCATAAATTAAATTTCATTGTCCAGAATACACTATACATACGAACTTTGCTGGTAAAATCTTGTCACCCTCCTGGGAGCTATCCCTCAGCATGGATTGAACGATTCCATCTAAACTTCACCAAATGTACCCAATCAGCTTTCAGCTTTGACAATTCCGTTGTAGATTGCCAAATGCGTATGAAGGGATATGTGGTGACATAATAAATGGACTACCCTTTAAGTAAATATAGCCAATTGTCTATTTCAGGTCAATCAGTAACAGCACTGAATACACACCATTATCACACTTCCCGATAATGTAGTTTTAACTATAATGACCCTAGAGCTGTACCGATATCACTTTTTGCCGATTATGCCGATACTGATTATTGCCGATTATTTCATTTCCTATACCGATTATCTAGCCGATTATTTTACCGATTATTTCATTGTGTTTCCCAAGATGTCTGGTTCTAAAAGATAAACCTACTGCTACTGCCTATTGTTGTGATACAAGCAATACACTTGCTCCGTAGGAGACGTTATACATGTAGTTGGGGACTGCTCCTAGGCATGCAATACAGATTAGGCACCTTGCATGACGGAGGAGAGAAAAGAGATAGGCCAATCTATGTAACTGGATGCCAAAGCTACTTTACGACCTGCACTTTGGCCTAAAATGCCGGCCAGCAGAGATGACAACTGTGCCCAGGGTAATTAAGCAGACACTCTCTGCACAACCGCTTTCCCACGTTTTGTACTTGCACAATGCCTACTGGATGGTCTTAAGCCATATGCTATGGGAACAGAATGGAATGCTGTCCTTCACAAATTCAATGATGTTGATGTCATAATTTTGCTCTTGAAGACTGAAAAGATTAGTTTAAAATTAAAAAAATTAATATCGGCGCCGATTATCTTATCAATATCCGATACCGCCGATATCTCTATAATCGGCGCCAGTTATGATTGCTGTCGATGTATCAGTACAGCTCGAAATGACTCTCACAAAGCCTATCGTGACCCTAACTGACCCTCACATTGCCATCAATGCTATCAATCATTTTAAGCTACATCTTCCACCACAGAGGATATCGGCTTGTAGGCTGCAGCAATGTTCCAACTGTGCACATGTGTGCACACACTCATTCTGTGAAGCCAGCATGCACAAGAATTTTGTGTGCGCATAAACAAATGCCATATATCCTAGCCATCTGCAGTCTACCTTACTCCAGAAACTTTGGTTCCTCAATTTGCTGATACATCCTCTTATTTATCCTTCGACAAGGGACTTTTATTACGTTATCAGAACAACCATAGACTTTTAGATATGCTCTTAATTTAACTAGAATTGCATTTGGTTTGATCAGCACACAAAAGTGTGAACCATTTATAATATGTTGCACGCACAAAATTTCTTGCTCACTATCAAAAAAAAGAGGAACCATTGGTCTGCGGTCATCAGTCAGTGAGGCATGTAAAATACAGAATTCTTGTTGTGTTTAGAATTCAATACAATGGCAGGCACAGTTGTATTTTTTTATGACCAACTTTTGCCATATTTTACCTGGTGATACATGACTCCATAAGTATGCAAACCTGTATGATCCCTTGTTCTGGAAACAATCCTAAGATTGTCTACAAATTAAAATAATTGACTCGATGGAAGCCATTGCTCTCTCCAAGTCTACACAGATACATTAAATATGCTTCATGTGCAGGTCATTCCAGTCATTGCTGGAGCAATGGGTTAACATTAAGTGTAGACAATTTGTAGAAAATTCACATGATCACTTCTGCAGCATGAGATTACATGTATTTGCATACTTAATGGAATTATGTATCACCAGGTAACATTTTTGAAGGGTTTGACTTACTGGTATCTTGTTGTGCATTTTTATAAAACAGGCTCTTGGTGTGAGTGTCAAACTCTGCTGTGAGTGCCAAACTCTGCTGTGATGGTGTTTTACTCTAGTGTTCTGTTTTGGCTGGATTTGAACTGCATCAGTTGATTCTGTGTGATGAGGATGTGGATGATTTTTTAACAGTTGCAATAAATTTGAATTTTAGAACCCAACTGTGCATTAATACAGCGATAGTCTACATGCACAGATACTACATGTTCAACTCATTCTCGAATATGTCATACAAAGTTAGTACATGTTATTGCTATTTGTGGCAAATAATGTTTGATTTTTTTATTGTTTAATATATCCATTTTGATGCTTGAATAACATTTACAGATTAAAGATGTGTCAAGATTAGCAATTGAATGGTGTGTAGTTAGCTGCAAGTTCGTATACATTGTACAGTTACCTAAAGGTAGGTCTTGATTCTTGATACACCCTTGTAAAATGATTATGGAAGTCATGTCCTATATCACTTCTGGAATAGGTTAATGTTGTGTTTGAATAGTTGTATATTGTTATTATGTCAAAAGTTGGGCTCTAGTGTGCATGCAGTTTTGGTTTTTTTGTGAGGATTTTGTTAGGGCAGTGCAGTTAAAAACCCTTGTGCAGATGTTATTTGTGTTTTAAAGTTTGTTCATTAAATTTATCAGAAAATTTGTCAATAATTAGGCCATAAGTAGGTATTTCAAACTGTCTATGGGGTTATATTTAAGAAAATGGTATACAAATTGAGCATACACACACAGCATCTTGGTAGTCTAATAGTTAGTACATGCTGCCCTCTCAAACCAAAGGGTGATTGTTTAAATTCCTATCAGAGCAGAAAAACATCAGTTCTAATTGTGCCATTAGCGAATTTGAGCTTTAGTTGCTAATCTTGGCATAACTTTTAGTCACATATCTTGACACAATTTCTGTCTGTAAATTGCTACTTGAAAAATCAGAAGGAATATATTAATGAGTATGACCATACATTGTCAGTGGAGAGGTCAGGCGGTGAGGAGAGGACTTGTTGCTTATCGTCAAATGCTAGGCTGAGAAAGTGAAAGCACTTCTACTTCCTACCCTTGGATACTCTGCTCTTGGTTGAATTAAATAACTGCTCTTCATCTTGCTTTTGGTACTGCTGGATTTACTGGGATCTATGTATTGTACAGCAATCCCTATTACGAGTTCATTTGTTCTTTGTTTTTACTGTGTTTGAGCAGTTGCCCAGTGCTGTGAGTTTTGCTCTGATTTGTTTAGAGCATGGCTCCTGCATGCGTATTTCTTGCTGCCAAAGTAGAAGAGCAGCCGAGAAAAATGGAACATGTGATTCCAGTGGCGTATTCTATCCTTAACCGAGACCTTCCAGGCATTGAAAAGAATTGTGAGGTTAGTTCAGGCTCTCTTGAGTCTTGATTATTTTTTTAATGGAAAATTACTTTGAGGAATATAGATTTTGTGTAAATGATTGCCCTGAGTGTTATGTTTGGCATCATAGAATATTCATGGGATTCTTCTAAATCAATAGGGATATTTCTAACGAACAAAAGTCAAATTCAGAGTGAAAGCCAGCAAAAGGATTTTATTTGCGATGTTTACAGTGCGGCATTGCAACGTACAATTTTCACTAATTTCTTTAAATTATATAATGGTCTTTTTCAGACAGCTTCTGATTGCTTATTTGGCAAGATAAAATGTCTGTTTTATGGAAGATCACCTCTTTTCTTCCTGTTAGATACAGTCTTTTCTGTTTTCTTGTTATTATTGAGAAAACATTGAAATGTTGTGCGTATATATGACTCTAAAGCTGTTATTCGTTAGATTAAATGATGACACAGATACCTGTCTGCCTGTCCATATCCCTCTCCCTGGCAAAGTGCAAGAAATTGCTTTATTCTTATATTATTCATGATAGATGCATGTATTTTATGTTGCCATTTCAAATGGATCAAGTAGCATTCATGCAAGCCTGTGAGGCTATTATTCTGAGGAAATAGTAACTTTGCATTACAATGACCATGATGTAATTTTTACAGTTTCTACTGTGTTTTATAAAATATTGTATTTCTAATGACATTGATGATGGTTCAATTATGTATTTAAATAACTTCAAGCCAGGCCATACCCTTTTTAGAGAGGATTTCTTTTAGAAGAAAATATTTTCAAAGCCATTTTGTGGTAAATGGTAGAGCCCCAATACAGTTTTGCTCGAGTACTGACTCTGGATTATTAAAATTTCAGGCTTATTTGCAGTCTGCGCAAGATATCAACTGGTATGAAACCGATCTGTTAATGACATTGGGTAAGTGGAATATGTTGAGTTGATGTGTGTGAAGGATATCAGTTCTTGCTTATTCAGTTTGGACTTGTTAACTTGTTAATTTACTGAATTGAAACTATAGCTTAGGCTTAGGCCTACTTTTGAAATTTATCGGTTTTCCTATTTTGTACACTTTCTTGTTCATTATCGTATTCGACCAAATAGTTGGTCCAATAACTCGTAGTCGACCAAATAGTGATTATCACCTATTCGATACAGCCCTATTTATTGTGTCCCTACCTGATGCAGTCACCTCTAGCCTGGCCAGGTACTTGTAGATCTGAGTGGATGCCCACTGAATAGGCTGTCGAGCTTTCATATCTTTCTGACTTATTTATTCTCACTTATCTAATCACTTGCTGGTGTCTGCTACATTGATCAGTGCTTGTTATTGTTTTTGTTTTTTCCATTATTAATGTGCCAATATGTCTGACCAGTAGAGTCAATACCAGGGCTGTTAATTTAACAATAAAACATTGGAATACTTGGTATCACAGATACTTTATTCAATATCGCAGTGACTAACGCAATAGTTTTATTTTGCTTGTATCGCATGTCTATCGCTAATAGGGGTCTACAGTCTTTCTTTAGGCTGTCAGCGATTCTCGACACCAATACTTTTCTCCAACATAATTATATTTATCCTCGTCTGCTTGAATATGTCGTGATCAGGAAATAGCGAGAAATAAGCTTAAGAATTCCTCTTTCTTTAATGTCAGCAGAAGGAATCTATAATAATGGAATTATCGTAAGCGTATCCTTTTCCAATCATAGGCAGAAGTGGGTTGTGTAATTGTAAGGTATTTGCAATTTTGAAGTTATTTTAAAGTGTTTGCAAACTTGGTCAATATTGAAAATGAATTGGCCTGCAGAAATTAAATATTACAAATGTGATTTCAGTGCAGAGGCTTCTTCTAATACGTTGCCATTTTCTGTGGGAGATTCCAGTCACAGTGCATGAAGCACATGCGATATGCGAACTCGACAAGCCCTGGCTTTCGAAAGCATTTGTTAGGAAGTATTGATATTGCTAGAGACAATACTTTTATCCAGTATTGTTATCACAACGTTGTAGTGATGTAATAAATTTGTGTTTTTCATGATTCTTCATGCCTTTATTTTTTTGTGGCATTCTATGCTGATTTATTAGAATATCTTGCTTACATTTCTTTGCTAAATGTTGCATATGTGTCACATGTTTCGTACAGGATTCGAAACAACAGTGGAACATCCACACACCACTATTGTAAGGACGTGTACCATGATCAAAGGTATAGTTAGTTTAATGCTAATGATTTCAATTTTTAGACTGTACCAAATATTTGATTCCTTTGGACAGAAACTTACTCTTAATAGATAATTCTTGTACAGCTAAATAAGGATGAACCAAACTCGGCCAAGTTTCTTAGTACTATACATCGCTTAAACTCGGACAAACAATGAATGAGTTTTAATATTAATAAGAATCAGCTTTCCGATTTTCTGTTCAGAAAACGAAAATCTGATTTTTTACAAGATGTAGATGTATATTGACCTAACTAAAACACAGATGCTGTTACTAGTAGTACTAGCTACTGCTTCCTAGTAGAAACTGAGACACAACTCAAAAGTTCAAAAAAATTGTGCTGTCTGCCAAACTGAATGTCAAGGTAATGAGCTTTTTTGAACACTCGGAACTTGGACTCGGTACAACTCGGCTCGTAATGCTTGGTACTGGGACTTTGCAGGAAATTGACACTCGGTTCAATCCTACTGAATAGTTTTTAAAAACTCAATATAAATATTGAAAGTGCTACATTAATTTTTGTACATATCCAAATGCAAATAGTACTGTCAAGTAGTAGTATTCTTTTATTGGTCTGTAAAGTAGATGAACATAGTAATTACTTTACAGCAAGGAAACTAAGCGCAGTGCAGTGCAGTAGACGTAATATTAGCTTTACAAAGTTATGTAAGATACGGATCAACAAGGAAAAACAAGAACCCTAACGGACCCAAAGCATTCGGATAGTAGAAGTGCTACATTAATTTGCGCACATATGTAATAAATGCGCTATATGCAATTAATGCTTAACCTTGGAGGGGAAATTGAGATTTTGGCAGAAGGGACTAAAGAGAAGAGGAAGAATGGTGAAGTTGGAAAGTAACAACGGAGAGGCAGTTTTGGATTTTTCGCAGATAGGATGTTTTTGCTATAATAATTTTTTTATTTTGGTTTAGCATCCAGAGATTTTGCACAGTCATCATACTTCTTGGCCTCTAGCAGGTAATCAAGCCTGCCTACCTTTTGTTTGGAATACTTTCATTAATTATTATTTTCGTACTGACTAATGTTGTTTTGCATTTGTTGTAAGATTATACCTATATACAGGTCATCGTGCTTGTGCAGTTTGTGATACTTAAAAACTATTTGATGCTTATGATGGGATTAGAAATAAGATGCTGAAAATTGAACCAAATGTGACTAAAAGGTATTATCTTTGATCTTGGATCCTTTAATGTTGACTTTTATTCAGTTTTTACTAGTCTGGTATATTTGTATTTAGAGACTTTTTATCATGGATAACTTATTTAAAAAAATCTCTTTCAGCCTCCTTATGACGACGATGTGTCTTCGATATCCAACGTCAGTCGTTGCTTGTGTCTGCATACATGCGGCATGCAGATGGTCAAGCTTTGAGGTAAACAGCTTAGTGTGAAGCTTCATCATTTGTGTAGTTGTGTTATTCTAATTGATGAACTGGGCGTCACTATTGCTCAATACATGCATCTGCTTATAAGTGGTCAAACATTTGCAGCCATTCTCTGCATATACAATGATGTGTAGCTTCAAGGCACATAAACAACTAACCCTTAGCCATATATATACGTCATAGCCTAGGCTATCGGCTGTTGGGGAAGCCACATATATACGTCAGACAAGGTATTGGATTTTCGCTGGCTGGAGATGCCGTATAAATGCGTCGTACGCGGCAAATTGCTCTCATTCAGCTAGCCTGTAGTGCTAAAAATAGTTTAGATTAGGTAGTCTGGGGTGTGACAAGAGTTATCGATTAGTAAAGGCGTTTTGTTGACAACATTCTAGTGTCACTTCGGCGGGCATTCGGCAAATAAAACCGTGGCATCAAGAGGCCGTTAGTGATCATCAGCAGAGGTTTTTGGTGAAATTTTCGTTGATGACAACTTTTCAGTGTCGCCAGATTCAGAATTAGATGAATCAGATAATTTGGATAGCGGCGACAACAGAATAAAGTTAGAAAGGAAACCCAATGCTGTTGTCCCTCGTGTGATGTTGCACTATGCATCATGCCTTGTTTCAAGGATTATAATGTTCATCATATAAAATTGGATTATCATACTAAAATATAGCAAATGTTTGTCCTGAACAGTGACAATGATAGTCTCATAATGAACATTTTGATTTATTCACTCTGGAATTAGTAGAAAAAAACTTTATTGTTGTTGCCAGAATGAAGAACACTGGGTTTTACAAGTAAATGTGTATCATATAAAATTGTATTTTCAGCTAAATTAATTCCCCGGCATTGGCTGGTTGTTAACCGCCTAGGTTATTCCCCAGTTAAGGGGTTAATATCTTGCATTGTTATGGCATTATTGACTCTTCTATTAGTATTAATGATGAGATGCTTTCTGTTTGACATTTATTATTGCACTACTCTACTCTTCTACATATCACTGATGGTATAGGCTGTCTTCACGTCAATAGGCTTTGCTGAAAAGTATGCTGTTCAGTGTTGCTTGCACTCATTCACTGTTATGGCATCAGTGACCCTTGTGTCTGGTTGCATCTCTAGTATGCTGTGCTCTTTCTGTATCTGTATGATAGCAGTCTTTGGATAACTAAGTGTGGTTTCCCTACTTAAAGCCTTTCAGTTTTGAATTGAATCTCATGTGGATATTCATAACGCTTAACAAACTCACTAGTTGTGTAAACATGAAAGAATTTCAGTGCTAATTGTGAAAGTAGTATGTGATGAATTCTTGCAGATTCCCCAGTCAACTGAAGGAAAAGCCTGGTACACATACATCGAGCCAACAGTAAATCCAGAAAGTCTAGAGGAAATGACACAGCAGTTCTGTGCTGCATTAGATAAATTTCCAAACAAACTCAAGAAAAAGATAATTCATAACAAACTTACGCCAGAGGACTTAGGCCAACAAGAGAAGAGGACACATTTTGAGTTGCCACAAAATTTCAATCAAAGAAGCAAAGCGAGTAGCTCTGCCACAGCAACGGCCTCACAGGCCTCGGCCGGTCCAAGCGCCCAGCGTAAAGGTGATCTTGTACCATGCTGGAACAAGGAACCGGTTGCTGCCAGTACAAGCATTCAGGTTACAAAGCCATCTCATTTAAATTCTCAAGAAAAGGCTGCTGTAAACTGTACGTCTGTCGGTGATCCACAACTAAGACGCGTCAAGACAGAGGCAAGCATAACGACACTTGTGTCTACGAAGGAATACAAAAGACGACAGGAATTGAAGAAAGCCGAAGAGGAACAGAAAAGGCACATGACAGATACAGTGAAAAAAGACTTGTCTAAACCAGATGCTAGTGGCACAGGACCCAGGCAGCTTAGTGAAGTGAATCAGTCTGTGGTGGTTACTCCATCTGATGCAATAAAGTTGGACCCACGAGAAAATATATTTGCCAAGATTCAGAAGGATCCAAAAAGTGAAAAGAAGCCAGTGCTGCCAATGGCTGACGGAGACTGTCTTACAGAAAGTCAGAAGATAGAGACATCATCCAAGGACAAGCTTGATCTTGATGTGATCCTGAAGCCAGAACACATTCATGGCAGCAGTCACCTCAAATTCTCAGCAGCTACTCTTCCACATAAGACGACAGTTAATCCTCATCATCAGTCCGTTGATCAGGGTCAAAACAGTCGCCAAAGTGGTCGAACATCTTTACCATCATCACTGGAAACAAACCAAGTCGGTTCAGAGTCTGTCCATCATCGGATGAAAACAAAGGAAAGGTCTGTGAACGATCAGTTGACCATCGGGGATGCTCAGTCGCAGCATGACACGGACTTGTTAGCAAACGCCACCAGCAAAACTGATCGAAGAGGTTTAGAGTCAACGTTGCATCTTGCACCTGCCTCAAGACTTAATGTACCGGACACCATGCCGCTGCTAACCGTTAGCAGCTCGGAACTGAAGAATCGACATCACAAAAAATCCCATTCACATCGTCATTCACGCGAGGAAAGGCATGGTGTCGTTGAACCGGCCAATGCTCCTCTTAAGCTGAAAATCATTACTCCCCCACCTGCTCAGAAATCGCACTTGGAATCTGGTGATCTCAAATTTAGAATCAAGAATCCAGCAGTGGAAGGCAACCAGCACAAAGCAAGCAGTGGCACGCCAGAGGCCACTGAAATCAAGAAACTGAAGATAAAGCTTGCTGGCCCAGCTGGAAAACACGAAACTGTCGGAGGTGATGAGCGATACTTGGCGACTGCTGCGTATGCCTCAGATCCTGCCCCTTCCACCTCTCATGAAACCCATTCTTCCCAGATGCCATCTTCAAAGAACAATGGAGGAAGCATAGCACCACAAGGTGTTAAGTTAGTTCTAAGCAAAGACAAAATTTCTGGGGAGTATCAGCGTGGTTCTTCGTCACATCATGAAGAAACTCATCATCACCGAAAAAAACACCGGCACCATTCCAAATCGGAAGCAAACCGAAGTGACCAGAGTCACAAGCGTCCTTCGTCACCTGACGCCCACAATAAGCAAAAGATCCCTCGTCTGGAAGCTGAGGGAAATTTTGGAAACGGGAGCCAGGGTTCGGCAAATAAGTTCCAGAACCCTTATTCGGTGAACTATCTGGGACAGAACTACCCAACCAGTCATGCCCAGCAATACACTCTGCATCCTGTTACAACACCTTATCAGGTGAATGCACGCTCGGGTATAACACAGCCGCCGCCTCCACCGCCTCCTCCGCTTCCAAGTGAACCTGCTCCATTACCTCCACCTCCACCACCATATTAGTTTGAGTTGATCGTATTGACTGATGTTATCTATTGATCCAGGCTCAAATTGCTTAGGACATACAACTTAGCAGAATATGTTTTGCAAAAAGTTAACCTATAAGATTGTTTAGTATAAACAATACTAAAATATTTTCTTCATAGTCTTGCTATGTCCTAAAGTCTTGTGTTAGGTAATTGGCCATAAGCCAACAAGCGTATTATTGATTAAATAAATTTGAGAAGAGCAGGTCACTTTGTATATATATGACAAATGTATTCTTATATATATATATATATATATATATAGTATATATGTATATATATGCTGAAGATAGTTGTCATATTTATTTGAATTACCCTCTGCTCGGTTCCCTTTTTTATCTGCAGGTCAGAGGCAGTTTCTTCCCCTAATCATGCAATCTTAAACGAGTCCCTGACCACCAATGCGTGGATGTTAAACTGCTGTAAGACACCATTGCTCTTTGTTGTTATATTTCTGGTGTCGATGTGAATTGCGCCAGCTGAGTGTCTGTTAACATTTGCAGTGCACTATCATGATATGATTCCTGTGTATGCAAATCAAGTATGCATACTTTGACCAGAAAAGTCATGGTTATTGCAGTGAGTTTGAGACTGGCAATCGTTCGAGTGTGTATGGTTTTCCAATAGTTAGTGGCTGTTGAACAATATGAACCAACATTGAGTAGAATTTCTGTTGCAAAGATCTCACTTGTGGTTTTGAAGGCATTGAGTATGCTGAGTAGATGCCACACACAGTGATGTGTACTTGTGGTGTTTTATATGGAACAAAGGCTCCCATTTGTTTATGAGTCAGACATAATTGCATGTGCCAGGTGATTACAGTTCTGCACTGGTGCTTTATGGCCCTGTGCGCTTTAAATATGACAAATCAGAACCCTGCATAGTAAGCGTTGCCGAAAGTATTGCTCGTAGCCAACCTGATCGTCCATCTCTCTAGACTGTGTCGATGAATACCAACAGATTCTGAAAGGTTAAGAGTGGGATTGCTGCAGTTGTCTTTGCTTTTGTGTTGGAAGATCCTTCAGTCTGGGACCAAGCTTCTGAGATGTGTTTATAGGGCTGCATAAATATGTTGCCTTTCCTTCTGTCTAGTTTTGAAACTGTTGTGCAGTTTTTAAGTTGTCTTCCATTAAGTTTTTAGTGGCCCATGCTTTATTTTCCAGTAGCAGTAACAACTGTAAAATTATGTTTATGTGTAGGCCATGCGGCTTGGTGTTGTCATCATTTAAATCAGCCAGGCGAACTGTGTGTGAAGTGTTGCTGGTCATCAACTTAATTTTGAGTGTCCTCTAATTATTGTGCACCTGTCTACCAGTGAAGATGCTGTGAAAATGTGATTTAGGACAATGGTAATTCCAAGTTGGCTTCTTCAGCATACCTGTTTGTGATGGCTAGCAACAGTAGACTCACTCAAGGAACCCAGACTAAAATTGGTTAAAATTTGAATATTTTTTACATAGTATGCTGACGAGTAAATTTTCTGTCGTGATAGTGATAATGTACTGACATCAGTTTGCTGTCTGGTGCAAAATTGATTGCTGTGCAGTGATTCATTTGGAGTGTTTACTGTTGTCAAATAGGAAAACCTATTTCTGTATAACTTGCATAAGATGGTGTTAAGCCACTACACAAATATTTAATGTGGATCATTTAGAGCATACCAAAGACCACTGAATAAAGTGACAAAAGAGCTGTAATATAGTCTGCAAGTTTTGTCTGTTGTTGAATCTAGATCATATCAAAATTAATTATTACAAATCACTGTCTGTTTGGTGCAATGCTCATATTACATCATTGTTGGCTTTACTTGTGAAGTGCTATTGGCTCAGGATCAGTTCCATGTGAAATGCCAATTGTTGGATTACATAATTATATGTGTAAGAGATTAGAATATAACGGCTGTCTGTTTTGCAAACCAATGTTAACAATTACTGGAGTATATATTGTCTGCTGTCGGGCTAAACAAATTCAAAGAATACGAAAACTCAAGAAAATAAAAAATTATGCTTTCATTGTCATCGAAGTCAGGCATTTCATCCTTATGCACCGTTGTGCTAACACTTGATTATGCCATACTTTAGCACAGGTCATCTTGTGCACAAGTTATATATATATATATATATATATATATAGGATTATGGTGACGAATGCATATTTTTCATTTGTGTAACAAGCGCTTCTAACTGTTTCTTTTTGTATTAAACAGACTGAATTTGTGAAAAGCTGATATAGATTTTTATGTCTGCAAAGTGGCAATTGTGTACGACTAACAAACTGATTTGCTTCTACAAATCAGCGAGAGCAAATACTGGTTATCTGATATCTGTATGTCTTCATATACTTCAGGTAAGCCAGTCATCTGTGTACTTCACATTGACCCAACTTAAATGTTTGCATTGTATATACTATATATGCATGTGTACATATATGTATGTCGTATATATATGTACTGTTGTTGTTTGCAACTTGTGCAATGCATTGTAAATTTTAGGTTTTTGTTTGGATAACCGCTTTAGAATTTTTTCCAAAAGTAATTTCTTTGCCATATGTGGCATGGTTTGATGCATTGAAGGGCTGGTTATGGTATTTTTAAATTCCCCTTCTACAGTTGAAGCTTTATTTAAAAAAATAGATAATTTATTGAAAGCTAAGACCCAATGACGAAATATGATAAAAATTTACTGCTCAAATGCTGTTAATTTCCGCCTGAACCTGTTTTGAACTTGACACCTTTCTCTTCATAATGGATACTTAGTGGTATGGGCTTCTTACAAGTGATTAAGCTTCAGCCTGTGTTTGTTAGGTTTTGGTGCCATGTTGTTGGGTTTTTATATCAACAGATTTTCAGTTGAAATGATTTCATTAGTGAATGGTTTCTGCTCTCCATCTGTTTGATGTTTTTGATAAAGTTATTGGTAAAGATTTTGTGCATATCTTTCATTCATCTGTCCTTCAATCGTGTGTCTGTGTCTAGATGATCTTGCTGACCAGGTCGGTCTAAAACCAGTTCTGTATGCAGTTTCTTGCTTTGCAATTTCTTGTAAGCTGAAAGAGCAATGACTGAACAACCTTTTGTTTCCTTTTTTATGGTTACAGTTCAGATTTCAAACATAGTGTATGTGAACATTTGGTTTGAATAAAGCAGTCTCTGTTTTACTTGATGCTCAATAATAGACTGTTTAGAGATCTACTAATATAGTTAGTGCAACAGCCAACAGCAATACTAATTTTTTTGCAGATTTTTACTAGATGTTGATTTGTGTCATTACTTGATGAAATGTGGGCCATGAAATGCCACTTGCCTGAATTTGAAATTGTTTTCTTTGGGGCAAAACCTGAGTTAAATTGGTAAAGAAATTTTACATAAATTTAACTAGTATTCTCTGGGTTATTGTGTTTATAAAAGAAGAGGTAATGGCCATGAAATGGGCAAATATGCAGAAATTTATACAGCAAAACTTCGTGATATTGAACTTCAAGGGACATCAACTGTTGAATATATCTAAGGTTTCAGAGCTTTTCAAGATAAGCAAGATATGACATCAGGCAGTATATCCAACTCGATGCATGTAGTGTAAGTCTCGTAAATTTCTCGACGCCACACAACAGCCGCTAGGTAGTCGAACTGAAGCTGTCATAAATATTAAATACACGTAGTGCAATTAAGACTATGTATTTAAAACTACTTGATATTTGTTGTAGTTAACATACAGTATCTGCATGTATTTAATTGTTAACTGTGAAAAGCTCTGAAATTTACCTGGTGACAACAAACTCAAGCCGGAAGTTTTTAGAAAAGGTGCTAAATATAAAATGGTAACTAGAAGGTAGCCTAGTTTTTATTAGGTCAATACTAAAGAATATCCAGTGTTTTTTCGTGAAATCGTGGAGCCTTACAAAGCCGAATGCATCCATATCTGTAAGATTGCAAGGTAACGGTTTTGACAAATGTCATTCATGAATGGCCTACATATGTAAACATCTCAAAAAAAGAAGTGACCTACATGCATGTAGTAGAGAGAGTGGCACACTGCACCCGGTTACATGTCAAGAAAGAGAAATGTAATAGAACTATCAGTGATTGCCAGCAAAGAAGACCCTCACGATAAAGTTTTTAACATACTTTACTGGTAACACGAATGGGTGCAATCTAATGTGTTGATTTTAATAAGTTTTGGCAAGAGGTGGAAAACAGCTCCTAAGAATGTGATTGGCATTTTTTTATGACATCATAAAGCATCCCATCATTGACTCCAGCTCCGCTTCCTAATTCGCATCATCCAGCCTAAATAAGTGTGTGGTGCTTATCATGATCTCAAGTCCAATGACAGATTGAGGGTTGCTTGTATAGGGCCAAGCGAATTCAAGAGAGACTCCAGTTTCTATTCCTCTCCATGCACTAAGCTGACCTTAGAAACACCAGTAAGTTCAAAATACCGAAGTTTTGCTGTGGTCTGTTGCTGGTCATTGTTACAGTTTCAAAAGTGGTGCCAACTGCTGTAGTGAATATTTTCAGATTTAATATGCAAGTGATGGTTTAGTAGCTGTCAAGGCAAATGCTTTCATGCTTAACAGTTCAATAGATTGACCTTTTCTTGCTTAAATTTATAAGTGAAATGAGATTGTTCATGATAAAACCCATACCCTATGCACTGTAAGCAGCTGGCCTAGTGTGGTCTCAGAAACGTTTTTTAGGAATGTCCAACATTAGCTATGTTCCTGGCTATGTTGCACTGTGTAAATCATTGCTTCATGTCATGCGAGATGTCAGATGGTTGAGCCATTCAAACATACCTGGAATCATGTGATATTGTACTCTGGAAAGGTGTGCACTTGACTTTTGGCATGTATACATAATTTGGGCTAACCACCATCTTTCTGCATACATATATGCCTCCTAGTTTAATTTCTTGTTTAAAATAAGATAGCATTGTATCCAATTGTTTAAGGATGCATGATTAGTTGTAGCTTAAAGTTGGGGAGTGATGTTCCTTATAGTTACTTATAGTTTTCTGTTTTTGTATTTGATCATAAAATTCCCAAAGTCATGCATCAGAATTGCATGTGGTGTGTTGCGTGACATATACCCTGGCAGTTAAACTGTGATATCTTTTCTCCAAGCATTGGCAACTGTGCAGTCCTGACAAGCATTGCAATCAGCTCTGAAAAACTACTTCATATATCATCTTAGTTGTCATTTGGTAGTTGTAAATTAAATTCTCCCCTTCCACGATTTGAACCAAGCATAGTTAGTGTTTAGCTGAGTAAAGTTTAAGTTCTGCTGGACTTAAGGAGTTGTTATCTTAGACCCACTGCCCAAAGTCTCATTCCATTGTTCAGTTGCAATCACACACTTGAGAGGTTTCTGGGCACACTGTTAACCCAATTTATGCAAAATCTATTCTTTTCTGTGAATGCTTATTTACTATGTACTCACAATTGTAACAGCCATTTTTGCGATTGGTGCATATTGGAAAATAAATTGCTTGTAAGGCCTGAATTCCTAGTGGCTGTATATTGAAGTTGCAAACAAGTTACTCGCATGTGTTGCTTTCCAACACATCTGCTTGACATACTTGTATAGCTTGCACAACTACTTCTTGCCAATGATGAAAAGTTCTTTTTCATTTAGTTTTTTTCTCATTAAAATCTACTATACACTATGGTGAATGAAGAAAGCACAGGCAGATGGTTGGTTGTGTTGTTCTGGTGACAGTTGAACAGAAGCAGCATTCTAGGTAGCGATATATTTCTTTTAACATTCCCACCTGATACTGTACGTATATAACAATTACAGTGAACAATGCACTCGACATTTGTTTCACCTTACAAATCTTGTAGACACATTGTCCATCAACCCTATACATTTGACTATGTAACTGCACATACAATCCCATTCAACAAGGGCCAACCAATTCCCATGTTGCATTATGAAAAGGAGTTATCGTAATCATAATCTCAACATAGCAGTGCAATGTTTCTAAAGCACCCACAAAAGAGAAGTCGCGGGAACCAGGTGATTCACAGGCGCTTAATATGGTGGAGCAGTCATATTTAATGACTATTTCTATTTCAGCCGTCATATTTATAACTAACAGCAGAATGAGAAATACTATAGTCATCTGTATGAAGAGGCATTAGTAATGCTTGTTCTTGCTTTACCTATACATCAAAACTTCTGAAGCTTAACAGCAAAACTGCCTCTTACACATAGATACGCAATCATATATCAGAATACTGGAAAGTCACAAACAATAAAAACTTATTTCAAACGGTTTCATCTGCAACAGTCTATTCGAGGAAACCTGTCTATGAACAGTTTTATAGCCAAACTTCTGATGAAGAACAAGTTGTGCAAGAGAATACTTCTAAGACGCATTGTGCATTGGGGGTGGTGCGAAGGATAGATGCTGATTCTGAACAATAGTTAATAACCTAAAAGCAAACAAAACATGGTTAGAATTGCAGCTAAACTTTAGTGTATTGTATCACTTACTTTTACCCTCGTCCAAATCGTCAGTCACTGTGTAGGGACCTTGAGCAAGTCTTTCTCGCACAAATGCTCTGCAGTACAACTGGAATTGCACCGTTGAGGCGTGTGCACTTCTGGGCAAAAGATGCTGGAAGAAGGGCGATATCAAATTTCAAGAATTTCAATTATGCAACAGATACTGTTGCAATATAAGTGTAGAAAAGTAGAGCTTCAATGCTTTGGCAGTGCAGCCATACCAAGTCAATGCATTCCAATCACTTAGACAGCCAAAATATCTCTACTTAATCACCAACATTTGAGAAATGTGAATATAAGAAAGTAAACCAGCAATAGACCCAATCCTACAGTCAATAACATTTTGTCTTCTATGAATGACATACAGAAACTATAAGCAACACATGAGAGAGTTCTTGAATCTTGATGTTGCATCACACATTTCCCCAGTGGCTTAAAACATTCTAATTATTTCCTACAATGTAGATATGATCCCTAGAGAAAAATGCGGTCAGGCAGAAAAAGAGATGGTCAGAAAATGTAGCCTCATTGTAAAGACCATAGGAAACACAGAAACTATATTAATAAAGGGAAACATGTAAAATATGACGGTGCAGTCTGAAAAAATTCCATTCCTCAACTATGTCTAAGGCCAGAAGTTTCTGCAGGAAAAAAAGACGTGGGAGGAAAGCAGTGTAGTAGAATTACACAGTACTGTCCTCTTGGCTGGCGATACATCTGAAATTGCTGTCTAAGAAGTAAAGCAATGTAAGTTTTAACCACTGGCATCCAAAGTCATGTCGTTTTATGCTTACATATATAGCTGCAGGACATCAAGGCCCAAATAATGACTACCCTGCAACTGGTGCCAATATTGTCCATGGGCAGATTACAAGGAGGTGACAGTTAGTCAACTGTAGAATACTAATAAGTCAGTCTTCAACAGTACTACCAAATGTCAACAGCCACAATGGTTATGCAACAAGTTTGATGTCTTGTGGGTTAATCTTTCATGCATTCCTATAAGTTTCAATGAGTGTATTCTTGCCTGGCCATTACTGCAACACATTAATCTGATTGTAACAGAATAAAATATTATTTGTACAACACCACAATCTGAAATTCTAAAATTTCACTGTTATTTATAAAATAGTATACTCATTTTCTGAAAAGTGTTTTAAAAAAATACATCCATGCTTACCTACAAGGTGGAATTGTCTGGCAAATAACACGAAGGTCACCTAATTTTAAAATGAAACATCAAATGCATGAGTAATTACCACTTGAACAGTTACTTAGTAAAAAAACAAAACATTGTATGCAATATCAAACGATGAAGTGGTTTGTTATTTTATCTTATCTAATATATATGGACATCTGTAAAGCACCTCTCACAGCAGGATATTCAGATGCAGTCACAACATGACATGCCCATGAAAAGGATGAAAGGATGCAGATGAAACCCTAATCTGGACTGCTGGGGAAGATCATTGCATAATGAGGAACCCATTACAGCAAATGCCCATTGCTCAAACATCAGCCACTTTACTTGAACAATCCATGCAAGAGGATTCATATGCTCTCTGGAACGCCGGTATTGTCTTTCAACAACCCGTTGATGATGGAAAACTCCATAAAATAGGCCACAAGTTAAAGAAATGTCTATATAATTTTACACAAAGTGATAATTAAGTTTAACGCTATATACATGTAAAATTCTTAAATTCTTGCATATTAACCCGTTAATATTCATGATATCAGGGCAATTGAAGAATACAAAAGATGTTGAAACTTGATTAAATAAAGTTTATCACCTACCTATGCTACATCGAAAGGCACCTGTTGCCAGAGCGACCTGCAGCACCTGTACCAATCTATCGACGGATGTTTCCGTGGCATCCGCTGTGTTAGGGACACCAGCAAGAAGTTGTACGATAAGAGCAATGTCTTTCACAATCATCATCATGTCAGCAAGAGTAATTAGTTCGAGCTGAGGAGCGCCTGGAATCGAAGGGAACTGAAGAATTGTCTGTAAGATGGTCAGGTGTAGCTTTGTCCACATATTCATGCATCTCTGTGACTCCTGCGATTGAACTAGAGCAGCATCCTCCTAGTTCAACACAAAACATCTTCAAGTCTCAAAATCAAAAATATGAAATCAGTATATTAACATAACTTAAAAAGATCTTTATATTTCTATTAGAAGCATACATTTCACTGATCCACAGACCAGAGCAAAGTGTGGCAAATTTATAGGTTTAGCAAAATTGTTGTTAACCTCACTAATTAAATAATATATGGAATAAAAGCAAGTTAGTTTAGAGTGCAATTAACTAGAAGAAAGTTATTAGAATATACATTATATAAGTGCCAAGAGAGATGTTGGAAATTTGCAAACTGTAGTGCCACATGATTCAACATGAGAAAAGAGTTACTAAGGTGATGGGTGATGCAAGTAAATGAGAGCACATAAAAAGACATTTATAATTGAAATATCGAGCAATGGAGTCGGTCGATTAACAGTGATCGTACGTTTTATATGCAGCAAAGAAATATCTGCTTTATTTAAAAATCTTCAAGATTTAAGCTCTGGATAACTATGTATCAAGTAAACTGATCCAAGCTTCGATTAGAGGACTTTGTGCTGAATTTAAGAGTAAGGTCGTCCGAGATTGCAAAAAGTTGGGCGATTGAATCTGTTTAATAATCCACTTGCTGGCAAGGAATGATTTGAGACATCACTTTCCATGGATATTTCACTGTGAAGAACTTTGAGGGATTGTATTAGTCTTCAAACGTTGACCTACGTTTTGGACGATAAGGTTCGTCTAATGCCGGACTTTTGGTGAGTTGACGAATTATATACATCTTGTAATTTTAACATCAAAAGAGGCACAAACAAAAACTTTCTAACATTGAACTGAACACAAAAATTGCCTATAACTGCAACCAGTAACTACCAACATTACATCGGCATCTACAGATGATGAACTGATGTTTATTTTTCTAAGGCTCAGATAACATAATAAAATCTATCCAGTTTAGCAATCAATGCCAAGGATTAGGTGGATAAGAATTATTATATTGTGAACAGAATTTGTTAGATATTTAAAGCAATACCAAACTTTCCTACAAAGACATGGCTAGTGTTTACAATTTTCATTATTACTTGATGGTGCATAAAATTCTCCTCAGCTGAGGTTGACACAGCAAAATGCAACTATTTAAATATAGCTGCACTACGGACCATCCTCACATTTTCAGATAAGCATTGTTATGTTATGTCTCTGCCCTACTCTTTTACAATGTCAGAACCATGCTTTGTTCAATTTTTCTATACCCCTGAAGTTGTTAAAGATAAGTTCTAATAAAAGCAGACATTCCATATGGCTAAGGAAAATTGTAGGAATCTAATGACCATAACGAACCAGATGGAAAGAAATCAAATAGCCTCTGGAAATAAGAATAACTCAGCAACACAAAGTCAACGGTTTGGAAATGTGCAAATAATGTCAGCTGACTGTTTTAATAAGCACTGAAAGAAGCCACTGCAGAAGCCAATGATAATCAAGAATGCCAGCTAGACAAATTAAGGCAGAACATGACTCAAACAAAGCAGAAGAAAAGCAAAAGGGTCTGACAAACAACTAAAAACATTTGAGATAACTTATTTGAACTATGATGATGATGACAAAGTGATGATGATGATGACAAAGTGATGATCATAATGATTAGATAATAAATAGTAAGTAAGCATCTTTATTTACATCTGGCAAGCACACATGCATATCAATGATAACATTAAAACAACTACATATGTGTCACTAATCTAACTGGCATCAGAGAAATCCATGTTACTTATACAGCTGATCAGTTAGTGGGCTAAATCTGGACCCAGTTTATCATATCAAAACAAACTAATCCAATTTAAAATTAGACTCCAGTGAGAAGAACAGTTTACCGATTTCTTTCGTTGAACGGCCATCATAAGCGGAGCCTTCGTACACCAGCGCACCAGTCCTGGAATGGGCGTTTGGGTGTTGGGTTTGGTTGGTGATGTCCAAAGAGTAGAGCGCTGAGAATGAAGGTACTGAGTCTGATGTATCGAGGTGAGAGCCAGTTGAGGGTCAGAGGTCATCCAATCAATCATCCGTTCCAGCAGCTGGCTTGAAATAATCGGCTTTTTGGTGGCAGAGTCTAGCAAATAATTTCAAAATGTTCTTGCAGACACATCTAGTACAAAGGAATCCAACATGAATTCTAACTTGTAAGTGATGGTAGTGTTTCTAGCACCAGCTGTTGTTCCAGCAGCTGGATTTAAAGCAAAAACAGCAAACATCAAACCTAAAATGTCTATAGAATAATTTTTTAGAAATATAAGCACCATAAGCAAATTTTAAGGCTATCTAATAAAAAAAATAAAGGCAAATAATAATAAAAAATTAAATAAAGACTATTAAAAACTATATTTACAGACTAATTACAATCCAAAACCTGAAAATTAAGCTCAAAAGCAAGTCCAAGTAGTCAGCCAAACTATTAAATATGGAAAAAACCAAAGAACTAGATTACAAACCGGGTAGAGAATAAATGTATGTGATTGCAGTCATCATTGCACATGTAAAGTGGGTGGACACTTTGGGTAAATCCTTGAGAGCCAAGATGGTTTCTGGTACCAGACCACAGTAATCCTGAATTAGTGATGATACGACAGTCATCACCACATCAGAATTGCACCCTTGTGACTGAAAATAAAAGTGCCAGACCATAGAGTTAGACCATCTTTAAATTTCCATCTTTAAATGACCAACTTTAAATGTCTCTTTGCTATACAACTGCAATTCCTACATAGTTGTAGCTGCTGTCTGTGTCATTAATGAAGTTGCTCATTTTATTTATTACTTCCAAAAACATCATGAAATGAAATATACATAACTAGTCTCCCTTGCAGGGAGCATCTGTGTACCAACTTGAAAAATATCAGGACTGCACACATACTTAAGCCTATTATTACGGATATGCAAGGTCGACTACTCAAACAATTGACAGATAGTTGCAATAATCAGTATCTGTAACAATAAGCAATGATGGATGATGATTTGACAATACTATGTACTGAACTAGACACAAAAACAGAAAAAACAAACAATTGTCATTGACACAAATGACAATTTAATCATTTGCCAACACAATTGGGGTGCATACACTTTTTAAACTAAACCAAAATTGGTTATATATATATATATATATATATGGCACTATATAAAAATCTTGTAATAATAATAATAAATGATTCCAAACAGGCATGCTCATGTGCATAACTGTATATAGTGAAGTGCTGGTAACAGTAAAACTTACATAATAACATTATGATACTTTACTTTATTAATTCATTGATTCTATAACTTTTATTGCAGTGCCCCATCATCACATCTACTCTGAAGAACCTCCAACATAGCCTCAACACAAGAGAACAGTCTTCAAGCATAGATAATGGTTCATGTAGTGTCAATAGTCACAGAAACAGCTCTAAGGAAATCGATTCCCGATATGTAGCGTAATGACTCATACAGTTACTAAGAATCATTCCTGAATCTTAAATACTGAAAACAAGCATTATTGCCACACAGCACATGTTCGAGATCTGCCTAAATTCACACGGTGGATGACAATGGGGTGACAAATCATATGACAATGACGAGAGTGCAGAACAAACCTGGTCAAAGAATAACCTCTGACATAGAATTAACCAATTTGTTTAAAACAACTTATTGCTTTATTTTACATTGGTGCAATGATTCAAATGATAAGATGAAAGAGCAGATATACCTTGTTGCTGAAAAACAGGCAAAGCTCAACCGAACAGAAGAGAAGAAAGCAAAGTTACCTGCATCCAAACAGCGGCTGAGTTTAGGAGATGAGAGTTCTGAACACCAACAGCCATAGAAATAACTTTTGAGAGAACAGACAGCTTCAACTCGCTGTCATAACACCGAACAAATATCGCTTTGAAGACAGAATGTTTGGCCGCTTCATCCTTGTGTTGAACATAGAACTGGAGGATCATATCGACCAACTGCAATTCTTGTAATGCACTCAGTTTCTGTCAAATGTACCATTATATATGTACATATATAATACAGCTTTGATCACTCTATATTCAACATATCCACAGCAACTATGAAAAACTCATAATGGCTTGATTTTGGTGTGCTATCCATCAAGGCTTTGTGCAATAGACAAAAACACAATAGAAGCTACCAATTACTGAACATTATATATATATTTTCATCATATAATCTAAGCTTTCACTAAAATTACCATGACCTTATCCATAACTCCAAACTTTGTTCATTCTGAGGCAATTAACAATGCATCTTCATTTTAGACATGACATATTATGACAGCAGATGGCCAATTCTCTCCCTCCGAGTCTAACTTCTCGTCAACAAAATAGTCAGTGCACTTGTTACATAATGAAGTTTACCAAAGAGCACCAGTCGTGTCATCACTAATTCAGGATTACTGAGCTCTGGTGCCAGAAACCATTTTGGCCCTCAAGCATTTGCCCAAAGTGTCTACAGTCTTCACATGTGCAATGATGACCGCCATTACATACATTTATTCTCTATCTGTTTTGTAATCTAGTTCTTTGTTTTCCCTCACAAGCTACTGTGTTGACAGTCCAAATAACTAAGCAACTACTGCACACACACTACACAAATAATTCTTCAAAAGTCACATAATTCATAGACAAGAAACTGAACAAGGCCTTTGTAATTGTGATGCAATGGCAACATAGAAGTGCTCTGAAACATTACTAAAGTCAAAAATATTCCACTCCATCCAGGAAACTTTCTTGCTTAAGAACATGCCATACTACAAACACTTAAAGACTGATTCATTCAAGGACGTTAAGGCACAAAACTTACACCAGCAAATTGCTGTTGTTTAGGTAGCATAGGGTCTCACATGTTAAATAAATGTGTACTTTTTATACGAATTTGCACTTTTTACACGAATTTGCACTGATAATAAATTTCACAAGCTCTATCAGAGACTGGTATCTTATTGAAGAGACTTCTTCCTATATGACAAAAGATAAATATAACATCACAATGGCCTCAACCATTTTTTATTATTACCCATGAAGTACATACTGTACAGAGATCAAAGAATTTTAAAATAAACTGCTTAGCTAGACAGCTGAGAGGCAATTTCTGCAAATAATTTACACTTTGAGGATCAAACATTTCAAAAAGAAACAGGACAAATATTTCAATAATAGAATGAAAAGCAATAACCTACCCTCTGCTGCCTTGACTTAACCGAGGACAGTCCAAAGATGAACTCTGTAACGACCTGTTCAGCGAGGTCTTCATTTGCTACACCAAGTCCTGGTATTCCTGTGTTGCCATGATTCAAAAGGCTTGCAAGCTGCTCAAGTGCCAGTCGTGTGCACTCAGGAAAGTCATAGTGACGCAGACTCTGCACTATATCCATCCTAGGCAGCTACTGCATTCAAAGAATGCTGCTGTAAACAACCAAACAAATGGCTAGGTTCTCAAACAGGCTAAATATGAATTAAAGAATTAAGAAAAATGTTCAATACCTTTACACAATATTCTTCTCTGGCATGAAAATTGAAACACGGATGATCCTCACTCCCATGCCAAGAATTATGAATAGTGTGCTATCTCTTTACGGCATTGTGCCAATACATATTACCAAGATGATTTATATAGTGCCAGTCCATACATTCTAGGCATCTGCTAAAATACAGCCAACATTGACATCAAAAGCTCAACCTGAACCTAGAGATTTTGTAACTGAAAATAGCACAAATCCTATTTCTAGTTAATTAATTTGAATACCATCTTCTGTATTTTAATTTTAATTTATGCTGAATTTACAGTAAAGGTCACTACATATAGCGGCCTTGTCTATCACCAACGCCCTATTGGAAGCGTTTACCATAAAGGCCATTATATATCATCTGCTAGTGACGTCCTTTTCGTGCATATACCATAAAGGTCGTCACATATGTGGACGTTTACATGAAAAGGGACCAGATCGTCGGTCCCAGTTTAAGAGAAAACAGGGCCTAAAGTAATTTGGACTAAAATTTTCGATTTTGTGTTTTTTGTCTAATTGCATTCTTCTATGAATGTACTACATCTATGAAGGTCAATTTTAATTAAATAAAAGAATTTTATTAAAAAAATGTATGTTTCTTTATGGCTATATAAAAAGGACCAAATGGTTGGTATTACTTTTGAAGCCCTTCAGCTGGCTGGAGGCAGTTCAAATTGCCTAATAACCATTAGAAATGAAGACGTCAGAGGCGCATTACTACATTGCTATCGGTTTCTGAATCACAGGCGTGCTAGCAGTTGTATTTATTAAGTGCAGTAAAGGTTGAAAATCCTTGACTTAATGTTACTGTACGCTTTAACCGCAAATTACTCAAAATGAGTGTTTTAGGGTTGTTGTGTTCACCAGTCTCTACAACAAGGAGACATGTGCTGAATAATACACAGATTGACTCTTTATTTCAGTCACATTCTGAATATTTTAGAAGTGCCAGTAACTCCATATCGACAATATGGTCCCTTTTCACATAAAGGTCCACATATAGCGTTATATGTTATCTGCTAGCAATATCCATTTTGGTTACATATAGCTGCCTTATCTAGTACCAAATACTTCTGGAGCATGATTGACACAAAGGAGTAAGTAAGCTTCGTGTATGCCTAAAAACGACACTAACTCTAAGAATAGCACTAACCCTAAATGACCCTTGCAACGCCTAAACTGACCCTAACCCACCCTTACGATGCATAACCATAAGAAATCATAAGTTCTTAGAGTGCACATGCGCTAAAAGTTGCGCAGAGGTCTCCACACAAGCCACGCCTAAAATATGCGTAAGTTGCAGATAGAGCTGTACCGATATCACTTTTTGCCGATCATGCCGATACCGATTATTGCCGATTATTCATTTGCCAATACCCGATTGTTTAGCCGATTATTTAGCCGATTATTTAGCCGATTATTTCTTTGTGTTTCCCAAGATGTCCAGTTCCAAAAGATAGACCTACTGCTACTGCCTATTGTTGTGAAACAAGTGAACACTTCCTCTGTAAGAGACATATGCATGTAGTTGGTGACTAATCCTAGGCAGGCAATACAGATTAGACACTCCGCCCATCGTCGAACTGTGCCCAGGGTAATTAAAGGCAGGCTGTCCTATCTAGTCTCAGCCTCTCAGGCCACTGACAAGTGTTGGGAAGATCTGATTGGCAGCTAGCATGTATTCAATAGGCATGCCTTCATGATGTACATTCATTGGTTTCTCTGTTGAATAGGCCTGCCGCTCCTTGGCTTGAATTGGCCAGCCATTCCTTGGCCTATAAGCAGGCACTTTGACTCAACTCTGCACAAGACCTATGTTGACACATTCCCACGGTCTATACTAGCATAGTGGGTGATCTCACCACTGGTCTGAATAAGCCATTGGCTCGACGACACGATATGGAAACGGAACGAAATGCCATCCTTCACAGACCCAGTGATGTTGCTGTCGTTTTGCTTTTATAGACTGAAAATAATATTATTAAATTAAAAAAATAATTTTTAATATCGGCGCCGATTATCTTGCCGATATCCGATATTGCCGATATATCTATAATCGGCCCGATTAATCGCCGGCCGATTAACCGGTACAGCTCCAGTTGCAGACCCCAAAACTATATATAAGCAGACAGCTACACTGGAGTCGCTCAACAACTTCAAGATCAAGCTCGGGCAGACGGAATCAACCCGAATCACCGAAACCCGAATCCCCGAATACGCTGAAAAGGACAAAAAACGATTTCCCGAAAACAGCAATATACTATTAAAAAACGTTGAACTGTCCTTAAACGCAATTCATCCATCAATCCAGTTTCTGCATGTATTCTTTTCATCGATCCAGCTTCAATTTAAGCAGGATCCTTTTCATCAATTCAGCTCCGTCTTCGGGGATACGGCGGAAATCAGTTTCGGGGATTCGGGTTTCGGTGAGTCACTACGCACCCGGTCAGACGGGATATGAAGACACTAAATTACTAGCGGTTCTCACATAGGCTTAAGTCTTCGAAACCACTTTATGCCCTAATGTGATGTTAAGTTATCAAGATCAAGGATATTTATAATCTGACAATAATGAGTTATAAAATTATCGTTAAAAAACAGAAACCAGTCTGTAATATTTTCCGGTTTAAAGGTAAAACAAAGAAAGCCTGAAAGCCACCTGCGATCAAACGCTAAATTATATCGTAAGTGTTTTTTTTTGTTTAACTAATCTTTTCGGATTTTATCTAATCATAAAATTATATCAGTGCGAGAAAGCTATAAAAACAAATGATGATATGGCATCATTCTCGCATTGCAGTAACACCGAAGACAGATAATCTAGCACGAGGTTATAATAAAAAAATTATTATTATTATCATGATGATTATTATTGTCGGTGCCTTTACTGATGTCTTTAAAATATCAGAATATTATAATATTTAAATAAAAGAAATGCGGATATACACCTTTTGTCTTTAGCGACCATAAGTAATGTATGTCATGTAAATCTTCGAACCCACGCCGCCCAGATAATCGACGTCAGACATCAGCGTCTTATAATTATTATAGAATCAAGTCCTCAAGGGCCGATGCAACATCAAGATTAAATAACTCCTGCAGCTCGCATTAGCCAAACTCACTTTTGGCCAAGCAGCGCTATTCGTTACGGCGCCAGTAGTATGCATATGCTCGACACCTCTTTATCAACACTGTAAAATTTTCAAGTTATTAATCGGGTTATATTCGGTTATATTCGACGCCACCTATGCCCTGAATATGCTGGTTCTCGAAGCTTCGTTCTTGTGGGCTCTGTAGCCTCTGTAGAAGTGTTTAGTCCACGATTCTACGGTATAAACCGTAAACGAAGCAGGAGAGGAATGTGATCACCTAAGCTTTATGATGGTGCGTGATAATGGTCTTTGGTAGAAAGCTGGGTGTTTTGCTATTAAATATGGGTACGGCGGTGAAGCATGCCGACGTAGAGCAATGGATAAGAATAACACGCTGAGGCGCAGAGCTGAAGGACCGAGTTCGGTGAGAAACCCGTATTCCCGACATTCCCCGTAGGGTTGACTAGTCTTGCCTTCGCTAGGAGGCAACGCCGGTTAATTCAGATGTACAACGTTATAGGACCTTGCATAACTGCAGTTCAGTTAAGTTCGACTCCTGTGATAACTTGAAATCATCCATTCGCACTCTTGTAATAAAGTCAGTTTTAGCGTTATGAAACGCAATGCATAAGGATTACATACTTGCTTATTAATTTTGCTCCATGTCTTTCTTTAAGAAGGAAGTGCAGGAACAAGAACTTAAGCCGTGGAGCGTAAGCGTTGTTCTGAGATATTAGTTAAATAAGAGTTTGGAGAATCAAAGTGGCTTATTGTTTAATTGTTGTTATAGTGAAAATGGAGGCATTAGTGGCAAGCGTCGATCACATAACTTTTAATATCGAGAATGCTTTGGAGACGCAGTTAGGATGTCAACCTTTGCCGTTTCACGGGATGGACAGTAAGTTGACCAGCTCTTTTGATGAGTGTAATGTTGTGTTCTTAACTCTTTGGCAGTTGTGTTTCTGCCTCGGTGTTGTTGATGCTGAGTGATATTGCTGCTTCTAGTACAAAGCTAAATAGGCATGGGGTTAAGATATATAGAGTTGGTGGATCATGTTGATTAATCGCGATCCGTTTTTTGCTTATTAAATTAATAAAATAATAAATCTGTGTAAAATTGTGAGATGTCCTGCTCAGATTGTCACTCTTATTCCTTATTTTTCATGTACTTAATCTGCAACAATTAAAAACAATCCAAGGGGTGTGGTGGCAACCCCTGGCTGATTTGACATGCCAGAATGAGTCTTTTATGACTTAGCATATGTTTGATCTCTGGCGATGTGTATGGTGAATCAACCTTGGAGTTAATGGTAACTGTTCTTTCCGGATTTCATTTGTAAAAGTGACTGAGGGATTCGAAGTGAAGCTGTTCCCAGCTGTTCTGTGAGGTTCTTTGAATGGAGTTGATGCTGGGAGTTGTAGTCTTGAAGGTTGATTAGCAGATTGTTGTTTTGATCAGAGGTTCGTTTTCTGAATGTTTTCTTGATTTTTGACCTATTCAGGTTTATAAAGTTAGATAAGGTGAATGCTAAGATGGCTTTGCGATTGATGCAGCTGATGTTGACCATCGTTTATTTGTCTTGAAAACAATTTTGAAATGTACTTACTCTTATGGATGACTGCCAGTAACTGCTTTTTCAAACTCTACTTATTTGTTATTTTAGAGTCTGGGTCTGCAATATGCACATATTTTCTGTTGGGAACATGTAGTAAAGGCATGTCATGTCCATTTCGTCATGTTCGAGGTGAGCGACTGGTTGTGTGCAAACATTGGTTGCGAGGTCTTTGCAAGAAAGGCGACAACTGTGAATTTCTGCACGAATATGACATGACAAAAATGCCAGAATGCTATTTCTACTCTCGATTTGGTAAGATATTATGTAACTTAATTGCATTTCTTGTGTTGATACTGTTATCCACTTTCAATGTCAAGTTTTGTACCAATTTGGGCTTAAATTAAAATCTTATATTTATATTCTTTAGCATTCTACTGAGCACTGTAGAATAAAAGAAATAATACATATATTCATTGATATGAAAATCATCCTCAATGCTGCTGAATTTTCTTCTGAGACTCTAACATGTATAATATTTAAAGCTTTACTGAATAGGTGATTTCTTTCTGTCAGTCTGTGTAAGCTAAGAATGGAACTAATATAACTAAACTTAGAAATGAGACGACTGACACTACGATACCCCGGTATAGGCAATAGAGAGTTACGTCATTCCAGTCGATATAGAGCCGCAACTTGTGCAAAAACAGATGTCGTATGACCACTATTTGTATTCGGTCCGACCGATACTATTCGGCCGAATACCAAATAGTAATACTGCCCACTATTCGGCTCCGAAGTGAATACGAAGCAAATATTCGGTACAGCCTTAATAATATTCAACTTTGCTAAAGGGATGAACCGAAACTTTGTTCGGAAAATCGATTCTGCCGAGTTTCGTAGCGCTCGGCATTATTCGGACTCGGACAAAGAATCAGAGTTTTAAAGAAAATTGGCTTTCCAATTTTTATTTTATAAAGGAGAATCGGATTTTTTATTTACAAAAATCGACCTACCTAAAGATGCAAATACTGTTACTTATGGTACTTACAATTTGTCGATAGTGATTATGCATAATGGGATACATGTGTTGAATATTGATGTTAAATTAAATGTTTGTTATGCTAATCAGGTGAATGTGGAAATAAGGAATGTCCTTTTCTTCACATCGATCCAGAACAGAAGATTAAAGTGTGTGCTTGGTATGACAGAGGATTTTGTCGACACGGTAAACATTTGTGTGATTTAATATTTCTTTTGTTTGGAATAAGTTAAGTGCTATGTGATAATGTCTTACTTAGTTTGTAGGTTGTTAGATCAGAAATGAAATTCAGACAAAATCGCAGATCAAATATGACGTTGAATAAAATTCACATTTTAGCTTTCCTGATATTGTTATAATTGAGTTTCCTACCATCTATGTATTTGAACTGAGGATTTTGCAGTGGTGGAAGTTAAGGAAAAGACAGTCCTTAAATAAGTACAAGTCAGTTTGCCTGCATTTTCTAATGTTATACATTCCTTCATTTATTGTGTTTGTTTAAAAACTTGCTCAGTTTGAGACTTGTGTTAAACAATACAAGTGACACATAAAACAGCACATATTAAATGCCAACTTTTATCAAAGCTTTTGTCCACTGCTGTTTTGTGGACCTGCTCTGTATACGCTGCAGTGACTCATGTACAATAAACTCATCGACATGGGGCTTTGTTCCAGTAATCACAGGCAACTGGCCGCTTTGCTATTTTCAAGCCAATTGCTGATCCTGCCTCGATGTCACCATTATCAGCTTCTTCTTTCCTTGCCGTCTTGGGCCTGTTCATTGTGCAACAAATTGCCTCGTCTGACTGGCCCCAAGTGTCATGCCTACCATCAGATGTGCCATGCTTAACATCTGCTCTCTTGCCAACATGATTCATATGGTTGATCAGTGTTGGCTTGATGCCAGATTGGATTTGCTCTGCCTCACTGAGACCTGGCACAACGACACTGATGATGCTCTTTGGAGTCTAAGATCCACTGACCTGCAGATGCTAGAACAGACTTGCCCTTTTTGGCCGGTGTGAGGACTGATGACAGCCTGTACCAGAATCATGGCACTGTCGTTGGGATTGTGTCTGCCGCCATCTGGCTGTTGAGGATCGCTGCTCCATTCGAGCCAAGCACCTTCTGACCGTTTCCGGAAGCTCATTTGTTTTTGCCGGGGTGTGCTGCCCGCGTTCAGCTTCAGTGACTGCCACATTCTTTGCCGAGTTCTGCCTGCTGCTCGATATCCTCTTATTGCTTGGCATGCCTTAAGTACATCATCACCAGTTATCTCAACATTAGTTTGACCATCCTGGCTCAATACCATGCAACGTCGATCCGATGACGTTGCATTGTATTGAGCTGTTGGGAATGTATGGCACCGTGCAGAGTGTGACGAGTACGAATCATGATCACAGGGCATCCTTGACATTGTCATTACTAGAATTGAGAAGATGCAGATGTTGGTTGATGTCTTCAGTTTCCCAATGGGTCCCTTTAACCATCAATTCTCTCTTCTGTGGCATCCATCAGTAATCCATTCTTGGACCGCAGCTGTTCCTGCTGTACACCGCAGATGTGGGTGAGAGTGATACCACTGTTGGCATGTTGCTTGGACGAACGCAATGACATGGAGAGGCTTATCTGAAATAGGATGATGTACAACCGTGTGTTGCCGATCCTCCTTCATGTCCTCCACTGTTCCATTCCGCATCGAGTTCAAGCTCTGCCTGCTTGTTTCTACATCACGTCACTTAGTCATGCCTGAGTATAAGTGTGATTGCTGCACTTGGATTTATTTCTCTGGTCTCTGACTCCAATCGCTTGTGACGACTGATCTCCTTGTGAAGAGGATGAGGACATCATCATGCATTCTCAGCCATGGGTCCTCATTGCTGGAACGGTCTTCCTCCTGCTGTTCGATTGACCAACTCAAAGTACTCTTTCAAATCGATGCCTGTTCTCTGGGGTTTATACTGTCTGTTGTCATTCATGTTGTTAGCTCTAATTGTGAGACAATCTTATGACACATAGCCATGTTGTGATGCCATGTGATTGTCTTAATTATTTGTATTACTTAAGCACTTGGCTATTTGCACTATCACTGCACTACCAAGTAAATGTGTGATAAGTTTATTATTATTTCTGTTGTTTCTTGGTTGAGACTTTTTTTAACTCTGAATCTTTTGTGAATTGCAGGACTTTATTCTTTGAACAGAATTCATATTTTTGATCTTTCAGTAGGTTTAATTGAAATTATTGCTTCTACATGCTCCAGTTTAAAGTGTTTTGAATTTTTTACAGGTGCTAATTGCAAAAATCGTCATGTGAGAAAAATAATGTGCCTCAATTATCTTTGTGGTTTTTGTCTTGATGGTCCAAACTGCAAATATGTACAGTAAGTTGTTTCTTTATGTGGAACAGGGAGTCTATACAGAAAATATTTATACAGATACTGCAATTTTCTATAATTTGTCAGGACTTAGTAACACAATGTGATGAGAATATTTGGATTTTCATTCTGTTAGGGCAGACAAATTCTAAAACATTGATGTATGTTTGTGCGTTATTATATATCTCCCATTGAAGGTAGTTGCTCATAGACACACTCAGTTCAAATTCAGTATTCAAATTCCCTCTTGTCAGCTGTATGTAAATAAATAAATTTTAAGTATTTGGTTGAAGTATTTGTCATATTGTACGCAGTCATATATGCATCAGCAGAGAGAATTGCAATGAAATTGTGGTGAAAATTATATCCAATTGACTCTTTTAGATTTTAACCCAACACCAGTCATCCTGTTACTGGTACATGCATTATTTTATATATATATTATATATATATATATATATTATATATATATTGCTGGAGCAAAATCATGTGCACTTCAAGCAATTTGTTTAGTCTGCACATTTCTGTCATGAGATGCCATATATAATTGTTTGTGTGATCTTTTTTTGTAGCCCTAGGTTTGACTTGCCCCAGGAGGCTCAGATGTCACAGGCCAAGAAGGCTAATTTCGTTTGCCACTTCTGCAATGAAGTTGGGCACAAGGCTATCGCTTGTCCACAGCTAATACCATCACTTAAAAGAGACCATGGTGCCAACAATTCAGACAGCATACCTTCTACACGACCCAACTTAAGTTTAAAACACGACCTTCGACCACTTGACCAAGTGACTTGTTTTAAGGTGGGTGTTAGCCCTTTGGTTTATTTGCAACTTTCCTTTTGGTATTCAGCTAGTGACATTTTGAGTCATCAAGATTCTAAAGAAAGTTGATCAACAAAACTTATCTGTTAGATAAATAGTTCAATTGAAAATTGGCATAAAGATAAACTTTCATTAATATTGTTTGAAGTTTAATCTAAGATTAGATTTTATGGAAGCCGATTTATAGTAACTCTGTGATTACGTTTTGCCATTCAATGAACTTGTAAAATTTATATTCCTTTGATATTAATTACTTTTTTGTTTTTTTTTGTTTAGTGTGGTGAGAAAGGTCATTATGCCAATAAATGCCCAAAAGGTCATTTAGCATTTCTTAGTCATTCAGTGCAGCACTTCAATTCACATTCCCAAGCGTAACTGTATTCTGATTAGAATTCGCAGGACTTCATCAGGACAAAAATCAGAAAGACAGTATTCCATGTGCTAGGAAATTTTTACCAGCCAAACATACTCTAATTGCAGAGAAGACAGAAAAGCTTTGTAACAAGGACTGCAACACCATTCAGATGCACTGAAGGCAGAGACAATTTTGTACTAATGTTATCAGTAGCTGCCCAGGGATTGACTGCTTGGAACTCTGGTTGAATTGATCTCAATTCACTGTACATGGAGATTTTGTTAAGACGCTTGCATTTCATTGTGCCGTGTTGTAAATAGCCACAGATAAAAGTGCGTGTTTCACCAGATTGAAATGATGTTTAAATTCAAATGGAGTTGAAGTTATGATGTGTGAGCATTGGAACAGTTGCCAGTGAATGCATTCATGGATGTCAAGTTGTAAATAATCCTTTGGCTTGTTGAAGCCTAATTGTTTAACAGCGGTCTTACAGTAATATGATGAATGGTATGAAAGGTCATTGGTGGTTGCTGCAGCCTTTGTAATTGTAAATTGACGTGCTTGGCAGTATTAAATATTTTGCAAATTATTTTCATATGAAAGCTATCCCATTTTTTCTGTGTCAAGAGACTGATAACATGCAAATATAAAATAAGGACCAGCTAATGAATTCATCATGGATTGTGACTTGATGGGCAAAAGACAGATTTAATGTTACACTTTAGAAAGGAAGGAAGCAAAATCAGTGGTTGGAAGGTTGCGAAAATAACGCATTCTGATAATATGTTGCTATGTTTACGGTTTGGATATTATTGTGTATTTAAAGTGATGTCTTCTATTAGAATAAGATTTAAGTAACCACTTTAGCACAATAACTTATACACTGTTTGCCTATAGATCTTTCATCTATCTGGGATCTCTTACTCAGGTGGGTTCTATTTTTGACACCACTATAAAGCAAATGAACTGCTGTGAACACTGGTAACTATGTGTTGTGCATGTCCAGTGGAAAGGAACCATTTTGCGCAATCTCCAATTAAGTTAATGGAAAATTAAATTGCTACAAATTTTGCGTTTATTAACTAAAATGTTTCTGTCATTAGTTTCTAATAGCTTGCTATACAAGTTTAATAGTTTGTGAATTGCCCTTTTATATTGATAACTTTTATAACTTGGAACTGGCTTCTTTGGTGTAGTTGTATTGTTTTGTATTTTCTGTATGGTATTTTTTTAAACTAAACATGCCATCAATGTTATGAAATTACCAATGCTGCAGTTTCTCCTCTTTCATTGCATGTCCAGGGCAGTGAGGGACAGTTTCAAATATATAGAAACCAAAATTAGCCTCCGCTTCTGTACTGCAAAAGTGCAGAGATTCAATTGTATTAGCAATTTTTAAAACATACTTCAGTTATCGTATTTAACTTGTGGCTCCTTTTTCTGGGCAGTTTCTCTATTTATGTACAGTTGAATCGAAAACTATGGTGTAGCTCAATATAAGTAAGTAAGTAGCCATCATTTATGGTGAAGGTTGCAAATCTTCACAATGAGGTGCTCAAACTGACAGTGGTCTGGATTAAGTTGATATGTTTGTTGGTTTTATTTTTAAACAACACCAGTGAACCTTCAGTTTTATACTTATATCAGAATGAATACCATATTGCTACGAGGGCATGGTTAAGCAGCTACTCATTATGTTGTAAATAAATGTTACAAAACTATCTATGTAATTGATTTTCTTCAAACACTTTTAGGTTGAGAATTCTGTATCAAGCACCGCTCTCCTATCCCGCCACTGACCATTCATTTCTTGTTATTTCAGAGATAGGTATAAAATAACACATGAGATTTTGTTAACCTTAGAACAGTCCACTGCAATTAAGATTCGTTTTAATTGTGCAAGACCTGCATTGTCTTAAGTTTCTTAACATAACGTAAAGAACACCACCAGAGATCTCTAAGTAAGTCTCAACTCTTAGGTTTTCCAAGTTTTTGACTTTATGACATTATGCCGACACCATGCAATATACACTGCTATGCAAGAAAGCAAAACTACATATAAATAACAGTTTTCACAATATTCTCAGTGATAAGATGGACCAGTGAGGTGTGTCAGAGCTATTCAAGCTCTGAGTAATAGCTTGAATTCTAATAAAGCATCAATCTAAATGCAGCATGGACAAGAATTCACCATGAGGATGCAATAAAATTATCAGTGTATAGTTAAGTTTTGAAGCACATACCGTTCTTTACAATGTGAACCATGCCTGGCCATTTGCCAGTCAGTTATAATCAAGGAAGGCATTGTAAATACAAAAACACATCATGCATGCAAAAACACACTTGACAATGTTGGCAAACTAAAGCATAGAACTGAACAATAGTATGATGTTGGTGATCCTTCAGTAACTGGTAACTTCAAAATTTCTTAAATGCCACTTGAAAGCTAAACTCAGCTTATCCATTAGAACTGCATCAAGCAAGTTGGGTTGTCCAAAGATGTCAAGCAGAGGTTTAAAACAGAGAGCTCCTAGGGCAGGGCTATTCAATTAGATTTAGTCAAGGGCCAAACTAGAGAAATCTGGAGATGGTGGCGGGCCAGAGGCTCAAGGAGGGATTTGGGGAGGGGGGCTGCTGAGCACCCTCCAGTAAATTTTTTTAAATGATACATTTGCAAAATATATAATATAATTCAAATAATTATAATAATAATAATTCAAAAACATAGATTTTTTTTAAAAATCCTTAAAATTTTGGCATAGGTCCGCAGGCCAGTTGTTAGGCCTTCGCGGGCCAGATTTGGCCCGCGGGCCGCTAATTGAATAGCCCTGTCCTAGGGCCTGTTTGCTTGCTGAGAAAGATTGGATGGTGGAGGATTTGATGGGCCAGGTCTAGCTATATATGTTAGTCTATTTTAACCCTGCATATAGGTTGAATCATTGTATACAATGTAATGCATGTGCGCTTCTCAGACGTAGATAAGCAATTTAATTGATTATTTCTATTGCTAATGTTTCATCCGATGAAGATCCTTATAGCTTATTTATTTCTTTGTACTAAATATGGTGTTGGTTCTTGTCAAGGAATAATAGGTTCTTGCCATTAGTCTTTGGCCAAGAAATCTAGATAACCCCTCTTCCCACTTTGCGTTCTCTAAGCCTATTTTTTTATCTCGTGCACACTTGGAGCACGTTTCTGTGAACGAGTCGCTCTGCTCGAGGCACTTTATAAATGTTATAAATAAATCTAGAACAATTCAAATTCTCTTATGATGACACTTGCTTGACACTTGACACAAGATCCAGCCTGGCATTTCTTTTTTTCAAGCCGTTCTGTACAATGAGAACCATGCGCTCTGCAGATGCCTTTTTCAGGGATGTGGTCTCGAGACCGAAAACTTTGGTCTTGGTCTCGAATGCATCAGTCTTGGTCTCGGACCATCGGTCTTGGTCTTGACTGCGTCGGTCTTGGTCGTAAAGGCACGGTCTTGGGATTGATCGCTGTCTTAGGTCGGCGTTCTTGGTTTTGATATTTGTCGGTTATTTTCGATTATTAGAGACACTGGATATTTAGGCCCTATGCGCTTGTTATTGATTTACGACGTGCTGACCATCTATATATACATGTTACTATGGGAAGAAATGTGCATCTGCAACGGAACCAGCCATTTCAAAATGTGCTTTAATAAATTTCAAGGTTTTGCAACAATCTAATTATTATGTGGTCGGCCACGTGTAGTCACTGTTAACCCGACAGTTCAGAGTACAAGTAGGCCTACACCATTCAAACCAAACGCTAATCTACGTGTTGAAATGTCTTATTTGTAACCTATCGTATAGGCTACTGTAAGTAATTTATAGTGCGATATTCTCAGGCCAAAGCCTATGGCTGAACCCACAAAAGTTTAGACTGGTAAAACTGTCTTCTGGACCATTATTAAGATTAGTATTCTTCAGCAATAAAATTAATGTTTTAAGCGTATTATTCCGTTTTAGCGTCTTAATAAATTGAATTGTTTATATATAAAAAATGGTCGTAGTCTCGGACCCTCGGTCTTGGTCTTGACCTCGGACCATTTGGTCTTGGATCTTTTGGTCTTGGTCTCGTGCCCAACACTGGCCTTTTTCGAGTTAACATTTCATCGTCTATTTGGAAAGGAGAGACCTCATTACTTGTAATCAACCAGAGAAAACTCTCGACATTATAATCATATGTCATTTCTCAACTAATATTAAGCTATTGCTCCTTTTTGCCTATTTGTTTTGGAAACGAGGAAATCACGGTCTATGTTTCGTGTTTATCGGAGTTGTTGGCTAGCTTTTCTTTGTGTTACGAACAGCACTTTGCCTGTTGTCAAATCAGTGGCTTGACTTTTGTGGACTTGATTTGGTATTGTGCTGGTCGTCCTGACATATCCTATTTAAGTGCAGAGAAACTTTTGAAGATTTATATTACATCACATTTAATCAATAAACAGAAATTATCACGCCGGATATATAATTATTCTCACAAGTAACCAAAATAGCTTCCTTGTACGTTACCGTTCTGTGTATGTAGATTTCATGCATTGCAGACATACAATATACAACGTAGGCCTACCTCGATGCAGAGCCTTCTATTACTCTGCGTCGATAATTATTGGTCCTTGGGGCGGAAGCAATGGCGAAATCGGATGGCAACAACTTTAAAACACATTTAAATGATACTATTTGTTTTGGAAACGAGGAAATCACGGTCTATGTTTCGTGTTTATCGGAGTTGTTGGCTAGAATAGACTTTTTACTAGAAAACCCGTGAACAGTTTGAGGCTTGTCCTGACTTCTATAAGTAAGCCCAGTTTGACGCGGTAACCTGAGACTACTATGTTCATTCAGTTGCTAATTATTATATGGTCTTGCAGCCAGTGTTGTACGGAGCCCCTAAAGGGACATGAAAGAAGAATATTTTATCTCGTGCGCACGAGATACAAACTCGTTCCCACGACTTAATAAGTCGTGCGCACGAGTTAACAACTCGTTCCCTCGACTTAATAAGTCGTGCGCGCGACTTATTTGACCAATAGTGGGCCGACTTTTCTGTGACGTAAACACACTTCTATTTTAGTATTTATGGGGAAACACATAGTTCTATGAACGAAACAATGTCTAAGACATAAGTGTTTCGGGCATTGCAATCAAAAATAACCGAAAAATATCAAAGAAATTGCTCTGATGCTGCAAATGACCAAGAACTAAGACCAAGACCGTTCCTTTAAGACCAAGACTGACGCATTCGAGACCGAGACCAAAACTGATGGACCAAGACCTTTGAATTCGAGACCAAGACCGCAGTTTTCTGGTCTCGAGACCAAGACCGCGGTCTCGAGACCACATCCCTGCTTGCAGCTGTTTTATGATACATCGAGCGTAACTGTGCTTGCATTATGCAAGTGAAATTTGTTTTTTAAATTTTACTAAGCACTATTTTTGTCCATTTTACAGAGCTATGGTAGTTGACTTTGTAACCAATGAGTAGTAGTACATATAATATACTACTACAATGAGTAGTAGTATATTTGTTTATTGAGAAAGAAAATAATCTGATTAAACGCAGAATATGGTAACCTGAATGACAATGGATATTAAAACTTGCTCGAATTGTATAATAACTAGTAAATATTTCAATATAAGAATCTGTGGATAAATTGGGAGTTGTTTTTGGATGAGAGAATATTGTTGTGTGCTCTTGGTCTTAATTATTGAATGGAGAGGGGCAGAGTGGAAGTAGGAGTTGGTAAGGACATGCTTGGGGTTGTGTAATATGGAGAAGAGATGTTTGGCATCAGCTGTGCAAGTTCTGAGACTGTTTGGGAGGATTGTTCTAGGTGATTTAGGCATTTGGATCTTCTTAGTAGTTTTTCCAGGTGTTAAGAACCCACCAGGATTGGGAGGTATATTGAAGTTTAGCAATGGCAGTGGCTTTGTTTTTGTTATGGATGGAAGAGGAAGAAAATACATGAGTTTTGAGTTTTATTAGGAGAATGCAAAAGTTGTTGTGAGGTGGTCTTTGTGAGTTTGAGGTTATCTTCATTTAACACAGGTAGTATTTGTAAAGTTTTAACTCAAGTTTATTTGATGAGTTACTAGTAACACCGTGTCTGAAGTTCAAATCGCTGTGCGATGTTCATGGTTTGCCTTTACAAATAGTGACAATAAATTTTGATATTTAGTGCATTTAGAGGTACATGAGTTTTTGGTGACACACTGAATGTTGCAAAATGTTATCTGATAATGGAGGTAGTGAGCAGAGAGAGTATCCATTTCAGGTTGAGGTATAAATTTCATATTGGGTCATATGTTACAACACATTATCTGATGATACTTAGTTTCATTAGTATTCAAATGTGCATATACTTTGTTTTGATTACCTTATTTGTCTTGTTCACCAGGTACTGTGAATTGTGCTTTGTGGTTAAGAACTGTTAAAAACATCGGAAATGAGTAACGCCATGGAATGTGGTAGAACCTGTCTTGATCTGGCACTTCAAGGAGAGTGCTACTGTAAAATGGGAGACTGCCAGAAAGGTGTGGAGTATTTTGAGATGGCTCTCCAAGTTGGAACTGATGACCTGCTGTTGCTGAGTGCCATCTACAGTCAACTGGGCAATGCGTGTTTCTACATTCAGGAATATGAAAACGCCCTGAGATTCCATAAATATGATCTGTCAATCAACAGGTTACTGCACTTCTTATAGTTATAATGTATTAGCTATAAAACAGTACTTTTACTCATCTTTTTCACAACCCACATATTTGGTGCTGCCTTCATGTCTGGGTGCTGCCATCTTGTCGCAGTATAATCTGATCTACTGACTTCTGTAGCATTGTTCTCATCAGATTTAACTACATGACTCTGGAGTCATGTAGTTAGCATGTAGACTCTGTAGTGTAAAGGATGAAGAGAAGTGGCCCTAGGATTTGAGGAATGCCACGATAGAGTGGAATGGGCTGTGATCAGGTTTCTAGCAACTTTGACAGAGAAGGAGCGTAATGCAAAACTGAAGCTAGGATATGGCAGTTTCGGATATGCCAAACCAAGAGGACAGCCGAAGGAGAAGTGGGGCATGCTTGATGGTGCTGAAAGTGATGTCCATGATTAATTGTCACTCTAATGACTTGTGTTGCCCCTCCATGCCTGAGATATTCCTGGTTGAAGATGATGTACACCACAGACCATTGTCACATACCTTAGCAAGCATTAGAAAACTCATCCTTCCTCATGCAGCGATGTAAGCCAAGATGATTGGATTTGTGCATGTTGATGACTTTTTTTCTAATTTCATTCGGGAAAGATGTCCATAAATGTATGGTCGTTGCTTGCAATTGCGTCTGTATGCCATCTCAATGGAGATGGGGTAGGGATGTGCTCTGTGAGTCAACATGCAGAAAATGATCCATTTTTGCATAATATCTTTTTGTGCAAGTTGTAGTCTGATAAATGCAGCATATCTGCCTCACTTTGTTCTATTGATTTAGAAGTGTAGCCAATTTTTAGGATTTATTATATGTTCCTTTATTCAAACATGTGCTGGGCTTTGATGATGTGTTGTTGCACTGATTTACTTTTTGATTTGCATTATGGAATGATGCTCATTGTATTTTTTTATAAAATGTTTTTTTTTTGAATTTGTCTCACAGTGTTCTAGAATACAAGACTGGCATTGCCAAGGCCTATGGGAATCTTGGCAATACATTGAAGATCATGGGCAGGTTTGACGAGGCAGTCATCTGTGGCAAACGTCATCTTAGCATATCAAAAGACATGAAAGACAGGGTGAGCTTATGTGCATGTTCTCTTACAAATAATGTTGATCTCATGTTGAATTACAAGAGTTGTAAATTATTGAATCAATTTTGTTTTATAGTTTATATTTTCAGTGTGCTGTAGATCTTGCAATTTTGGTAATTACAGAGTTTTACAATTTGAAATTGTTGGAAAATGGTCATTTTAAAGTTATTAAAATCACCTATTGGTAACTTTATTATTTGAGGGAGGCTTTCATATTCTTTATCTCTGCTTGAAAATTGTATCATGGCATCTTTTTTGTGAAATGGATGTACATTGTCAAAAATTTGAATGCTTGTAATGCTGTTGTTAACCTAATTTAGGAAGTACAGTTTTTGACTGAAAATTTTTCAGAAGACGTATGAAAGGTTTATAACACATATTCTTTTACTAAAGAAGTTTTCAGATTAGCTTCAAATTCCCAGTACCCTGATTCATGATGCTGTTGCTGTGATTATGTCTAATTGTTATTACTTTCTTTTATCACTTTACACTACTTGCTGTAACTTGCAGTACCTTATTGCTTTATTAATATAGCTTTTTAGTTGTTTACATTGCATATTTACCTTACAGTATGCCCTGTTAACTAGTATGTTTCTTTGCAAGGAATAACTACTGATTGGTTTCTCATGGGTTGACAAATCTTGAATATCAAGTATTGCTACAACATGGTTACTACTATGCTGTAGGTTGGTGAAGCTCGTGCCTTGTATAATCTTGGTAACACTTACCTTACAGTATGCCCTGTTAACTAGTATGTTTCTTTGCAAGGAATAACTACTGATTGGTTTCTCATGGGTTGACAAATCTTGAATATCAAGTATTGCTACAATATGGTTACTACTATGCTGTAGGTTGGTGAAGCTCGTGCCTTGTATAATCTTGGTAACACTTACCTTAGTGAAGCACAAAAAGTTGGCCATCAAAATCGAGGTGACCCAGGACAGTATCCTGTTTTTGCTGAGATGACTCTAAATCAGGCTGTTGACTATTACAGGTAAGTTCAGGTAAATTAACCATGACCATGGCAAGTTCAGTGTGGCTCCATGATGTGTTGTCATTGTTCTCGGTTTTCACAAACATTTGCTTTAGTAGGCCAACTCCCAAGTGTTTAATTGATACTTGTTATCTTTCATATACATCCTGATCACTGAAGGCACATGTACATTCATGTCTTTGCATTCTTAAAAAGTTATGTGTAAGTTAAATTTGTCACTCACATTTCCATTTATCAGTCAAATGGCATTCATTTTATTATGAATCATTTACCACAGTAATTTATTATTGTCGTGCAGAGTTTCGTTAAATTCTCATTTTTTTATTGTTTCAAAATTTTATTGAGTTTTATTGATAATTAATTTTTGACAGAGCTAACTTGGCCATACTGATGGAACTCGGAGATCGTGTTGCTGTTGGAAGAACCTGCGGTAATCTAGGAAATGCATACTATCTTCTCGGTGACTTTGAAAATGCCACTCGATATCACCAGCAGGTTGGTCTACAAACAGTGTTTGTTGCGGACATCGTTAATTGTCTTTGCCAGTCGTGCTGTGCTAAAGCATAGGTGTTTTTCAATTTTTCTCCAGATATCATGTATGTCATGTAGAGCCTTATCTAGGAGCACTTTTAGGCAACAAGGATGGCGCGAGTAAGATGGAGCACACCCAAGAATGCAACGCGAAACCAGAGCAGCAATGCGATATGAAATCTGCTATCAGCAATGGGATGGTAGTATGGCAGACTGATGTAAATGATCTATAGAACAGTCCCTAAGTGTCAGATGGACTATCAGTAAAAATTTAAACTACAGCAGTTTCAGCCATATTTTGTGAATTTGCCTATGCACATATTTTTAAATAAGAAAAGTTTTATTGCAGGTTTGGGAATATGGAAATTACAATTTAGCTGTGGGTTAGTGTATTTGTGGGAATTGGATCCTACTATTTGTATCAGTAACCAGTTTGAAGGAATGAAACCAGGTGCAAAGCTCTGCAAAAAACACTGGTTTCAAATACTTTGACATTTTATGGTGATTTTGCAAGTACATAATTTGTTGCTTTTATCAATTTTCACATGAAATTTTCACATGACAGACTATTGTCTGGAGTTTAGGTTAGATTAATCTGCATTTTTCAGGGATATGTTATTTCTGTATTTTTTTATTGACCTTTAAAGACTTTAATTATCAGTTACTTGAGAGGAGGTAAAAAAAATCACTAAATCATAGCAAATATCATCTGAAAAGTGCAGTCACATTCAACTGACTAGATGGTGAATTTATGGCCATGAAATGAGCAAAATGCAGCGAGACAGAAAGGCTAGGTGTTTGATTAGAGTTGTACTTATAATTAATGAGAGAGTTGGTAAAATGAGTAAGTCGAAAACTATAGGTGAAACAGTTTGCTAAATTGTAAATGAAGCAAGGATAAGGTACACTGTGAATGGAATGGTTTCAAACAGATTCTACCCACTTTTACTAATCATTTAAGTTTTGAAAGTCATGGAGGACACTTTAAAAAAATTTATTGATCTGCATGTAGCTAGTGCATGAAATGACTAGCCATTGCAACATTTACTCAAAACAAGACAATTGGCTGGTGCAGGATTAAGATATATAATCTCCAGAAACTGATTTTTCTTCTATTTCTCATAATCTCACATAATTATCTCTTGGTTTGTCTTTTTCTTTAGTAGACTGTCGAACTGTTACTCAATTTTGTTTTTCCTATGATTGGAATGTTTACTGAATTGTTTTAGAAATCATTGTTTGAGCAATTGTGTATTCTTTGCCTTGTAGCGGCTTGAAATTGCCAGGGAGTTTGATGATAAGGCAGCAGAGCGAAGAGCATGCAACAATCTTGGCAATGCATGTGTCTTTCGCAACGAATACAAAATGGCTGTTGAATATTACAGGTAAGATAACATCAAAGATTTTTTAATTGCTTTTTCATTTCCATCTTTCACAATCAGCTATTGTCCAGCTGAGTTTTCATGCCATCTATCTTATCTATTTTACTTTGATTGGTAGGCATTTCTTCCGAATATACTTTACACGAACTGTGGCTATTGGTTCTACGTCTTTTGATCCCCGTCAGTTGATCCTCTGTCAGTTGATCCCCCGTCAATTGATCCCCTCGTCAATTGATCCCCTGCAACATTCATGTTCCACTAGCGACCTTCTCCATTTATTAAAAGAACGATGTAACGGAGCACAAAAGCGTAATTGAGAGTCATAATACGATTAATTTATGAGCATAAAGTCCTAAGCATATTATCGTCTTATGCATGGGATAAATGAGCCATTGCTCGGAGGTATAACAGAGTCTCCGACCAGCCATAAGTGTTTACTGCAAGGTTGACAAGAGCCTCAAGCAAGCGATATTGTTTTGTTGCCTGATGTTCCATACCGACAACTTCGTGTAGAAATATATAGTCCGTCCTGGACGAGTGACACGAAATGTGGACGAGTGACATGAAACCTGGACAAGTGACATGAACTCTGGGCATTGCTTTGTTTTTTCCAAATCTGTAAAATCAATCTTATGTTTACTAACGGTCTCAGCTACAAGTCTGTGACGCGCAGCCTAGAGATTCATTCAGGCCGAAGAGGCAGGGGATCAATTGTGGGGATCAACTGACGGGGATCAATTGATGGGATACCATGGCTATTATATGACTATGCCTCTATGGAAAAGTTTACCATAGAGGCATAGGGTTATATACTAGCCACAGTTCATATTTTGTGTTGTTTTATAAAGCAGTTTTGTTTTCCAGAATTTTTTAAAGGTTAACAACTTTTGTATAGTCATTTTGAGCATTCCTCAAAAGGGAGACTTTAGCTGTGAGAAAATGTTGCAACCTATTCTAAGTGCTTGGTGCTGCCGATGAGCAGCTTGCATGAATTTGAAATTATGGTGTGTTACAGCATAAAAATAATTGCATCCTTCTGCTTGTTATTTGGGACAGGACAGCTTTTGATCTGGCAAGACAGCTTGGGGACAGGGCTATAGAGGGCCAGGTCTGTTACAGCCTTGGCAACTTGTACACATTGTTAAAGGATCATGCAAAAGCTGTCAAGTATCATCTGCTCCATCTTCAGATCGCTAGAGAGTTGAATGATGCCGTTGGACTGGGACGAGCCTACTGGAGCCTCGGTAATGTGTACACAGAAACTGGAAACGCAAGAAAGGCCTTCAGTTATATCAAACTCCACCTTGACCTGTCAACTAAGGTTACCTTGAATCATTTATTTCTGTTATTGCTGTTATTTCTGTTCTGAGGATCCAACTAGATTGTTTAATTAATCTTTGATATTAAGTTTTTATAGTGTGTTTCATATTCTTATAAATGTGAATGCCAACGTTTAAATATGCACCACTTTCTTCTGTTTAGGATATGATTGCAGTGCATTTTGAGATCACATTTGTTTTAATATAAGATATGATTTTTTGGTTTATTTTACTTTCAGTTGACAATGAAATTTGAAATACATAAAGAAAATGCTATTTGCAGATGGGAGATGCCTCCAGTCAGCAGTTCATACAGCAAAAGCTCAAAGATCTGAAGACAGAGTTTGGCTTGCAAGAGTCAGATTCTGTATTCATTGGAGGAAGGTCAGAAATTTAACACATGTGATGAGAGAAATATAGGTGTAACGGATCCTTTGATACATTAGGGGACATATTTATATGTAAAACATTGAATTTTTGTATCGTGAAGATATTCTGAATGCTAGGAAGGTTCATAGGTCAGCACTTGAAACAAATGGCAGTAAATTCTAGGTGAATGAGAGACCAATGCTGCTTATGTTCAATTGTTCATGAACCATATGGTATTATATGATGCAATCTTGCGACACTGTTTGGAAGTCTGTTACTTACTGCAATAAAAGGTTTTCTTTGAAATCCTATTTGGAGGAGACTGCAGTGTTTTCGTCGCCACCAAGTACAGGTTGTATTTCAAATATCTAATTAGAAGATTCTTCATCACCTGGTCACCATTGTGGGTCAGCAACAATGCCTCGCCCACAAACTTTCACTCGAGATCTTCATGTCGTCGTCGTGCGATTGCAGGCACAATTAATTTAAGTCATCACTTTGTCCAAGTACTGCCCTTCACTGGGGTTAACTTTTGATTACAGGTTACTTTACTTTATTATGAGTTACTGTTTATTTGACTTTGAACATTTTTGACATTTTATAATGTTTAGTTCTGTATTATGTGTAGCTGTTTAAATGTAGAGTAACTAATCATTTTTCTTATTGAGTTTGTTACTATCATTTTTTTTTATTTAGAGAATTTATGTTTTGCTAGGAATCTATTAAAACCAGTTATCTGTGGAACATATGACCTGTTCCATTGGAGTGGCTGGCCTGTTGGACCAAGCATCTGCTGACTTTCTTTATAACACCTACAATTTGGTAAAATGTTCGACAAATGTTTGAGCTATAGATTTTGTATCATTATCTTATAGTGTGTTTTTTCGTGTAGTTCTGCTGACGAGGATGAACTGCCAAATGCATCCAATGAAGATGCAGTGGATGTTGGAATAACTCGCAGATACAGGTCCCAGAAAAAAGATAAACCATCATCAGTTGTTAGGTCAACGATTCAACCACCATTGGATGCAGTTAGTAGACCTAGCTTCATTAATCTTCTGTTTGATGTTACACAATGGTGGTATTTCACATATTTATATAAATAAGTACTTGTACATTAAAAAAATAGAGCTGTGGTTATTATATTTCAGCATGGCTGTTGTATTGTATGCTCTGAACAGTTGGTGTCCTAAGTGCTGTTGAATATGATTTTGATTCCTTGGAGAAACATGGTAACAAGCTTCACGTATCATTAATAGAAAAGAGGGAAAATGTGACTCGGAAATAAACACAAGGGTGGCGATAGGGAAAACTGCAATGAACAGACTGGAAAAGATATGGAAAGACAAACATGTGAGCATAGACACCAAAAAAATATTAGTAAGAGCAATGGTCTTCCCTACAGTACTATATAGCTCAGAGACATGGACAATGACAAAGAACATGGAGAAGAAGGTTAATGCATGCAAAATGTGGATATGGAGGAAGATGCAGAGAATATCATGGACGGAGAAGAAGACAAACGAAGAGGTGCGTAGGAAGATTGGAGTTGAGAATGATGAAACGTTACAACAAACAGCGTTGAGAAGGAAGCTGGGGTTTTTCGGACATGTTATGAGATCAAATGGAATGGAAATGGAAATGATGCTGGCATGTGGAGGAGGAAGGAAGAAAAGAGGGTGCCCAAGAAAAAAATGGATGGATGTGATACATGAAAAAACTGAAATGAGCCTGGAGGAATTAAGGGTTGTAACTTCGGAAAGAAAAAAAATGGAGAGGATTGGTCATGGCGGTTGCTAGATTTCCAAGAAATGACAGCACAAGGTGGAGAAGCATGCCACAATTATGATAACCTTTGGACTTTCTGTCAGGAGATTCATAGCAGACTCTCTGCTTTCAGTTTATGATTGAACTGTGTTGATGCTCAAGGCATCATTCTATGGCTGCTATACAATACATTACAATACAACTGTAATTTGATGGTGCTATCTTTACATTGTTCGGAAGTGCACATTGAAGCTGGACAATGATCAAGAGCCATAAGTAGACTGGAAGGGGTAAGGTTACAGTTTTGAGCAAAAGACAGTGTCGCTAAAAGAGTTGCAAACATGAGGAGATAGAGAGTTCCAGATGGATGGACTGGCAACTAAATGAATGCCGGATTTTAGCGGATACTGATCGCATTGCAAGGTGCGACCATGGAAGACAAGTGGGCAGGCAGATGATCTGTGCGTGCTTTGTGCATGACAATTGCATGAGGAGATTGCATGAACAAACCTCTGAAAATTGTAATATTATTTGTTAATTATAGTGTTCTGGTTTGACTTACATTTTTTTTATTATTGTGCCTGATTTTATGAGTTACTGTGGACGATTGAATAGCCGAGGAGGTCATAGTTTCACTGTATCTTTGAAGGTAAGCCAAGAATTTGATCTTTGTATTTGTTTCAGTCACTTCTTGCTGAGGAAGATGATGAGAAATTCTTCGACATGTTGAATCACTTTCAAGGAAGACGACTTGACGACCAACGCTGTTCCTATCGTATTCTAGAAAACAGTCTGGCTAAGCAACGAAGTTTCAGCACGGCAACTCCTTGCCTTGTACAAAATGAAAGCAGTTCAACCTCAGATTCAAATACTGGTGGGCATTCACAAGTATTAAGAATGTTGCTGACAGTATACTAATGAAGAACATGATCTGTTTTGTCCTTATCTCAGAATCATTGCTCATTGTTATTCATTACGAGAATTTATGCATTGCGCCTCTTCAAGGTGACTATTCCCAACCCCAGCATGACCAAATTAAGTCGTCTTGAGATGAGAGAGGACTGCCTGAGAAGGTGTTCTAGGTAGGGAGTGGAGTGTGAAAGGGAGGCCATTCCAATTCAAGGGACTATCTCAGCCGAGCAGATGGAGCGCCAGCCATGAGCACTGAGGGTGGGGCTACAGAGCCTGATCAGGTAGGCAGAAGCGAGGTCTATCGAGCATATAGCTGGAGATGTGGTCGAATTTGGATATACGACCGATAAGTCAGGCTGCAGAGCGCAGGATGCAAACCAAGCTGTTCATTGCTGCTCTTATTTCACGTTGCATTCTTGGTTGTGCCCCATCTTACTTGCGTGATCTCTGCTGCCCAGTGTCTGGCATTGCAGCGTGTCGGGTGCTTCACTCTACGACAAGGGGTCAGCTTCTAGTTCTACGTACTCGTTTGACTATTAGGCATCGTCGTTCTATCTTGGTTGTGGGCCCTTCATTATAGAATGATCTCCCATTTGAGCTTTGCTCATTGCTTATGGCCCAACCGTCAAGTTTTTTCAAGTCCCCCTTGGTTTTTTTTCTATAGTCGTGGCTGGGCTGGGAGCGCTCTCGAGTAGGTTTCTTGAAGGGACGCTATGTAAATGCTCAGAATGAATGAATGAATGAATTTGAGCAGCCGGGAGGCCAGCGTAGAGAGAGCAGCAGTAATTGAGTTTTATGCACAGTTTCTGTAATTAATAAATATGTTCTTAATCACTATTTTATGTTTATAAACTTTCACTTAAGATTGACGTTGAAGGTTCTGCGATCAGATGTATCTACGCTTATGTTATATATATGTTACCATGCCTATTACCTGAGATAACACAAAATTAGCTGAAAATTAAACGTTTCTATCACAAATAGTAAGAGCAGTTTTTTTTATCAATATAGGTCTCTTTGCAGCCACTTTGGGAAATTGCATTAGAACTTAACCATAACTGACTTGGACAGCAAACTCTATTCATGCTTTTCTCTACTGGTTCTGGTTCCACTCTTGTTGCACCATCCCATGATCATATTGCCAGTGATTTCCACCATGGAACCATGCCATCTCTTTGACTTGCCCTGAAATCTGACCTTTCACTGGAACTGACTGATGAACTTTGCTCTTCGGGAGTTGCATTATTTATAGTACTGCTATATTACTTTCTGTAGTAGAAATATTCTTTTAAAAATATACGAAAAGCAATTGCAAGCTTCATCAACTTACCTTGCTATATTTGTTTGTTCTGTTGCACTATGTGTTTTGACTTTTGCATTGTGTATAGGAAGCCAGATCTCAAGCAAAAGGCATGCATCTTCATCAGTGTGTGGAGTATCTGATAGGTCTTTAGGTGTTGATCCTAGCCTGCATTGTACTACAGGAATCAATGGTTCTCATAGCAGCAGCAACCTCGGCAAATCTGCTGCCTCGGATAAATCTGTTCCAGATGATGAATTCATAAATTTGTTAGTGCACACTCAGGTTAGAATAGTAACAATTTCAGTGAATTTCTGATATCACAGATTTTCTATTATTCTGACTTAATTGATTCGTGTTGAGAGGTTCATGACTGCCATTCAGTCAACGAGATAGCAATTACATTCCAAACTACATTGGGTAAAAATATAGTGATAAAAAGTAATGTAAAACACGATGACACTTGTCACTTTTGTTAACTTTACAGATCCATGATCTGTAATTGACATTGTGTCAATGTGACATTTTCCCAGTCTTTGAGTCATATGCATGGTGATGTAGATATAATAGAGAATCAGTTTCTCAGGGTTCTGATGATACTTTACAGACTTGGTAGATAGTCTTAGCTGATGTTTCTACTGTTTTATAGTGTTTTATATAATGCATGGTACACTAATGAGCATATGAATAAAAATGAAATTCAGTGTTCTCTGTTCTAAGCATTTCAGCTAAAGAAGGATCTAAATGTCTCCATGATTTTGTTTTCTAGTAAGAAGTCTCTTACACTTCTAATGAGTGCTGTGTTTCAGAGCTTGCGATATGAAGATCAGCGCTCCTCATTATCTACCGCGCCTGTAACGGACGATTTTGCTGAGGAGGACTTTTTCAATCTCATCCAGAGACTGCAATCAAATCGACTGGATGATCAGCGTTCCTCAGTCCCTCGATCCAGTTCAGTGATCTTACCAATTGGCGCTCCATCAGCTTCTGCTACTGTCCAATCAAGTGGCACCAAAAAGAAATTGTCCAAAAAACAGAAGTAGACAAGTCTAGACATCTCTTATTTTAATCTAGAGAACACTTTGGCTCTAATCTCAAACTAAGAAGTCGACCAAAGAACTGTCCTTGTGTGGGTTTATTTAGCTTTAACCGTAACCATAAGCAACCATTTTTACTGCATTCCTCAACCGAAGATAAATTTACAAAAATAAACAAGAATAAGTATATGAAACAGAAAGAACAGCTGAGGACCTACAGGGAGAAAAAATAAATCCCTAAGGGACCAACGAGGTCCCGCTTACGGGACCCACCCTTTCTCACATTAAATACAAGCAGCAGGAAGGAATTTTAATTATAGTACAAAGGTAACTTATAACTTAACTAGTTACTACAGAAAGGCCAGCACCTCACATCAAATCAATGCTCTAGCAACATTAAATAAGTAACCTTTGTATTTCTTACTGAATATTTTGGTAGTTCGAGCTAAGCGAATGTCTACTGGAGTCGTGTTCCAAATTAGAGGACCAGAATATCTTATAGCAAATTGCCTAGTGTTTGTTCTACTAAAGGCTGGTCTGTAAGAGTCAATGGAGCGAATTTGGTAGGGATTTATAGATGAGGTTTTTATGAAGTAGTTAACAAAACACGATGGAAGCAGGTCATTAGTGTATTTAGACATGAACTCATTAGTCTGTAGGGAATATATTTGAAATACAGTTAATACATTAATAGTGATAATATACATGTATATATATATTGAATATCTATATATTATATAATTTTAATGATCCTAAAGAAAGCATTATATAATTGATATAATGCTAAAGAAAGCAATATGTAACTTATATAATGCTAGAGAAACCCATACAAGGACAATTGTTAACTTTCCATGACAGTGTTGCAACATATGTGAAGTTTTATAGTGGGATGGAGTTTCCCAATAGTGGTGCTATGTAAATGTTTGTTTGCATTATGTTGTACTTATTTTCAGAATTTGCATAATGTATGCCTTACTCGTTCACTATTTGCCCTAGGTGGTTTCATTTAAGAAAATGTGAGCTTCTGCTGTTTATTGTCCTCTCTCTGAATGCACTTTGTATGCGTCTATGTATTCGGATATTTCATCAGTGTTTTGTAATAACCTCTTAAGTGCATTGAAAGTCCCCTTTCTAGGAGAGCTTTGTTTCCAAAAACATTCCTCTGCTGTGAAGGAACAGTGTTTGATGACTGGAGATTGTGCAGCTTCTGCCATTGTTGCAAACAGAAATTGCATTTATCAAAACCTGATTTATAGAGATACAGAATTATGTACATATATTTACATACTATTTATATTTTTACTTATATGACTGATATAAAGTCATATAGGTATATAAATTGTGCATTGGATGTACAGAAACCTATCTAGTGTGTGTATATGGATGTATGATGTTGTATATTTATATGATCTCTCTTGGTCTTTTCACAGTAGTTATTTAAAGTTTTTTTCTGGCAATTCTTCACTTCAAAGCATCAATCAAAATACTGATCTTCTTCTTCTCTTTCTTCCATCAGGTATGTGCTGACAATAAAGTTTTTGCAAGATGGCTTCATTTCTTCGTTTCTCTGATTGTATCCAAGGCTCTTCTCATGTCCATGTCTTTTCTGTGAGATTTTGTCTCACGTTTTTCATTCATGTCTTTGTTTGTGTTCTTCAATTTTCGTGTTTCCTTCACTGATGTATGGTTTATATACTGCCATAATCTGCCGGTAATCTCTTATTATCAATCCTTGCTACATGACCAAACAATGTCTGTCTTCTTTTTCTTATCTTGTCTACCAGTGTTTCCCTCTGTCCCAATTCCTTCAGTATTACTTATTTGTGAATCCTGTCCTGTCTAGTCATCCCCATTGTTCTTCTTAGCTATCTCATCGATTCTGCCACTGGAATCCTCCTTTCGTCCTTCTTCCTTAGGAACCTAAGCTAAGTTCCATACAGCAGTACTGGAGTGACAAATGCTCTGTACAGTTTTATTTTTGTTCTGTTGACATGCTGCTTGACTTCCACATCCTAACCAATCTGCCAAACATCACTAATGCCAATCCTACAATTTATGTCCTTCGTACATTGTCCAATATCCTTCCTCTATTGCTAATCGTTCTTAATCAAATACTAATATTTCTTGATTATTATATATTGCTAACTTCTGGTTTTTAAACTGCCATACATATTGTTTAGGCTAAATTTGAAGTTGAATTCTAAATAGCTTGAATTGCTGGTATTTTTATGGAACCAGATTGTGGCAGATATAGCAACAGTCTGCTGTATTTTCATGTGTATTTACTGGCCATAATAATAGATAGCAGACTGATTGTGCTGTATGCCTACTTGATAATGGAGCAAGATTTAGTGAACATTTATGAGACTTCTTTGCATCTGCATTATTTGAAGGCACTGAATAATTTGAGTTGGGTTTTTTAGAAGTAATTTTTGTCAGCCAGCAATGTACAAATCTTAGAAGTCCGGTCCAAGGAGTTTCAATTGTACAAATTTTGTGACTGCCAGCAGAAAACGGCAGTTGTAGCGTTCTGCTTTACGTGTCCATTTTGTTCTGTGTCAAAGTTCTGTTTACACCACACGATCTTATATACCTCTTTGTTATGCATAGCATGCATGTGATATGGTTATGCCTGGTAGCCCTCTTGTGTTTTTATGCTAATTACATCTACTTAGAGAGACTGAACATTTTGAAGAAGCTTTAACCTCTTTAACGTGTAGCCCGAGATAACTCTGGCTGCAAAATTCGTTCCCATGTCGTACCTGTGACTTGTGGGGGAGGAAAAAAAGTGGTTGTATGTCTGAATTTGCTACCAGAGACCCTGACATTAGATTATTTCAAGGTTTGGTGAGAATATTGATGATGGGATTTAACACTACAGATTCAACTGTTGCGTAAAAAAAATTTTTGAGTGTGGTAGAATAAAAAATATTATTGGATAATTTTTAAATAAATAAAAGTATCATGTAGCAAAAAATACTGGAAATCAATTTTTCAAAATAATTCCACGCTGGGTGAGAGTTAAGAAAATTTAATTGCACGGTACAGGGGTTAATGACCAGCATCCTTGATTATGCCTTACACTTTAGTACACACTGGTCGTTAAACAGTTAAAAAGCCTTTAACATAAGGTTGTTTAGTGTCATTGATTGATGCCTTTTCATTGAAGCACAGATGTGAGATTATTATAGAATAATAATAATATTATTCATTTGTATGCTGTTTTGCATGTGGTTTCTGTGTAAAAGCACTATAGTAAAGTGATTCATCAGGTTTATCATGTATGTCTTCCAGCTGGTGTCTTGTAAAGCAGTTAAATTCTACATGTTAAGAAGACTTTAACTCATAGCGACAAAGTTTACCAGAAACTTACGATGTAGTCAGGGACATGGTTCCTAAATTAATTTACTCATGGAAGGCAGTTCTTTCTATGGTTCCTGTTTTTCTTCGTTTTTGTATTTGTGGGCATTTCTCACATTTGCACTGACTTTAAAATCTTAGATTTGTGCATAGTTTCATTAGTTTGAATTGGTTTTATCTTTCAGCAGATTAATTTATTTCTGTGTAAATAAATTGACTTCTTATTTGTATGCTTATCATGCATTTGATTGTTTCATTATTTCTGTTGGTTGTATAAAATTTCACTGCTTTTGTCCAGATGATAATGTCAAATCAAATATTCAATTGTAGCAATTTTTAATCTATTACAGTTAATGCAGTGCTTGATACTTTAATTTCTGTGTGTTATTTAATGTTTTCCAAGAAGGTCTGAAGAAATACAACTTTGAGAAATCTTAAGAAAAAAACATCCCTACGTTTACAATGCACCAAGTCTTTTGTCTGGAAAAGTTCAACCTAATTTTGTGATTTCTTTGAAATAATCTAATTCATGAGACCACAAAAATGGCAAATCAGTTCCGTGCTAAATGTGAAGTCACTCTCGAGGTCAGTCTGGTTGTCTGATGGCACAGTAACCGTCACAACACTGACTATCAATGCACAGAGTGTGGAAGAAACCCAGAAAGAATGGTTACAGGGAGATATGAAGGAAAGGTATTCCATAGGGAAGATCCAGTGGTGGTAAAAGACCCAGTTTGGGTCACATGCAGTGGTCCTAACTTGGGGAAGAAGGAAATCAAGCCAGTTCAAGGAGTGCAGAGGTCGATGAGAAGCTGCAGAAAGTGTGGAGCAAATGTGATTTCCAGATATTTTGGAGCAGTATCAAAATTTCCATAATCTATGCTATGACTGCAGTGCAGTAATCAAAGTCGTTGCTGTTGGCTACATATTCTAAGCTGTCATAGTATAGCATGGGTGATGGAAAGTTTCAATAATGCAAGACATACAATAATAATTAAGCATTATTACCATTACTTCGCCTTGTCAGATTTGGATGAAACATAGCCGTTACCCATGGATCTGCACACTCTTGCTATAAACATCTTTAATCACTTCTAGCCGCAATAGTTTTTAATTGACCGAAGTTGGGCTGAGATCGTCTCTGGTAGTAATCGCAGAGAGGCGCTGCATAAATGTTTTGAATGAGTGAATGAACAAATGTTGTATACTAATTATAAATACAAAAATACAATGTTAGTTAACATTCCAGAACAATGCAGCCCTGATTTTCTGTCTAGACCTGTGAATCACGTGAGTCTCTAGTCTCTACTTAAATATATTGAGATTGGTTTGTTGATTGATAATTATCAAATCCAAAGGAATTTATTGAGACCATCATTCCACATTGACAAATTAATACCAATAGAAGTAGATTGTCTGATAGATAGAATTACCTCAATGAAGCAAACATTAAAATTATACAATTGAAAAAAAGATGGTCAACAGGAGTTCCAAAGGGGATTGAACCCTGCTAAAAGGAACCCCTGATTTCCCTGTACAACAAAAGCTATGAAGATGCGAATTGAGATGAAAGGTACTAAAATACAACATAGCAAAATATAAAAAAATGACCGAATTACTCGTTCTACTTGTCAGGTGTTACATTGAGTGAAAATAACCATGAATTTGACAATTGTTACAGAAGAAACAAAACAATTAAAATACAATAAGCAAGATTGAAACCATTACTAATCTTAGAGTAGGAGAGTTTCTCTCAAGCATTTCAAGCATTAATGGATGAGAAGATAATTTGAACTGCAACGTCTAGATAACAAATTATTATATACTTGCTGTACTTTTGGATGAGAAGTTGTAAGCTGTCGTTAACGTCGCTTCAGGTATTTGCATACTCACACGCATTCACACACCCATACATATTTATGTGTGTGTGTACACACATATATATATATATATATATATATATATATATGCTGTGAACAGAAAAAAGTGAAAATCTTCAATTACTAGGAAAATAAATACAAAATATTGCAACTGCTAGCGAGACAAAAGTATTTTACTCCCAATTATAATAGTAATATTATATACAATTATTCGCTGTACCGGTTAAAAATTGACGCCCACGTTTGTTTACAACATGACGTTCAGTGAGGAGGACAGAATATTTTAGTAATACGATATAATTATGTATATCTCCTTCTAATGCAGGCTTAATTTAATCCCTCATAGAGGTATTGGACAAATTAGGCCAAGTTGCAATCGACGCAGCAGGTACTCGGTGGCAAGGGCGTCTTGGTGTGTGTATTAACGCCGAAGGAGGACACGTTGAACACACGTTATGAGTAATAAACAATGTAATGTAATACACGATACATATGCGTTTCATAGTCACTAAACTGAAGTTCTTTCATTTTTGATTAAAATGTACAAATTATTGCAAAAAATTCGTAGCATTTTTAGAGTGTAGTTTTTTCGTTCACCATGTATATCGTAGCAATTAATTGTGCGTGGATGCGCAGCGGTAATTTGGGCATTAGGTGTCGCGAGTGTCTTTTCTTTTGCAGAGCAGAGCAGAGCAATAGGCTCTCTGGTCCTTTGCAGTTGACGAACAGCCAGACGCGAAAGACGATGGCAAGCCGCGTGTACGAAAAACAGTCTCTTATGCTTACAAGGGACCAGCTGGAAGATCTGGCTGAAGTCTTTAAGACGGTAAGGACGACATATCTTTAACTGTTATAAAAGCAAAGCTTTGGTATTGTTATTTTGGTGGAGAACGGGTAAATTAGCAGACGGAAGTTAAGTGCTTTCCGATTGGCCATCTGGTTCAATCTTGACCTGATTGCGCAAAGACCACCTGATGGGACTTCGTGCACGTTCGACGCGGTTAACGCCTTTTGGTCGGCGTACTGTTAGCTTTAGAATGAGTTTATAGTTCAAGTACATTTATGCGCATTACTGCGATACTTGGAAACATTATTTGTTTCAGATGTGAGTTGTGTGGTACAATATTGCCTTTTTGTAACATGACTAAACAAGTTACTGGGCGTCACGTAAAACCGCCAATAAGCACAACTATAGCGCAGATATTTTTCAAATTCTTGATATCTGCAATCTATGTTATCCAGAGAAGCAAACAAGGTCATTGCTCTTTTCTTTAACTCAAGAGGTGCTCCATCAAAACCAGACAAATGTCGCATTTTTCCTGAAAGTGAGACTTTCGTTTCAGTTTACACAGTGCCATCACGTTTCTAACCATGCAGAAACAACCAGAGATATGCTAATTTGAAGTGCTATGACTGATTGTCACAAGAATGTTGATATCTCTAAAATCGAAAATAACTGAATTTAAAAAAACTATAAAGTCTTTTGCAACATATAGCAATAATCAAGTTTGTGTTGTGAATTTGTGCATGCACATTGCACAATCTATATACATGGCTAGCTCAATGCACTCTGCAAATCTGATTGCATTTCGCTTACATATATCTGATTTTATTATATTTTTGAGTGTTTACTATAAAAAACACAGAAATAGTAATTCATACAAAATTAAATTTCAAACCACAAAACTTTGCTGTGCAATGTATTTAATCATTCAGAACTAAATACAAGTTCAATATGATTAACAAGTGTTTCAGTTTTATGCAACTTCTTAGCTAGTTCCTTGGCTATTTATAGAGGTAAATAAATTTAACATAGAACCTGTCTTAAATAATAAAGAGGAAAAATATTTGTAGTGATAAATATTTGCATACTTCTGCCAGTTTTCCAAAAAACTAAAATTATTTACAAAGTATCACTGGTCTTAGATATGCTTTGTATTTGCACCAGAGTGAAGATCAAATTTTGCTTAAGAGAAGAATTGTAAAGCTGCATTTGTAGAACAAGGCAACACATTCAGGCAGAGAAGTGATATCGAACTTAGCAAAATTCACAAAGAAATAAATTACACTTTCCATGGCTTCATTTGTTTCAAGGCTGCACGCCACTTTTTACATATCACTCCTAATTGTCTGGGATACCTATGTGGTTCTGTTTGTAGATTTACTAAACAATAACCAATCCATGATTTTTAAATGTTCTTACAGTTCTATAATGATGGTGCTGAAATATATACAGCATTAAGTTAACTTTTTGATTATCTCATACTTTTTGTTGCTTAGGCCTAATGAACATCATTGTAACAGTCTTGTTAATTAAGTTTTTTCTTAAATAGTACAAGCCAAACAATGTTGTCCAATGTGACCACAATATTTCAGTTAGGGATAGGGTCCTAAGAAAGACTAAGGAGTTTAAACTGCTCTCACCCTCAGTGGCATCGCTAGGATCAGAGACCAGGGGAGGCAGGTTAGATTTGATGGAGAAGGATAGGCACTACTGTATCTTTTTTCTAACCCAAAGATGTTTTGGAAAATAACAATGCGACAAATCGTCAGTTGTTGGTGATGATTCCGTCATAATCATGCAAAAGTGGTACTATTCAACGCAGGAAGTCACCGGCTAGATTACACCTACAGAAGCCAATGCAAGTTTATGCAACGAATGTCACACAAGAAACTCATGCCACCTATGGAAGGATTACAGCAAGCTGTTAGCAGTCTCGGCGATTACACTGCCGGGCGGTTTCAATCAAAAAAATTTTAAAAGCCAGGGGAGGCATGCAACTCAGTGGTAGTGTAGTGACGACACTACTCATCCTGGATGCGGCTGTGGTCATCTTTGTTACTTCATGGCTTGCATGAGGCTTTTATCTAGTCATTTGATTGGCCATTTATTTCCATCTGTCCTGTTTGACTGATCAGAATTTTACAACCCATTAATTCTTACAACACCTTACTGAAAACTGAGTTATTATGCATTTAGTTGCCAAAGTTTACTAATCTATTGTTTATAGCAATGAGTTGGTAGGCCTAGCCTGACTGGGGCCATGTACCAAGCCAGTGTAGTTCCAAGACTGAGACCAAGACAAAGACTATAGGGTACCAAGACTGAGACAGAAAGGGTCCAAGACTGAGGCTTTTAATAATATATCATGCGGTAAAACATACTAATTGATAAAAAGAAATGAAGTTAATAGTGCGACCTTACGTTGCTTGTCAGAATAATGCATATGTGTACCATACGTAGTTATCGAAAAAATAACCTTCATGTACGTTACACATGCATTACACAGATGAGTGATGAGGAGGAGGGAATAAATTCATATTGTCTGACTTTGTGACTAGCTGACAATGACAGGTTAGCTATAGTAGCTAGAGCCTAGAACTTGAGCCATGCATTCGTAGGCTCAGTGACGTAGGCAGGATTTCCCCAAGAGGGGGTTAGTGTAGGGCTGTAGGCATTTTTGGGGTAGTCATTTTCCCCACTAGATATATAATGAATTAGGAGGCTCAATGAGCAAGGTTTTTTTTTATTTTAGCCTCTTTTGCATTGCAACAGTTTTGTGTGATATTACAAAATATAAATACTTTTTATTAAAATCGACTAAGGCACGTAGCTAGTGATTTTTATAACAATGGACACAAAAATTACAAACATATACTCAAGTTTTAAATTTGATATGATTATAAAATAGTTCTGCATGTGCAAGTCAGTCTCAGATTTTATTTTATATAAAAGAAAATATTGTACATTCCGTATGTACAATGGTACAGTACTTCGCTCTTGCACTTTTTAAAATACACCGCTGACTTTCGGTTTGCATACTTACTGATGCCTTCTTTCATCTGTCTCAAATATGCTATGTCCAATGTGGCTTCTCTTATCTTATTTTGCAAACAATAGCTAGGCCAATTGTCTACTTCTAGGCACCCTTGAGGCAAATTCTTTAATTGCTTTTATTGACAATGATGACATTGATTTTGAGGTGGACAGTTTAATGATAAATTGTCTTTGAAACAAAAGGTCTTACAAATCATATCTTCACTTTTTTAAAGGTATGCACTCAATATATTGCTTTAAAAAGCTGTTAAGATGTGCTGTGTGAAAGTTTGGTGGCAATTATTACATTACGAAGTAATAGTATTAGTCATAGTAGTAGTCATAGTACAGTAGTAATGGCAGCAGCAGCAATAGAAGTAGTAGCCTAATAGTAACAGTATTAATAATATAATTGCTTAAAAGATTTTTATTTTTTATTTACTACCTACACAAGTGTCTCAGTACAAAGTTTACAAACAATTAATTTAGTATCCAGTGAACAGCTTCCATTACAGTCAGCCTCTAAGAATCCAAAGTATTCCAATCAGTGTCCCCACCCCTTGCTGTGGGAAGATCCATGACACTCTACCTTAACAGGAACATCTCAAACTAATATTTTGGTGACTCATGATATGGTAAGAGAATAACCCAAAGACGCATTGATGATTGATCCGTGAGTCGAAGACCTGTAGGTGTCCAATGCACTCTTTGTTCTCTGTTTACAGAGTCCAAGGCTGCTTCACACTCCCTGGGCCTAAAGCCCACAGGTGTCTACTGCAACCCCGATCCCTGTATCCAATCCAGAGTTTGTCTGTCTTGTCTGTGCATTGGATTTCTTGTTTCTTTATGGCCGACGTATCTGCGCCCATTCAACGGACAATCCTCTTGTTTCCAGGCTAGGGTCTGACTGCTGTTGTACAGTATCAGAGACCAGGTAGCGGTTTAGCATCAGAGTTTTCCTTTTCCTATCACTATTCCTCTCCAGAGGTACCCACAGGGCAGTGGGGGCCAGGTTATTGTGATGACGACCTGATCCTGCCATGCCACAAATCCGCCAATGGGTATATATGCAGTCTTTCAAGGAGGTGGGTTCACCACTCACCACTCCACTGCACCCATTGCAACATCATTGTATGCAGTAAGTATGCTGTTGGTCCGTGACCGCCTATTCGTCGAGAACAAACCCCACTTATTTCGCAGCACTAGCCACCACTTGTGGACGTACTAGGCTGCATTACAGCTCTGCAGTGTTTTAGCGATGTTTTAGCATTTGCTAAACACCCAGCAAAAGATGCATTAGCAATGCCAAAATAAAGGGGTTTTGTCCAGGGTATTATGTCCTACCAAATCTCTGGGGCTTTGTCTGGGAAGGGTTATGTCCAGATGGGTTAAACTTTATGTGGGTGACAGTGGGTCCCCTGAAATGTTCCACCAGGTTTTGGTGGGATGGTCCATCACAGAAGCAGTGTATTCCTCCACCTGTTTTGTATATAAATATCACAGAGCTAAAATGAATATAACTGGCTGGGGAACCAGACGCGGCACGGGTAAAGACAGATTTTTGGCCCTGGAGAGCAGGAATATGGTGGCCGCAGGTTTCACCAACTCCTCTATTGGGTGTCCCAGATGTCCCTGAGTCAATGGCAAAGGTTTTGAGTCAATAGCTCTAAAACTGTGCAAATGCATAGCCGGACAGAGAAACTGTATACCTGCTACCTGTACGATATCTCCCAAACAGTCCATTCACTCATGACAGTGTAGAAGAAGAAGAAGTGTGGCAGACAAATATCATGTGCAGCAGGTGCTTTTTGTCAACACACTCCTGGTGACTAAGAATAAAACTTTCCTTGGAGGGTCCTGCAACAGGTTTTTGGCCCTGGAAACCACGGGTTCACCAACCCCTCTACTGGGTGTTCCAGGTGTTCTCCGAGCCAACGGCGAAACTTTCGAATAGCTCTAAAACTGTGCAGATGCATAGCCGGACAGAGAGACACACACATAGGATCTTGTCTTTTTTCATATCTTTGGTTTTATTGTAAAAAACCAAATAACTAAAAAAACCAACATGTTTGCAGCCCTGATTTTGCTTCACAGGTTGTACCTGGGTGATTGACAGATATACTGAGTATTGTTTCTGATCCGCTTCTCCTCTGATTGGCCTGACCCTTGGCCTTATTAGTTGTGGTTCATATAAATTCAAGGGGAACTCTAGGAACCTTCTCTTTTGCTTCTTCTTGGACTTGTCTGGTATTGTTAAGGTGGGTTGGTATATTGGGGCAAACTGCTTAGTCTGTGAAAGTCCAGGTTTGAATTGGTGATTACTGAACATTTATTATCATTATTATTTTTATTATTATTATTATCGTGGAATCTTATATCGATTAGCAAACTTATTATTAATAATGTTTAAACATGTTATTATCTTGAAACTTAAGTACAGACTAATCATAATTTACATGATTTGACTTCAAATTTATATTATTTGTTTAATTGTTAAGTGATTCGCATATTATACGATTTAATTAATTTCTGTTAACTTAAACTGTTCAATAAATCTCATATCATTTCTCTCCTGTGAGCTACGATGAAAATCTGTATAATTCCCCGTAGTTTAGGTTGATGGTTATTGGAGTATTTAACTCAATTGCTGGTCCATACTACCTACTTGCAATTCATAAATAACTTAGTTTTCTGTTCAATTAATCATAAGCCTAGTATGACAGAACTATTGTTTAGTAAAAAGAAGCAAACTTCCCAAGTTATTAGTGGAAATAAAGAGTGCTCCAGTAGCACAGCAGTAGATATGACCTGCCAAATATCTGCCACTGAAATTCTGTTGCATCCAGCGCTGTTTTATCCTGATTAGCTATTATACAGCCAAGTTGTAGCAAGTCAGGTTATTTAATTTCTTTATATTCACTTATTCTGTCTGTGCAGTAATGATTTCATTACGGTTAAATAAATGTTTAACTGGTATTTTCACAGATGTACCTGCACATTGTCTAAAGCAGCCAATGTGCCAAGTTAGTCCCAGATATGGGAATTTTTGCTCTCTCTCTAAAGTACCATAAAGCTTAACTGACTTGATTGCCTAAGGACATTATTCCTGGATTAATTTCTGTCAAATATGAGCTAAACTAAGTTAATAATAGACATTTTCCACCATTTTGCAATACAATTCTTGTACTTGTCTCTGCTCTGAAAATCAGATGAAGTGTCATTTCTAACAAGTAATACAAAATGTACAAGTACAGAAGATTTAGTGCATCATAAAAATTAATAGATAGTTAACTATCAATTTAGACGATGGTTTGTATGATGGTAACCTGATTACAGCTTGGTTTTGTTTTTTCTTTCTTTTTGATTGATGCCCTGTGTGCTATGCACTTCCACCACAAAAGTTATTCATTACATTACATAGCAAAACTTGGACTTCCTACAAACACAACTGAATTAATGCAAATTTTTTTTGATAATCTATTGTCAATGCTATGGTTGATAATATATGGAGTAATGAAGTGTTCAAGGTTCTAGTACCTCATCAGTTGGCCAGATTATTTCTAATTAATTACTGTTTCTTCAAGCCATGATAAATTTCGGTATACCGTGGGCTTAGTTTTAGGGACCTGCAAAGATATCTTCAATATTCGATTTAGAAAAGAATAGGATGTCATTTTCGAATCATGACCTGTTGACATGCTTTGCTCTAAAGTCCATACTAATTGTTTCAACTGTTAACTGTGTGCGGATTGGTTGTTGAATTGCTGTGTGCAACGTAACATGCGATAACATTTAACTTTATATCCACTTCCGCAATGCAGTATGTAGATGGTCAACGAGATATGACAGCTAGTGGGCACAGATTAGAAATGCAACTGAACAAAAGTTTTGAAGGAAAACAAAGGGGATTCTACTGTTGTTGAGGTTGTGCTTGATTTATATGCTATTCAGAGAGAAAGAGAGAAACCGTGACAGCGACAGAGACAGAGAGATAGACAGAGACAGAGAGAAGAGAGTTGACAGAAAAATGATAAGAGGCTTACCCAAAAAAATCCTTCTAAGACAAACGCAAGTACTTGTTTTGAAGACGACACAATGATTGTTAGTCTCACATTGTATAGACCAAACAGGTTTAATAAAATAGTAGAAATGTGTGATTCAGACTCTAAAGAGACATTAAATTACTAGTGACTAAATTTGATGAACATGGAACCGGAGCAAGACAGTAAAATTGTTCAAATGTGAAAATAATTTATGCGTTCTTTAAATTCTATATATTAACATAATTTTTTTGTATTGATCGGTCTTTCTGTTGGCTTTCCTTTCTCAGCATTATGTGTGAGTTCAAGATCTTTTAACTCACTCGATCAAAGCATGATAGCGTTGTTTAACAATCATTTGTGTAGTAATTTTTGATAACAAATGCATTTCCTAACGAATTTCAATGTTTTCAGCAACACTGTGAATCTCAGTGTAGGTACTATGTTCACGTCACCTTCAACCAAAATCTTTTGTTACATTTTTGTTTTTGTGTTTAGTGGTACTTTATAATTACTTGTTACAGTTGAAATTGTGGTTTTCTGTTAGCATTTTGCTGACATACGGTCACATACCTGTAATATCAATAATCAGTATCCTCCTGAATTAAGGACTTTAAAACTGCACACTCAACAATGAATTTTGTGTTTCTCTTTCGGTCACCAGATTCAATATCACTAGATTCTGTAGTCTGTCTTTTTCTTGTGATTAATGTAATATGATAAAACCTTACAGTGCTTTCTGCTGCATGAGCCGTCGTTTTTAAGAAACTTTGAACATATTTACATGACAGTAAACGGCTCTAGATTTAGACCATTATCAGATGCTGCATCTTTTTAAAACTGGTACTAAGATTGCTTTGTTACACTGAGCAATTATTAGTAACTGGTGTAGAAATGCTGAGATAGATTGCTACATATGTACTCCACTTGGCAAGGCAATTGTTCAACCAGTGAGCACATGTTGCACACGGCTTCTGCTGCACACGGCTTGCTGCTGCACATGGCATTCTCGGCTGTTCCTTCCTAGACTCAACAATGCATAGATTCGATGATTGTGGGAACCTTTGTTTTCAACATGGTAAGGTTGTAGGAAACCTCATTGTTCAAATGACAGACTGTATCGGCTCTGTGGAGGCACTTGCAAGAGAGGCTGATGTCCGACTCCTACGTGCCGTGATGGCGTCTGATACCCAAGTCTTGTGGCCTTTATTTCCTCCAATTGCACGGTGTTCCTACAACCTACGACCCTGGGCTCACCCCTTTAAGCTCCCTCCTAAAGACAATTGATATTTTTTAACCAGAGTTTTATTTTTGTAATAGCCAAAGTAGGCCACACCAGTTACTTTTATTGGATAACTTTTATTTTTCTTCTGTTCTTTGTATATGAATGTTATTTGCGGATTGTCAGCTTGGTAAATAAACGAAGATATATAATAGACTGAGTATTTTGAAAGAATCCTTACAAGGATTGGCAGGCATTTTGAGACTTCTGTTCTGCTTGTACCTCTGTGAAATCTTCTATAAAATAATTACACTGGGTGTGTCCCTGTTGGTGGGTAGGTCAGATAACAATGGAGAGGACTTTTCACTTGCGCTCATACAACCAGGTTAAGAAATTAGAAAAAGTGGTTCTAATGGTTGACTGTTTTTGCTTTAGGGATTGCTTTGCTGTAGGATGTTTTTTTATAGATTACATGGACTTAGTCATGGTTTGAGACATTAAATGTGAGTTTCAGTAATTATATCAAGTCTTATTTAGCAATGTTTTCATGATGGATTTTGAAAGGAGAGACTTTACTTTTGATTTGAAATGACTTTCTGTCATGACATCTGTGTGTAGCTCTGGCTGCATTCATTGTTGTAATTGCTTTGTAATTTGTCAGTGGTTAAGTATGTGTTATTTATCATGTCATGTTAAGTGTTGTATTTATCATAAAGGCAGGCATATCACGATTGTCAACTGGACTTGGGTCTGTGCTAGAGAGCAGCATCTTCTTGGTATGCCGCGCAGGTTGAAGTGCCTGCACAGAGGCATGTCTAGACTGGAGAGACGGACATGCCCATACAAATTGTACACATAGCTGCCCACTGCTCAGGCAGTCTGACCGGCTCTTTCCGCACACCAACACACATGTGGACACTACACAGTTGCTTAGACTGAATCAGTTTTCCTCTGACGTTCTCAAGAATTTCATAATGCAACACCTGCTGTTGACTTGTGAGAGTGCTTCATGAGGCACTTCTGTTCTGTGTTAGCATTTGATGCAACGTTAATGTACGAGAATTTATTTCTTAGTTATTTAGCTTGTAGTCCTTTCTGTGTAGGCCTACAGCTGAACACATTCATCAGACACCTTACCTTCCATTTTCTCTGCTGGTTGTTTTACTGGTTCCTCATATGCAAGCTTTTGCCAGTAGTTTCCTTTGTCTTTGTAATGTGCTTATCTGTTGCTTGTTTGAGATCTTTCTTTCTCGATGTAGTTGACTGTTTTTATGTTTACTTCTGTCATTTACTTAGTTTTTCATATATGTTCTGAGAATAAATGAATTTTGGGATTTAGAGAATGCAGTGAGTTTCATTTAGGCTTTTAATGAGATCATATTTATGGCTGCCATGACTATTGGTCAATCAATCAATCAAAGTGAATTTGATATAGCGCATCTTCAAGGTATCTACTCAGAGAAGCTCCCGGTCTGACTACGGCTGAAAAAACGGATTTCAATGAACAGTAATTGCATACAAGGAATTCCTCAGCAAGAGGCGTAGCGTAGCTCTCGGGAGCCCATTCCAGATGATCGGGCCAACCACTGAAAAGGCGCATTGTGGTACAAGCAAAAGGGACAACCAGTTCCCCATGGGCAGCAGAACGGAACGTTGGTCACTAGGGGCCTCATCGGGCCGACACAACTCTTTGGGGTTAACTGGTGCAGCGCTGCAAAGGCAACACCAAACAAGGGCAATTAGGAGGGGATGGGCAGATCACTCAAATGTCAACAGGGAGGATTATGCCCAATAGGAATATCTTCTTCTAAATATGTACATATACTGTATATACATGTATTTAGTACATCCTGTGTCTCAAACTCTAACTTCAGTCAGACAGCAGTCTGTTTTTGCATTGGTTCTTACTAGAGTCCCTTTGCTAGACAGGACAGCATTAAAGTACTCTACCCTGTAGCACAGTTCACCTTGAAAAGCCAACATGTTGGTCTGGAAGTGGACTTCCACAAAGAGGAAGTTAAGGGCGACTGATTTATTCATATATCTCTATGGAAGCCATCCCTGTGACCATTGATGTTGACCCTAAAAACCTCAGATGTCTTGAAGTAAGTTTCAATTGGATATTAGAATCCAGTGTTGGCACGTTATCGAAGACTTATAACATGCTGTAATCCAATATAATAAGAGGTGAACTAGCGTGTATACTGCATTCTCATTCTCGTAAGATGTTTCTTTTTCCCCGGGGCTGCTGCAGTGAAAGTGCCTTCGAATATTCTATACTGTGAGAGACGCTCAATAAATTTTCGGATTCAATGTGATAAATAGAGCTTGCTTCTAATTGTTTTTAATGTAGTTGAAGACTTGCAATGATTGGAATGTTTTTTGTTTTTTCAGATTGATACAGACGGCAGTGGTTACATCAATGTATCTGAACTGGGAGATGCTCTGGCTGTTGTTGGGTTCAAGTTACCTGCTTATGAGATCCGTGACCTCATTGCCAAGAATGACACAAAGATCAGGGACGAACAACTTGACTTTGAGGAGTTCAAATCGGTAGACTGGCTATTCGGGAATCTCACTAAGTTGTCACCATCAAACTTAATACAGTCATGCTAGGATCTGTAATCTTTAGAGTTACAGAAATATAGAAATAGGCATGATGTTAAATGCCCAATTTCACATGGTGGTATATCACATGCCTAATTGCAAAGCCATGAACTGCGTTAAGAGTTCTGATTTCTGTGCATTTTTTTCTGCACCTGCATAACCATTCAGAAACATTGTCATCATGCCTTTTTCACAACTTTACAGCTTTTTATGAGCACACTGATCTGTCAGTTCAGGTTAATTAGATGGAAACGACCACTCATTGTAGTCAAGTCATGTAATCATCGGTCTTGTTATCTAATTGCTGTTCTTGAGCCAGAAAACCCATAACTTTTCAATAGGCAGGATCAAGCTTTTGATGGCTGCCTAAGAGAGCATATACAATGAGTGTATTAGAGCATGTTCTAACACATAATTATATGATTAGTTACAGGCAGGCCTACTTCCTGCACTTTGTGTCATGTTGCTTTAGTGAAAAAGGTTCACAAAAGAAATTAGAATTGGAAAAAAATTACAACTCATTAAGTTTATTTTAGATGTCTGATCTGGGTGAATGCCTTGAATTGGCTTTAATTATATGAGTGTTCTTGCTCTGCAAAAATTTCATATATCCACTTAATCAGTGCTTAGGACCTGTGTTAGGCTTTTGGCTTCTTTTTAATATTTAAAATGTTAGCATATTGAGGTAATTTATTTTAGCAAATGCATAGGCATAATTTTCGGACGTATGACAAGTACCCACGGTCCCACACCCCCACTTTTGGAACTGGATGGTACCATACCCCAACCTTTCATACCTAGTATTTTTTCATGTTAGTTTATTGGAGAAAGCCTTCTGTCGAGACCTCAAGCATCAAAACAATTACTGAGCGCCATCATCATTGTCATCGCAATCATCATCATCCTCATCTTTATTGTTCTTATTATCATTATTATGCATTGGATATGCATGAAGACATTATAATTATCTAACAGTAGCAAAGGGGAAGCAATGCAAAATATGGTACCCCACTTTCTAGACCAAAGTTAAACCTCTGAGTAAATGTTTTATAATAGTTTGAATTTATTCAATACTTAAGGGGTAAAGAGAAAAGCAATCAACACATTTCACTGATTACATTTATCTGCAGAAAAGAATAAAATTCACTTTAGTAATGGCAAGAATTGGCAATGTTAGTCAAAGAATTAGGTATCAAAGTCAATTGTTGAGCTCTGTGCTTCATCTTACACTCCAATTTCATGAATTGGGAACTTAAATAAAATGAGCTTCTGCTTGATGCAACAGTGTGTAGTGTAGTGTAGTATGTGTTGTTTAATTTTAGTTGTATGCCATGATCAAAGACCAGTATGATTTGGGCAACAAATTCAAGAAGTTAGTGGTTGCTCGTGGTGGTCTTGACAATTATGGCGGCATGTCGGCAACATCTGCTGAGGGCACAACGCACACTGTCCGCAAAGAAGAACAGGTTGCTTTCTCCAACTGGATAAACAGGTGCCAGATAATCTTTAGAAGCTGCAGAAGAACCATTTTTTTATGTTAACCAGTTTCATTACCTGCATTGTTGTCACTTTTAAGTCAGCTTAATTGGAGTTCATTAAGAAAATCTGTCATTTGAGAAGTCTTTTTATCTATATGTAATTGTTTTTTGCTTTCTTCCACTACTCTAGCTATAAAGTGGTGACCAAGTTGTCATGTATGTTTGGTACTGGACGTTCATTTATGAGTAATTGTGTACTTTTGATGATTTTTTTAAGTGAATGATTATTATTGATACATGTACAAATATCAGATTATAAATTATTGAAAAAATTGTGTGGTATTTCTGCTTTTCAAAAAGAAACTTATCTGATGACCAAGACTGTGCTAGATACCTGCCTCTGAATCCAGAAACCAGGGATCTCTACATTAAGTGCTACGATGGAATTCTCTTCTGGTAGGCGTAATTAGTTAGTATTTTGTATTTGATTAACATGAGGTGTAACTAGTTCAATATTAATGCAACAATACTTGCCTAGCAATTAATTACCTGTTGGACTCTTTTAAAGCTTAAGTTTGTTAGGCAGAAACTGCTCACATAACAGCTTTTACAGAGTTACTTTCAATCACATTGGTAAGGATGTACCTCTGACCTTGTCTGAAAAATTTCACCCTGACTTCAACCTGAACTGATTTTCATAATCTTGAAATAAATGAGTTATGGTTACTGAAAAGGATTTCAAGTGACCATAGTGGCGTAAAAATCCTACTAACACAACGATGTGTAAATTATGTTTTAACACTTCTAGCAAAACACTGTGTAGATTAAAATTTTAAAAATAGAATACCACAAACAGTATGTTGAGTACTTGCTATTGCTACAGACAAAGCAATCATTCTCTTATATTCAAGTGCAGTGCTACAATCTATTGAATGACTGACTAGATCTGAAATGGTGGGGTGAATGTGCACTTGACCTTTGCTCAAGTTCCACTTTTAGCGACTGGTCAGGTTATATATGCATACATCTAGTTATGAGTCCTTACTCAATTGACAAACATTTCACAGATTTTTCACTGTAATTTGTAAGTGTAATCATAAAATTTATATAGTGGCTTTTCAAGAAAGACTCATCGTGAGATTTTGTCCTTCTATAAGGGCTAATCAAAGCAATCTGACAAATTACATTATTCATATATATATACATTATTCGTTTAATTCCAGAATATACAGCTGACACAGCTACAACTAGATTCATATTCACTGTCAGGTTATGGTCATTAAGAGGTTGGCAGCCAGAGATGTATTCGGCCTTTGTCCAACAGTTGCAATGAGGCGTGCAAATTTGTGCAATTTCAAATATTAGTCTATTTGTCAGATTGCTTTGATTATCAATAGAAGAACTGTGTGAGAAAGTTACTTTTGGCTTTCTGACCTTTTTGGAAATCAATACACACCTTAGGTTATTCTTGACGATGTAGATCATTCCTGTTAACTTGAAATGAATTTTTGTCTACAACAGCAAGATGATTAACATCTCGCAGCCAGGAACAATTGATGAACGAACGATCAACAAAGGAAAACTGAATATTTACCAGATCCATGAAAACCTGACGCTGGCTGTGAACTCTGCCCGGTCGATTGGATGCAATATTGTCAACATTGGTCCTGAGGACCTTCAGGCTGGAAAACCTCATTTGGTTCTTGGTCTTCTTTGGCAGACCATCAGGGTTAGTAGCTTATCTGTCTCTTTATAGTTTTTTGATGACTTCCACTGTCACCATAAAGCACTGTCATGATAATAAAAGATAAAAGAGATTGTGCCAAATGAAGGACTCAGTTTTATTAATTTACATTTGGGTTTTGATGTCTGTTTACAGTGAGCAGCTGTTTGCTCTGTTATTTCTTCTGTTTAATTATTGGTGAGGATTAAAGGCTGGGATATTTTTTAAATGGTTTCTTTGTGGAGATTGCTGTGATTCTAACTAAAATATTTTTTTAGATTAGTCTTTGGTGAAAATTTGTTTTGACCGGTGTTCCATCTTCTGTCTAATATATTTATTTAGATTGGTCTCCTGTCTGACATCAACCTTCATGACCATCCAGGACTAGCTGTCCTGCTAGAGCAGACTGAGTCCCTGGACGAATTCATGCGGCTGTCACCAGAAGACATCCTTATTCGTTGGGTCAACTATCACCTGGCTCGTTCAAACTGTGGAAGGCGCATCACCAACTTCACAACTGACATCAAGGACTCTGTTGCCTACATCCACCTACTCCACCAGATTTCACCTAAGGAGGCTGGAGTAAACACTGCTGCAGAAAATGTAAGGGGTTTCCACTGAAATTATTTGAGAGAATTATAGGCTAGGTTGTTTGGACTTAACATATTCCAATAATTTACCCAATCTGGTCTTTACATTTTTTTAATAGTAAAATACACTGGGTCTCTAAAATTGAGCCTGCTGCTTAATATAGAAATATTGTAAGAAGCTGTTTATAACTATTAGCAGGTTCTGGATAGAGAACATCAAAGATTTCTCCAGTTTGTGCATAACATAGCTTGTGATTGCAGCAACATCTAAAACCTATCTTCTTATTCTTTTTTCTTTAACAATCTCTTCTTATTCTTTGCCTATCTCTTCTTATTTGTTTTTATTTCTATGCAGTTTGTAGAACTCTTTCTGTTGGATTAGAGGTTGAAATGGAGCTTATTTTGTGCCTAGGAGCACGACCTGCACATTCGCGCTGAGCGTATGTTGCAAGAGGCTGAGAAGATCAACTGCCGTAGTTTTGTGTCTGCTGATGATGTGGTCCGTGGCAATTACAAGCTCAACCTAGCATTTGTTGCCAACCTCTTTGACAACCACCCTGGATTGGACAATGTTGAGATCAACGATATTGACCTCGCTGGTATCCACGAAGAAACACGAGAAGAGAAGAGTAAAATTTTATTTTGATATTTTCCTGTATTTTTAGCTTGTTTCGTTTTATAGTTATCGTAAACTCAAAATGTCCAAAGTACTACTTAGAAGCTAAGCACAGATTAAGCTTATTCATAAACACTGCATCAGATATAGCAATTTAAGAAATACATCCAGTTGTGAGATGACTAGGTGAAAGGAGGAACAAGATCTACTAAGATGGGCTTTATTTGATGCAAGAGAAAGAAACAGAGACAGACACAGAGAGGGAGAGATGGAGAGAGAGAGAGAGAGGGAGAGAGAGAGAGATAGAGAGATCCACTGAGGGGAGATACTTGAGGCAGATGATGGTTGATGAGCAATAATAATGGAAGAGGAATGGAAAATTTGTGAAATACAAGAGGGAGATTGCTGTAGAGTAGCAGGCGGGTAAAACATGATTGAGAACTGAATTCTCACATTTTGTTCAGCTGCAGACAATGACTTGACTATCACCTGGTTTTGTTATATGTTGGTTCTTGATATGGCTTCCAAATATTGCATTATGACGAGTTATTGGTGTACGTGTCTCTAGTTTAGGAAGTTTGGGAACCTGCATTTCTTAATGTTTTGCAAGTTTCTGAGCTCAACTAATCTTGAATAGGTTGTGGATGAACCTGAGACAAGATTCATTTCACTCTTTTCATGTATAATTGTTATAGTAGTATTGTTGTCAATGGCAGATTTACTATGGGAACAGACAATGCCTGGAGCAGCACATTTCAGAGGGTGGCAAAATTTAAATAAAAGTAGTTTTAAAATTGTTAAATTTATAACTTTGGAACATGAATATTCTAAGGGTAACACAATACCTGGGCCTTGGCTGCAAATTGATAATTCCTCGTTGCTCCTTAAGACGTGAATTACTGCAGTAGTGACATTTGGTATTTGTATTCCACTTGCAAGTGTAGCATAATGCATCCTTGTGACAGCAATGTCATAGCACTGAGCTTATGCTCCCAAAGGTATCATTTTTAACGTTATCTCCTTGGTCTTGATCAATTAATAAATTTGTGTATGGTGCTTCACATTCATAGAATTATGTGAGAACCAACCATCCTTGGCTAATGTGCTAAATGTTGAAGAGTCTTATAGGCTCAAAGTAGGCTGTTAGCTGTAGACGTCACTGTTACTTATGTTCCACTTAGTGTTAAGTGTTTTAAATATATTGTACTTAAAATATTTGGTTTTTAGTGGTCTGTTGCAAGCTGCCTGCTTAAATTCTTATATTTCTGATCAGCATATCGTAACTGGATGAACAGCATGGGTGTGGCACCAAGTGTATATCATCTCTACAGTGACTTGGGAGATGGCCTCATCATATTCCAGTTATACGACATTATCAGACCAGGAGCTGTTGACTGGAATCGAGTTATTCGAGAATTCCACCGAATGCGAATGATGATGGAAAAGATTGGTAGGAATTTTGAGCTCAACTAATCTTGGATAAGGTTTAAGGACCTTACATTTTGTTCAAAGTGTGATATTTTCATGCTTTAGCACTTTAATGATAGCCATGCACTAAAGGCCATTTTGAAAACAATGCAATTTATTTTTTCAGTGTTACAGTAAAAAGTTGTACTGTTATCGTAATAAAAACTTTGTATAGCACTGCTTTAATAAACAGGCTCAGGTGGTTTGCTTTAAGCTTCAGCAAAACATCCTGATTGAAAAGAATGGTTTTTAGACATTTACAACAAATTTGGTGGTAAGTGCAACTGTGTTGCTACTGTTCTAATCATTTAGCATAAACTAGCTGAAATCCTGTTACCACCTTTCTATACTTGTATTTATCTTTTTAGGGAACTGCAACTATGCTGTTGAACTGGGGAAAAAGTCAAGATTTTCTCTTGTTGGCATTGATGGAAAAGACATCTATGATGGCAATCCAACTCTGACTCTAGGCAAGTTTATGAAACAGTTTTGTATGATGTTTTATATGGTCTTACCAAGCTATTTACAACCAAATTTAAACTGCATACGAAAATAATGCATAAACTGGTTTCTTTGAATTAATGTTACTTTTGGATTTTAATCTTACTTAGTTAACATTGTTCCTTGTACCATAGTTATTTGCACCAGGCTCATAAAAATTCTTGTGTTTAACATTTCACAATTTCAATTTCGTTGAAAAATGTGAACTCTTGTCTTTTGTGTTTTAGCTTTGGTTTGGCAGTTGATGAGGGCCTATACTTTAAGTATGTTAACCAGGTTGGCCGGCCAGGATGGTCACCCTATAGTGGAGAAAGAAATTGTTGAGTGGGTAAATGAAAAGGTAAATATAGTTTATATGAGACACCACTTGTAGATGCAGCAACATTAATATATATCCAATACACTTATCACACTAGTGTTATATATTATGCTCACAGAAATTACTTTTACACATCACTGGTTAATCGAATAATTTAGAAAGTTTTGCAAAAGTTTTACTGTGATTGAAGTGTTGTGGAAATATTTTTGATTGCTTGACACTTGAAGATATAAATTGCCCAAAGCACACCAAACTGAACTCTAGGATTAATTCTGAAACACAGGCCAAGTTACTGAAAGCATAACATGTTTTCACTATCAAAATAAGTAATATATTTCTTGTTAATGCTCTATGAAATATTGTTTTATTTGTATCATGCTAAGTGGGTTACAGTTTAGGGAGATTGCTGCAATGTCCCTGAAGTGTGTGGGATGGTAAGCACAAGCAGTGAAATATAGTAAGGAAAGCAATAATTAACACTGTCTTTTGTCTTGAACACTGCAGTTATATCTGTTAAATCATATTATTTATTGTGTAACTTGTAAAAACAGTTGAAGTCAGTTGGTAAAAAGACTCGCATCACTGGATTTAATGATCAATCGATCGCGGATTCCAAAGCCATCATTGATTTGGTCGATGCATGCAAGCCAGGATCAGTCAAATATGACCTTGTCAAACCTGGTCTAACACAGCAGGTCAGTACAGATGAATTTATGTTAAATTATGTTTTTAAATATGGGTGTCAAAAGTCTAATCCGCAGGCCATCTCTGACCACAGAAACCTTGCCTAAAGACTGCCCAATTTGAGAGTAAACGTTCAAATTTCCATTTTTCACTATGCATAAAGATAAATAAAATTCCTGTGCTTAGTCGATAATGAAGGGCTTTCTAATTAAGTTTTTGATAAGTTTTGCAGCATGAAGCAGAACAGTGATAAAATGTTGGAGGGTAGATACAGGAGGCTGTAAATGACAGAGTAGCAATAATCAATTCTAGAGATGACAAAGGCCTATACTAGTGTGTGCAGATATGTTTTAGACTCTTGACTTGCTGTATGCACCTAAGATGTATAGTTGTTTATCATCATTTGATAAGCAACCAGAATCAGATGAAACCAGAATCAAGTGCTAGATTAATTTGATGTGAGGACTGATAATCACGTGTGAGACCTAGGTAAACTGTAGCTGTGAAGAATAGCTAGCTATTTATAGCAAGAATAGCAAGCTATTTATGTGTGGCTCAGTGGCCGATTGGCTAGAGCGGTCAGCCTGTAACATTCAGTGTGTGCTGAGTGAGCGGGTTCGACCCTCATCCGGGGAGTCACTGTGTAGGGACCCTGAGCAAGTCCTTTGCACACAATTGCTCTGCAGTACAACTGCAATTGCGCTGTCGAGCAAAAAGGTTGGAAGAAGGGCAGTATCAAATTTCGGTAATAATGATAAATAATAAATAAATCATAGAGGTGTATAAATATGCCATGTTTAGAAGCAATGTGAACAATGTTTGAGGTAAACAAAAGGGGCTGAAAATGGAGATTAGGAGGACACCAAAAAGGATGCTGAAGTTCTTTGAGGTGCATTGAGTGTGTGTGACCGATTTGTAAAGAAATTTGTGATCCAGAGACGAGCAGAGGTCATAATGCCAAATTGCAACAACAAAATTTAAATCATGTTTAAGCATTTAATGGAGAATGGAATGGTCAACACTGTCGAAAGCAGACCAGAAATGCAGTAAAAGGAGAACAGTGATGAAACCAGAATCAAGTGCAAAGATTAATTTGATGTGAAGACTGATAATCACTTGTGTGACCTAGGTAAACTGTAGCTGTGAAGAATAGCTAGCTATTTATAGCAAGAATAGCAAGCTATTTATGTGTGGCTCAGTGGCCGATTGGCTAGAGCGGTCAGCCTGTAACATTCAGTGTGTGCTGAGTGAGCGGGTTCGACCCTCATCCGGGGAGTCACTGTGTAGGGACCCTGAGCAAGTCCTTTGCACACAATTGCTCTGCAGTACAACTGCAATTGCGCTGTCGAGCAAAAAGGTTGGAAGAAGGGCAGTATCAAATTTCGGTAATAATGATAAATAATAAATAAATCATAGAGGTGTATAAATATGCCATGTTTAGAAGCAATGTGAACAATGTTTGAGGTAAACAAAAGGGGCTGAAAATGGAGATTAGGAGGACACCAAAAAGGATGCTGAAGTTCTTTGAGGTGCATTGAGTGTGTGTGACCGATTTGTAAAGAAATTTGTGATCCAGAGACGAGCAGAGGTCATAATGCCAAATTGCAACAACAAAATTTAAATCATGTTTAAGCATTTAATGGAGAATGGAATGGTCAACACTGTCGAAAGCAGACCAGAAATGCAGTAAAAGGAGAACAGTGATGAAACCAGAATCAAGTGCAAAGATTAATTTGATGTGAAGACTGATAATCACTTGTGTGACCTAGGTAAACTGTAGCTGTGAATAGCAAGCTATTTATGAGCAGGACTAGGATAAAGGGCTGGACTTGGTGGAGGGATTATATTTGGCAGACTGAGGAGGAATCTAAATTGCAGTGCTTGATGGAGGAGTCACTGAGGAGTTAAACAACTTCAGATAAAGTGACCTCATAAAAAAACTAATAAAACCAGGAGGATTCAGGTGCTTAGAATTCAAGTCAGACGAGAGGCATCCTTGGTGGTTAGGCCTGTGCTTAGATTTTATTCTAAGATGCATTTTATTATTTCATCTTAGTCTCACTAATTTAATTCCACAATTCAACAGTCCAACTCATAATGCAAAAAAACTTAAGTTGAACAAATTAGGTAGTAAAGATGTAATTTATAATTCTGTTCGTCAGGAAAAGCTGGAAAATGCCAAATATGCAATATCGATGGCACGCAAGATTGGAGCTCGTGTCTATGCTCTGCCCGAAGACATCTTGGAGATCAAGCCAAAGATGGTGATGACCTTATTTGCATGCCTCATGATTAAAGACTTTCAGCCAAACGCCATTCGAAAGAACTAACAGCCATGGACGTTTCTTCCCGAGAAACTTCAAGGATAATCATAAATATATAATAATGTATGCTGTATAGCAATGAATAAATACTTCAAGGAATTCTTAAAATTTGATCAATCAGGAAAAAAATTAATTGGTTGACAATGTGCATGTATTATTTCAATCATATACAAGAGTAACCTTGTCTTGTCAGCCTGTAACATCACCCTAGTGTGCCTTACTTCAACGACGGCAGCAAGCCTTCTTGAATTGGCACCGGGTAGATCATCGGCTATAATTATCACATTCAGTTAGAATATTCCTGCAAATGATCTTTTACTGCATGCGTCTCCCTGAACTTTTACTGCATGCATCTTGAAATGATGCCAGACAATGCCACATCATACACTTTGACTGGGTTTTAATTTAAGATTCTGTGAAACATTAGGAGCATATGTTACTATTCAGTAAAATTAATTATTGTCAGAAAATGCATCAGAGACACAGCTGCATTTTCATGTTGCTCAACTATTATTACTCTTTTATAAATGTAGTGTTTAGATTGGAAACTGTACTTGGGTTGTATCTAGACAATATGGCTGACTTTGACTTCTGTGTAATTTTATAAAAAGTTTAATCTGAATGAGTACTAGCAATAAGGTTGCTTTAGAACTTGTTTTGTAGAAGTAGAAAAATGAATATGATTCACAATTACTCCTATGTTTAACAAAGTAATTAAAATGTTTACAAGTGTTTTGGTAGTAATTGTTATGTCTACATTATATTTGTGTGATAAATAAAGTATTATATGTAGAATTTGTAGCATGGTATATAGTATAAGTTACTTTCAACCATTTTATGCAACCACTAAAATGTGTCCATATACTAGCTTTCAGCATTGAAGTTGTAGAACTGTCACTTTCAGTGATGTTGACTCTTATAATGACTGCTGAACAACTAGTTCAAGTATCCAAACTCATCAAAACAGCAGTATTTCATTTTCTTCCCTTGTTGGGCAAACTGTCAAAAATCTATGAACACTTGTTGCAGGATCTCTTTAAGAAACTTCAACCACAAGTACACCGTGACTTTATTCAGGCTTGTCCAAACTGGCTTACATAATGTGAACAATAAGAGACCTCAAAAGCCTCTTTGCCTCTGCAAATAAATATGACATATGCAAGTTGATAGTAAGCAGCTTTGGAGTCAAGCTGTCAGTCAATTATTGGCCAACTATCAATGTAATCACACGTACATAAGTTGTTTGATTGCCTGGAACATACAAATAGCTACCCCAACACACTAGCCAAATTGGTCATTGAACCATATTATATAGTTATGCTGACTGCCTTTCCAACCTACTACAAAATGAAAAGAAAAAACTCCAGTCCCACAGCATATTTATATTTATGAGAAGTAGCAGAAGGTATTCCAAGATTTGCCTCAATCAACATTCCTCCAAAAGTCCTCAATGAGTGCTCTGCTGTATGTTGCAATTGTCAAAATTCACAATAAATTAAAAAAAGGCAAACTACTTTAATTATACATTGAATCTATCTTTAACACTTTAGTAACGAGTGTATTAACCCTTTAACGATGAGCATGTACTGACATGTATAGGAAACCAATGCAGTTCTTCATAAAATGGGGTCAACATGACTTAAACCAATGCATCTCATTAAAGTATGAAGGAATAAACTCTAAACAACCAGTTTCTAATTATAAATAGTCTGGAAGTAGCCCCATATCATATGTCATTGGGGTGAAAAATTGACCCAGTTAGTAGGATGAAGGTTAAACACATTTAAGTTATAAAAAATTTGGGGGGGGGGGGCAACATGACAGAATATATTATCTAGCCTGCACACTGTTCTGCATAACTTTAGGACTTTCTCAATATACCACTTAAAGCATTTTTTCATTGGATTTGTAGATTGTCATTGCATTCGCAATTTGAATCAACTGCCTGGTTTTGAGTGTGGAAGTATTAATATCAGAAGAGTCAACCCTGGGGTTCAGTGGATTCAAGATTGACCACAAACACAGTTTTTGTGTTTATATTTTAACACAATAAAATTGAAAATCATCAGAGCAAATATTTTAGCAATATTTTAGTACCCCACAGCTCATGGGTGTGTCTTCCCTAAATCAGTTAATGGGTAGGGATCATAAAGAATTGTCGAATGAAGAATTGAAGAAAAATGCAGCCAAATATACAATTACTATAACTGCTCAATGTGGATGATGGTAAAGGAGGGATCCATAGTAGGTTTTTCTTGTTTTAGATACTTAGTGAAAAGTGATTTATTCCATAATACAAAAAAATTAAATTCAGCATCTGAAAAATGAGTTGAAAGACTAAGGTTAGCTTTTGAAACAGTTCAAATGCAAAGTCTTTATTCCAAAGTATTACTATATTCTTGGTCAGCAGTAGTGCCAGGTCACAAAGGAAGTTCCTTAGATGATGCAGTCAGGAACAACAGACGTCTGTTGCCTGACTGATTTGTCCAAGTCACACAGTTGCTGCAGAAACCCCTGATTTGGAAATATTGCTCGCGTTTTACGAATCGTCCTCACAGCGTCCTGCACAGTCATGTTCCGCTTGGAAATAAGAAAAGCCAGGACAATTGTTGCTGATCGACTGACTCCTTCACGGCAATGCACCAGCACTTTTCCTGAAAAGGAATGTGAAAGAGAATCACAAGTAAATACAGTGCTTCAGCTTCTCATTAGTATGAGTATTGTCCTCGGCAAATATTATTTTTCAGTCTCTCAACTGAAGTACAAATATAATAGAGTAAGGAAAGGAATTTAATAAACCAAGCACTTGCACTATTATGTATTGCAGTCCCACAACACTACTTTATATTATGGACAAACTTTGTGGCACTTCCACAAGAGATTAAAAAACTTAATACCTAACAAATGTCTTGATATGTACATGTATTGAAATTGAGCTAAACATCCAGCATTGTCAATTGTTTCAATGTCCGACTACAGCCAAAAAGTGCAGTTTCCAGTAGGGGTCAGCCGGGTAGACAATTTTCACCGAGTACCAAATCCGAGTATTTGAAAAATTCTGGATGTACTATTTGCCGGATCCGGGTACGAACCGGGTAGTAACTGAGTACCAATTCTTTGAATTTTTTTCCATGTCCAAAGCTTGATAATAGAATGTTCATGCGAAGCATTCAATTTCAAGCATGCTCCAGTATCACATACGTGAAATATGATTGACCGGAAATGAAAAAATTGAAAATGTTTATGGCGTCAGGTACTCATGGTTACTAGCGCCTTAATTTACTAGCGCTGGATGATCGAGACTCTTTATTTTATTTCCGGTTGCCATCTTGTTGAAGTTGTTGTTTACTCATGGGGAGGCAAAAAAACAGAAAACTTCAAAAACATAATATTGTCAAAATGACAAAGTAAAATTTAAGTAATCCTTAGTTAAATTAAAAAATTAATTTTTGCAACTATTTGCGTGTTAAGTATTTGCCGAGGCGAATACTTCCGAGTAGTGATGAAAATTGAGATATTCGGCCGAGGCGAATGTCCGAGGCGATTTCCGGCTGATCCCTAGTTTCCAGTAATGAGTACAGGTTTTGGACAGAAAGTGAAGTTCTTGTGGTAGCCCATTCCATGTGATTGGACTGACCACTGCAAAGGCCCGCTTCTGCATCATAGAAGTGCGGGCAAAGCGAGCAGTCAAGTTCCCCAAGTAGCAGATAGGATTGACCTTCAACCTACATTGACAGTGACACGTCGACACATCTCCTATAAAGATAAATAGGGGCAGTGCCACAGAGGCAGCACCAAGCCATGGCAGAAACCAAGTACGCAATATGCTGTGGGAGAGGTAGTTAGTAAATGACGTCATGCATGTAGACAGATAAGCGACCAGTCCTACTAGAGATACCACATTACTTAGAAACAAACAACATTTGTTTATCACATTACTTAGCAACAAATTAAAAATTAAAATTAAAAATTAAAAATTAACGAATACTCTGTTTCTGTTTTACCAGTTAATGTACAAATATATAACCTATTTTGTACCATTGCCACAAAGTGCATCTTCAATGAAGTCTGATGTTGGCTGGAAGTGTTGGCACAATTTGAATCTCATGGTGTCTGTAGCTTCCACAGCCAAGTACTTAATTTCACGTTCACTGTATAAAGATGGATCTATGTTTACATGCTGAAAGCGGCGTTTCCCGTGTGCTGCATTTATTACGTGTGTAATGCCACAATGCTTCAGCAAGCCAACATCCTTGGCTGCATTCCTGTAAGAAAACAAGCAATGCAATTCCACATAAAATGAGAATAAGAAACAATATAATAGAGCTTTAATCAAAACCCTTATAATTATAGATTTGACTTCAAATAATTGATGATCTATACAGTAGGCTATATTCTACTTGGAACAAGGTACTTGTACAATAGTAATACGTGTAACAGCAAAACCTGCAATTATGTACACATTTTGTAGGAACCCTGTTACAAAACTAACAGTAATAAGTGACCTTTCCACATTTATATTTTTTACTAACTCGTCTCCAATAAACAGATTTGGATACACTTCATCCATCGGTTTGATGCATACATGCAGTGAGTGCTTTTGTTTTTCGGACAAAATACTAAGTAGATATTCAACAGTGCAATCGGACATCTGGCTTTCCATTTCGCCAGCAAATGATAGTCACGTTATATTCACAGTGACTATAATTATATTGATCAGCTAATAGATCCCACGGCGACCGCGCAATGTACGATTGGCAATTATACAAGCACCGATTTTATTGTTTGCACTATAATTAGTGTGCAGCATCATACAATCTTTGCACAGACTTGGCTACAGCCATCAAACACACAGAACTCCAACGCCTATTATGTGACTACTGTTATGATGTCGTTGACTGTTACAATGTTTACCTTAGGTGCAGGTCAAGTCCTTGGGTGCAGGAAACTCGCTAGTTTTAGGGCGATAATCGGGAGACGACAATTTTCACATCTTTTTACATAACCAGCTGATTCATTAACTTTTACTTATAAAGATACATTGATGAATAAAACTATGTCAGCAAAATAAAAATAAGCCGCTGAAGGTTTGAAACATCATATTTTCAAAATGAAGCAAAATTTAGATTGGGGCGACATCTATGTTTAAGAGTAAAACTAGTACGCGGAAATTGTACGAGTAACCAAGCAGCCATCCCCCTAATCTAGAGTCGGGAGTTTAGTGAGCTTAAGCGATTAGTGACTTTCAGCAATCGCGATTAATCGATTAGCTCGACTAATCGAATAGTGTGATTACTCGGTTATTCGAGTAGCTCGTTTAGTTCAATTAGTACTAAAAGCTCGAGTGTTCGAATAGTAGGATATTTGCTCAATATTGTTCTTACAGTAACGTAGACTAATCAGGGAAGCATTAGGCCTAGGCCTATTGCATTTTATTAATGACGCGAAAGATATATATCTTTTGTCAGTGTTTCAGTACTATTTGCAGATTAGACGTAGATTAAAATTTTCTTGGGGGTGCGACAACTTTAAGGACTAAATTTTCGCGACAATCGATATAATCATTATAATGCAATATGAGGTAGGTCCCTATATGTACTTACGTAGCAGTCGTGAGAATGAGGTTAACAAATTCTACCAACCATTCAGGCAACTTTCCTCTAATCCCTTCTTTTTTTTGCCCTCTGTATTTCAACCAATTTCCTATCCACTTGAACACATTTCCTCCTATTTCTCCTGCCTCCAGTTTTCTTTCAAACCTATATATGAACTTAGTCAAAACCTTTCGCAAAGTCCAAGTATGCCATATCCACTGCTTGGCCTTCGTCTATTTTTTCATAAACGTCTTCTATATAGGATGTCCAGTAGATTTGTCAGGCACGATCTCCTCTTGATAAATCAATGTTTGTTGGTAGCCTATACCCATTACGTGCATGGTGCCCATTCAAGTGCTCATTGAGCTGCATCATTAATAATTTTGTCCATTATTTTGCAAACAACTGTCTACGACAGCTGGGTAAGGAAGACCCCGGCTTCTTTACCCAGCCAGGAGAGGATTGGTCTCCATCTGCCAAAGGACCAAACCATTTTTACAAGATGAGCACTAAAATCTCTGGGTGCAATTAGTGACAGATAAAAATGGAACCATTGTGTAAAAGCCTCATCGTTGGGCACACCTGACAGAATAGAAAGAGAGAGCATCCCTCCATGAAGAAATGTACTTCGACAGCATCGATACCTATAGGAATAGGCCTATATAGGGTATAGACATAGAGAGATAAACAGCGCATCCGTGCAAGGGCCTACATAATAATAACACATGCCTGCGCCCATAAGTTACTTAGGACCTACTTATCGTATAAGACATGGTGACCTGCGTGTGCCTGGTGACCTGCGTGTGCCTGCAGGGTGACCTGCGTGTGACTGTTTATTTTTGAGCAATTGCTCAAAGTTCGTATAAATGTACAACTCTGACCTCTTTACCTGAATATATTAGTCTACATAAGCAATTAGTCTGACCTACTATCAAGCCAAAGAGAAGCGACGTGACGCTTTTGTGAATAGTGCGCGGCCTATAACATCCATATAGCATAAAGAGCTGTCGCATCGCATCACAGAATAAAGCCCTGGCAGTTAAGGAGTCAGCCAGTGATCTTCCTCCTCTGCCTAGTATTAAAATTGCCTTCAGGTCTACCGTCTTCGAAGTTTTCATCAGTGCATACCTTTACAGGCTGTAGTCAGTTAATTCGCTAATTTTGTCATTCGTATAGAAAGACACAGATGGCGGACGACAACCTCGTTGTTATGATTGCTATTGATGACAGTCAACATTCAACCAATGCCTGTCAACGTAAGTGCATACTTAACTTAAATCTACTCGAAGTTTCCATAGTGCATTAGTAAGGAAAATAATTTTTAATTTACTGCTAGTATGGCGCAATCTACAGAACAGCAACCAAACGCGCACCGCTGTTTGTCAATAACAAATAAAGAAGTCAGCTAAAAGAGGCAAAGAAGTAGACTAGTAGTACACCTATACATGTATATGGTGGAAGAGGCTGCTGAAAAAGAAATGAGTATGAGTTAGTCCCACGAGCAAATGCATATATATATATATATATTATTAGGTCACATTATATTGATGTGCAATTGTGCATATTTATATAAGCTGAAACAATTAATCCGCTTGCATGTTTCTGTAGATTATATTAGCAACCAGTACAGACCAAGCCACAAGGTCTTGTTGGTTCACGTCATCGAGATTCCATTCATGTGGGCAGAAGGTCAGTTTTATTTAATATTTATTACCGAAATTTGATACCGCCCTTCTTCCAACATCTTTTGCTCAGAAGTGCATATACGCCTCGACGGCGCAAGGGCATTGTACTGCAGAGCAATGGTGCGCGAAGGACTTGCTCAATGTCCGTATACACAGTGACTGACGCCCCGGATGAGGCTCGAACCCGCTCACTCAGCGCATATTGAACGTTACGGGCTGACCGCTCTAACCGATTGGCCACTGTGTCTGCAGCTATGTAGGAAATATCGTGACCCGACAAAAGAGCGCCGACAAAAGGGCGGCGACAAAAGAGCGCCCGACAAGAGGACGCTGAACATGTATCTAGCGCGTTTGTGTATTTTCATTAAATAGTTCATTTTCGTTAATACCATGACTTTTAGTTTGGTCGGCGGGCTTTCTTATGGGTTCATACTTTTCGTCTACGATACTCAGTAGTCAATTTGTAAATGTGGGGGTGATGGAACTGTAGGACGGGCGCTTCTTCTACCCACCCCCGCCGTCTATGACGCTCCAGAAGAAACCGATCGAAGGTGACGCAGGAGAACCAAGAAACAAATTCAAACATGAAATAGTTTGAAAAGTTTTATAACACATGCATGAGAGTATAGAGGCGATTAGTCAAATTAAATTGACATGATCACAATTAATAGGCAGATATAATAAGCACAGTTTCGGTTCCAGGTAAATTGCCCCGTGGTCAGACAAGTAGGCCTATATACAGACATGTCAATGGCCATAATATCCTTTAGAAGTTTAGATGTAGGCATATAGGCCTAGTGCCACAGTGTCAGAAGCAGATCTGAGGCAGGAATCAAATTAAATGAAGGGATAGTGAATTATCTTCAATTTATTTACAGTGTAGATCTCCTGTAGAGCTTCAGGATAACTAAAAAATTTAGACCATTTTACCGATTGATCAACGCAGTGAAAACCAAACAATGGAGATTTAAAAGACCAAACAGACAATCAGACCCGTACCCAGTATGAGGCAAGTCGCAAGACGAGGCGAGTGCCTCGGCATAACTCAAGACGAGGCAAGAGTCAGATGAGGCATGCTTCATTTTCAACATGAAAATTAAGTAATCGTGTAAACGGTAATTGAATATTTTATTGTTATCTGGCTTCTTCTACAAGCGTCTGGCTAAACATTAATCATTATAATGTGGCAAGTGCTAACGGCCTATCCTCTGCTGACCTTTAAGTTTTTGTACGTTAGGTTTATGTAGGAAGGCATTCTATGTCGCTACCGAACCAGTCAATAAAGTTTCAATTCCTCATTTAGCTTTCTTTGATAAGTGGCGGTAATCGTAAGTTATTAAGCCTAAACAATAACAACTATATGTGTTTAAATAAATAAATAATTTAAAAAAATCCCTTTAAGAATAACTGTGAACAGCTAAGGGGCCTAGGATTACATCACTACAGCAAAAGAAAATGTTTCTGTTGATCGGTTTATTGGGCGGTGAGATTGATGCGGCGGCGCGCGTGTGGGCCTGTTGATCGGCTTATTGGGTGGAGCGCGCGTTCGTCTAGTGAGCGGTTGATGCGCCAGTACGCGCGTGGGTATGGTCATCAGTCTATTGGGCGGCGCTCTTGGGTCTGTTAATCAATTGATGCGGCAGTGCGCGCGCAGGTCTGTTGATCGGTTTATTAAGCGGTGCGCCGCGCATGGGTCTGTTGATGTGTTTATTGGGCGGTGAGTGCGTGGGTCTGCTGATCGGTTGAAGCGGCGGTGCGCGCGTGGGTATGGTACTCGGTTTATTGGGTGGTGCGCGCGTGAATCTCTTGATCAATTGATGCGGTGGTGCTCTTCGGTCTGTTGGTCGGTTTATTGAGCGGTGCGGCCCTGCTTTGTTGATCGCTTTATTGGGCCGTGCGGGCCAGTCTGTTGATCGGTTTATTGGGCGGCTCGAGCGCGTGTTTGTTGATTGGGTCGTGCGCGCGTGTGTCTATGGTTTTGAAAATGCGGCGAAATGATCTGCGACGAAACGAACGGGAATCCAGCTACCCAGGAAATGTTAATGGTTCAATCTGCATGCATGTCCACATGAATGTACACAGGACCTATAGATCCATTTAATTTTCTCGAGACTTACCAGACTGGTCACCCATTCTAATATGCCTTCTCTGAGTTATGTATTTGAATACGCACTGCGTACATTCGTTGTGAACTGCGTACATTCGATGCGTTGTGTACATTCAGCGAGGGAGGAGGTCATGGCGGACACGCTGAAGAAGAAAAAGGAAGAAGCAGCGAAGATGGAGAATCGATTCAAGGCCTACCTTGAAGCGGAAGGGGTAATAAACGAACATCATTCATTATATACTGCATACTGCTCCTTCACCCGTCCGTCTGTCTGTCTGTATATCTGTCTGTCTGTCTCTCTCCATTGCCTTTCATCTCTCTTGCTCTTTCTACCTCTTTTCTTCTCTAACTCTCTTTCCTTTCTTATCTTAATTCTCTGTCATGATTTCTCTCGCTCTGCCCTTTCTCTTTCTCTCCTCAACAGCGAACGTTTCAGAATGCCACGAATATAATATACGCGTAGGCCCATTATACACCATGTTGTCAACCTGTGACGCCCTAACGTCCTCTCCCTCTTTGACGTAACGTGACGTCCTCTTTCTCTTTGACGTCGACTTCTTGGTCTGACCCGAACGACGTGGACTTTGATCTGCATTCAAAATGAGAACAAAGAGATCTAGTAGAGACGCCATTGTGTGCATGTGCGGACTGTTTTGGAACTAACCTGCAGGACTGTGACGCCTATATATATATATATTGCACGAGGCCTTCGCCAGACCCATACGTGGACCTACGTGTAAAACAGATAAAGTCATCTGTCGATGTGTTGGTCCTACAGGTTCCGTTTGAGATGGTGTCTGGCTTCGGTTGCCCTGAGGAATTTATTGTACATGCGGCCAAGGACCGAGGAGTGGGACTCGTCGTCATGGGAACGAGAGGCATGGGAACGATCCGTCGCACGATCATGGGCAGCGTCAGCGACTACGTCCTTCATCACTCGCCCTGCCCCGTCTTGATCCATTGCCACTATGAGTGATGATCATCCATGCACATGAAACATTTATTCTGAAGGTCTACGTCTCTGCCTACTCACTTAATTGCTCACTAACTTGCTCACACGCTCGCAGGATAACTCAATCACTTATTTACCTATCAATGACTCAATCAATGGAACGTGATACATAGCACCCCAATAAGATATCTACTCACAGAGGCCTACTTATCCGACTTCCTACGTACTACCAAAAATCTGAATATAGTCCTATGTAGCATTGGTCATAGCCTGCTACAAATTAAGGCCTGCTTACCTACCTTCACACATCTGTGCTTGGGACATATTCCGTAGTATGCAAATGTATAGATTGGCAGAATCGCAGTTATCATCAGTTTACACATACATTCATATATCTAACAGAATGCTATAGGAATAATGAGTCCAGAACAAACTGTCATTCTTATCTATCTCAACACATCGTTGTGTCATAAGCCACAATTTTGCTAATTGTGTTTGATAAATTCTATGAGTGAACAAACATTTTGACTGCTGTCGAAGAGTTAAGACCGTGACCAGTTTCAACCCGTATAGCAACTCCCCAGTCGTTCACATAATTATAGAGAGCTTATACGTAGCATTCACGGGTCAAATTGTTGTTTTATGAATTTAAAGCGATCTTTGCTAAATAGTAATACATAATTATAAATCGATGTAAAGAACACTTGTTTCTATATCATGAAACATTTTGATAAATTAAAGTTCGTATACTGGGTGGTGGATTGTAAAGTTCTGGGCGACGAAATTCAATGCGCAGATCTCTATAAATCAGTCATTCTCATACTTAACAAAACAGTTGAAGTTTGGAGGCTAGGTAGGCTCTGTAACATGTCCGAATTAGCTATATTCTCTGTTGCTATTTTTGCACCGTTATTTTTTTAAAGGCTAAATTGTACAAACACATTTCTTCATAAGTGGAATGAGAAATTATATTAGATCTGAAATTAGAATTGAGAAAAGAATTGTTTTCAGAATTGGAATTGAATTAAACTGATAATTGTCCTTGGAACTGAATCAAAATAATTGAGAATTATTTCAGAACTGATAACCCATAGAAGTACACACGCCGGTACCAACCACCGACAAATGAACCGACCCACCGACGCAAGCTCCGCTCAACCGACGCACAATTTCTAACCGACGCACGAACGAGCAGACGCATGCACCGTCCACCTCTATAGAGGTTTCGACTTTCGCGACGCTGGAGAAAAATATCGTGATCGAACATAAAATTTATAGAATGCTAAACCTGCCGAAGAGGCAGAGAAGAAGAAGATGATGATAATGAGACATCACAGAGAACGACAAAATGAGTTCGGATTGATATGGTAACGGACGTCATGAAAACAAAAGAATACGGAGATACGGTTACGATTGTCTTCAAAAATTGCAAAAGGAGATTGGAAGAGGGGAATTGGTCATGGAACGACCGCAACGAGGGAAAGGGCTCTCAGGGCAGATGCATGGAAATGCAAACAGATGAGTCACGAACTGTGCAGAAGTCCTCTTGTGATCATGCTAAATAATCGCCAAAAATAATTATCACCAAACTCATGGCATCGTGGTAGTTAACCTGTCATTAAAGCTTTTATAGCTTTTATTCAATCTCATTATTTGTCAAATTAAAAAGCGATGCATTAAAAATAATAACAATAGGCCTATATAAAGGCCTATACCGTAGTTGCCCTAAATTATTAGTGAATAATTATATCAGCAGTTGCACTGGTGTCTGATACATGCGTGATGCGGACGTCCGAAAAGGCGAGAGGGGGAGTCAGTGGAATGCGGTCAAATGTCGGCAGAGGGAGACGCACAACGGTAGTTTTGAAGCCGCCCTTTATGGACGACCTCTCATGAAAGACAGAATAGAGTTTCTAACTTAAATGAAAACTGTGTAATGTGTTGCTTTGTCAACACTAACAGGAATAACTGTAGGCTTACAGTAGCAATAGTGAATATTAAAGAACTGACGAAACGAGTTCGCGTAGGCTTATACTGGCGGGGATAACTGGTACCCCCATCATCCCCATGACGAGTCGCAAAATTCCTGAGGTGAACTCCAGGGATGTTGCACTGATCGTAGGCGGGATTCTGTCCCTTGACACCCCGACGATACAGGCGCCGGTCGAATAGCCAGAATCGCAGCAGGTCCGGACCGTCCGGCTATTGCTTGGTGGCAGAGAGCTGGGCCGTACCGAGCTATAATTGCGCCCTGTGCCTAGCATCAATCTGGCGCCCCCACATTTTGAAATAGTGCATTTTATGGAATAATAAGTTATTTTATCATGTAATTTGCGCCCTTCCCACATTTTCGCCCTGGGTCACTCTGGCTCCTCCCTCGGTACGGCCCTGGAAGAAAGACTTGGGGATCTAGCTGGCGGCTGGTAAGCAACAGAGTCCGAGAGCTTGCTTGTGGCTGTGTAGGAACATATGTTAATGTACTTCTTCCTAAATCACAACAGAAGACAGTCTAATTGGAGCAGCACGTAGCACAACCTAAGCTGTGTCTAAATTTAACTTCTATATATAGTCATAGGTAAGAGACCCGTTCTACAGAGTCTACACGGAAGCAGATAATTTACTGCTCTTCCATCTTATACACGCCTAACGCACTTTAACCGTAACCGCCATTGTTAAAATATCTATGGTAACCACTAGACAAATGCTAATCAGCTAATCTCAACGTGTACTGAAGAAGCAACCGATGCAGGACAAGAAGAGCTTATAGTCGAGCTCACAGGCAGAAGACCGACACTCAAGAACAATAGAGTTATATATACGCCTTGAAGAACCGGAACTTTTGTGCCTAAAGCTACTTAAGCATCAAGACCTCGAGATCTATTCCACGACGACTTCCTACGTCCCTGTAGTGTAACGTTACGGCGGCTGTGACTGCTGCCGTTTGTTGGTCTTGGTTCCCTAGCCGTAACGCACATGGGGACTGTCCGTTCCGGGAACCTCCTTCTCAAGATGGCGTCGAGTTGCGTCCTAACGCGTGATCGGCTCCCGCTTTTTGGCAGGGAGGCTTCCTGCTAATGTCTGGCGCAAACCTTCACAATTAGTGCCACCCTCTAACGACAAATTGAAGAAAACACCACAGAATTTCTCATCTTGTATTGTTGGCCAAAACGCAGAGTTAGTAAACACCGAAATCTTACACCTATAGTCTGACGCAAGTAACGCAGCTGGCTAAAAGAACGCTAAACAGACACCGATAAAATCGCCACTCCCCAGACTTGCATGCAAGACTTGGAACTTCTAGACCAAGACGAGACCCAGACAGTGAAGTGCTGAGACCGAGACAGTGAGGCACCAAAACCGAGACCGACAGACACAAGGTCCAAGACAGTACGAGACAGTAAAAGACAAGCGATCTTATAGAAAGGAATGTAAAATACTCATGTATCAATTTTCGGAAATAACTAAGATTTATTTACAATTTCAATTTGAAACTTATAATATAGTGCCAATTTAGACACGAATGAGATCTCCTAGACGATCTTAAACAAGGAAATTCTATACTAGGGACTTATAAATACCAAACGAAATTATAAATTTACGCATATCCTTACTAACCCTGAGAAACTTGAAATTGTTCCGATCGCTTCGGTTATGTGACTTTACAGCAACGACAAATGCACACGCCATAGCTATTGTTCGTCAATAACTTCAAATTGCAAGCTTTCCAATTTCAGGTTCTCTCTCAAACATTTTTCCACTTTAAAGATCATAAAAACGATTTCAGCATCATGTGGCTCACGCGTTAAGAAGAATTACTGCGTACTGTTTTTCATAACTTCCGGGTTGAGTTTATATAGCGGAATATTTTAAGACAGTTGACGCGAGACTTATCTAGACCGCTTGTTCGAAGCAGAAAAAGACTTTCAGTCTTTCACTTCAAGACAGTTTCTAACAATTCGAGAAACTTCCGCGAGACCGAGACAACAGTTAGGCTCCAGAGGCCGAGACCGAGGCACAAAAAGATATCCCGAAACAATTAATGTATCGAGACCATACAACGCTGCCACTCTCCTAGTGCTAGGTAAAACGCTCTAACAGACGCCGATATGTTCGCTCCTATCGCAGCTGCATTTCTATTTCTTAGTAAACTCTAGTTGCCGACTGTGCATTCTAGAAACGTCTTTTCGCATAGGAATCGCTCTTCAACTCATCTTCTAAACATCAGACTCCCGTACCTTGCAAGGACCGATCGATGCCCTGGTGCGAACTCAAGAACAACTTGCAAGGCACTCTTCGGCGAACGACTGCTCTCGAACTCTCTTTCTTCTCGCTTTATTATACTCTCTCTTGCAGTGTTCCCTCTAAGCTGTGCGCATGTTCGCGCGCGCACGGGTCGTGGCGCCAGCGCACACAAGAATTTAGTGTGGGCATACACATTTTTTGTTGTAAAAGTGACAAGTCGCGATTTCCTATGCGAACCTACGTAAATCGAATCTCCTAGCCGGCTACATGTACCTTACTCCAAGACTTTGGTTCTCTGGCTGATACATCTCCTTCCTTATCTTTAGACAATGGGACTTTTCTTAGGCTAACTATAGACACTCAATAAAAATTATATACTTTTAGATAAATTAGGCCTATATGCTCTTAATTTAACTATCATCACATTTAGCTCGGACCTGCGCACAAAAATATGAACCATTTATAAATGTTGCACAAGCAAAATTTCTTGCGCACACGATCTCGAAAAAAAAGAGGGAACATATTGCTCTCTTGCACACTGCACTCTTCGCATACTGGTCTATGCATCACTTATTAGTCTATGCAACTCCTTAATAGTCTATGCAGACACTCCTTATTAGTCTATGCAGCTCACATAAGCAGCTGATTATTAGTTTATGCAGTTTAATTATAGTCTATGGTCTATGCAGTCACATAGGATATTGCATCTCTAACAAGAGCTGCTATTGCTCTAAAGTCCTAAACTATCGATCCTAACAAGAGCTTCTAAAACATCGATCAGTATAAACTACACAAAGGTAAAAACAGCGGTCCATGCAAATAAATAGAACTGGTGAAATGCGCCATAGTAGTTTATAACGACGTTGTATAGGCATAATAAGAAGATCATGTGTTGCCTAACCAATAACTACCATAAACCTTTTATCTCAGTATTCAGCTTAAATCCCAACATAGTGCACAATTTGCGTGTCAAATTCCTTCAGCACTCTACCATCACTGCTTGTCATCCAAAAATCATTTGTCTCTGCAATTTGGCTCCTCTATCAATCACTCACCGCGACATCTACTCGAAACCAAAGCATCACCTTTTCAAGAACTCGTTCCCAGATTCAGTTAATCACCTTCCAATTCCCGAGACCCGCTAATTTTTAACTGCCTATCCGCCGCCTCTGACTCTCTGGGAACCGAACTGGACACTGACCTCTCTTGGACTGCACATTTGGACAGCCCTCTGATTAGACGCAGCGCTCATGAATAGACTGGTGTCCTGCGCTTGGATTTTAAGTGGCGCTTATGACGCTTAGAGATCTCGTTTACGATTACGATTAATATGTTCTGTAAATGCTCCGTTTTACATCTTTGCCGCTAGGTGCGCCAGACTCCTTGGAAGCCATTTCGAGAGACTCGACGATACGTAGAGACTTTCGAGTCATGTGTATAAGAGGTCAATGGTAAAATGCCTAGTTGATTACCCAACTGTCCGGAAGACATACTCAGCGTAAGAAAATTTCAAAACAATTCCGAATCTAAATGCAGGGAATGATTATTAATATCAATGAGTAAAAAGTTTATGTCATTCAGCTAAGGAACAGACAATTTGCTGAATGGAATTGTTGCAACCACGTTAAAACCGACTTGAGTAGAATGGCGTGTCACCCGTCGATTCATTCATTCATGCATTTTAACATTTATATAGCGCCGAGGTTCCCATCTGTTCTGGAATGGCCGGGACACTCCCAAAAACGACCTAGGCCCTCCCGGAAAATACTTACTTTGTTCTGGAATCAAGGAATAGGATCGTGCAATTCAATGACATTATCCAAATCCAAGAAACATGAGCAATGCTGTAAATTCAGTAATACAACAACTTAATTCTCAATGTTCATGATAATAATTTAATCACAAGTCTTTCGACCAATTGACTTTCATTCGAACAAAAGCCTAGAGGAAATACGATTTGTTTTATGTTTATGCCAGTACCTTTATTTTATGAATGAATGTGAACAGTGAACTGCAAAAATCATTCATCATAGTGAGACTGGGGAATGTCCTGGAATGAGTTTGATCAGAGTTGGCAACCCTAATAGCGCCCCTCTAGCAGTCTACTCGGGGGCCCTCCCAGCCCAAACACGGTGATACAGATCAGTCTTAGCACGTTGACCGTTAAGGACGTGTATACACGTTCCTTATCACGTGTATTTTGGTTCGAAGTGCGGCAGTCAAAGTGTTAAACAAATTAAGGTGGTCACGTGTTTCTATTTGATGATGTATTCCTTTTATGTATAAATTTAATACAAATCTTTCTTTCTGTCCTAGAATGGTTTGTTTAATGTGAAGCGACGTCGGTTGATGAAAAACCATGACAGAATACAAACTAGTAGTAGTTGGAGGTAAGAAATGTCTTCTTGGATGGTCATAGACATGAACTTGGCATATTTACTAGACATGAGTTAAACTCTATCCTTGCTCTGTAACCATACATGCACTTTCCTTTCTATAATACCTGGAACTAGTGCAGATGGTGGCTGAAGGCTTGTGCAATAATAGTTGCAATAAACGTTGATTCATAACAACACCAGTTAAACATTTGCACAGGTGTGCTTTTTTAAATATATGTATATGCAAACATATCGTATATAAATATATATACATGTAAGTTTTCTTAAATTATGTTATTTTGCTGGGGCACTGATTAGGAGTTTATTTGAAGTGGTGCTATATAAATAAATGGTTAAGTTACAAATTACTTACAATTCATGCATCACATAATTTTGTGACTGTATTATATTTCATGTAGCTGGTGGTGTTGGTAAAAGTGCTCTCACTATTCAACTTATTCAGAACCAGTAAGTCAGCAGTTTTATATATTGAAAATTCACCATACTATCCTACATCAGTGAACATCAAGTTAGATGCAACCATTTTTAGCAGAGTCTAAGAAGGTTTTCATTATAAAATGATGATCATGATATTTCATAATCTGAATTGGTTTGAAGTTTAAATTATTAATGATAGATGTTTTAGGCTAATATAATTGACACTCATTCGTGCCAATCTACATGCTTTTATGAGTATCTGCTGCACAGCAGCTACTTCTTATCTAAACAGAACTTATCTATCTTCAAATAGACTTTATCTTCCAGTTCCTTGTAGTAAAGCAGCTATGGTTTTCTCCCGGTCCTCTCAATAAATTATTTCTTTTCTTTGGAATGTACTGTCTTCATCTGTTCGCTCTGATATCTGTTCGCTGGTGAACCTCCTCCTCTTTGCTTTTCTCAAAGCCTATTTCTTCTCTTGTGGCCTTGCACAATGCAGTGCCTCTGAATAGTGTACCCTACTGTAGGTGCTTTATAAATGTTAGAATAGTATGCACATATGATGTTTAACCCTTCCATTGCAGACCGTGGCAATTGATTCTGTCATATCTCTATAGCAAAAAAGATGTCGCGGTTATGCATCACCTCCTATGTTGTATTTGTTTTGATGTGGTTCTGGTTTACATCACAGGCAGATGAGATGACTTCGACTTTGGGCATCATATTGTTGCCTGAGAATAATAAGAAGTTCAATGTAATTAGCTTGGAGTTGCACTGATAATATGTTACATTACTGGAAAAAACGAGGTAAACGTTTTTGATGAGAATGGATGGAAAAATAAGAAATTCAATACAATTAAATTTTGTGTACAGTCTGTACAGATATCATATCACTTTATAATAAGACATTGCTTAAAGACACTATAGTAAAAAAAAATAGCAAGTACTGTTGCTTTTGAGAACTAATTGAGTTTTTTTAATAAAATTGATTTACAGTGATGTATTACAAATCCTCCTCCTGAAAAGTTAGACATGAAATGTTCAAATTTAGCAAAAAGTTATTATTCTTAATGAGTGTTTACATAAAAATGTTCATGGATATATTAATGACTTTGAAGAAAAATTTTTATATTTTCTGGATATACCACACTATAATTTGGAATAGTGCACAGTGTTATGCTATTGCATCTCCTGTGCTCAATCAATGATGAGCTGTTTCATGACATGCAACACAGTCACTGCTACACCATGAAAACTGTTATCTATAGATAACATACAGCTATATCTCTGTAAAAGTTTTCTGGTAGCAGGACATACGACAGGTAGTTTTTGTTGAATATCTATAAAACGACCTGTTGTGTCTCTTAGTCATTGAAATAGAAGAAAGGTAAAAAATTCTTCTACTAATCAACTGTGAACTACTTTCTGACAAAAGGTGGAGACTTGACAAGATATAATTCTCAGGTGATGGTATGCATTGAAAACAGCACTGTTCAGTCACTGATTAACTGTTAGGCTGTCATCATTGAATTGTTTCATCAACTTTCAGCTGGTGTGGGGGTACTGTTGCCTTGTATTAATGCCATGCCAGAAACCAAAGCTCAACGAAATAATATTCAAACTGGAATAAAATTTGCTCATAGACATTTATAAGAACTTGTCTAAAGAACTGTTGAACTCATTTAATGCTGACCATGAAGAGTAAGATAAAAGCAAAAGTTTGCATTGAGGTAGCAATGTTTGATAAGTGACTTCTAAACCATTTGAAGAAAGCTGAACCACAGTTGCCAGCTTTATAGAATACAGGCACTCAGTCAATACAAAATCAACAGGTAGGTAAGGTCATAATCGGTTTTGGGTCAAGACCCAAGGGTCAGATGAAGATGCCCAGTGGCACTGCCAATAGATAATGTTTCAAGACATAAAATGAATGAGCCTTGTTTTAAGTGATTTGTTGTTATTGTGACTTGCCTGATGTGTATTTTGGATTTTTGCAGCTTTGTTGAAGAATATGATCCAACCATTGGTATGTGCATTCATCTATTTATCGTTGCTTTGTCCATTATCATGTTGCCAATGGTGTACATATTGGATTATCAATAAATCAATCGGTAAAGTTTTTATTGAACCAAGTTAAACAGTAATTATTGGCTAAATATAAGTATGTGTGAAATTGCACTCATTTCCAGTATTTTGGTATTTTCACATTCACAGCACCAGATCCTTTCAGGACATTAGTTTTATTACTTTTGTGATAAGCATTCTTTCTGCTGCATTTTCTAGAGGATTCCTATCGCAAACAGGTGGTCATAGATGGGGAGACATGTCTGTTGGATATACTTGACACAGCTGGGCAAGAAGAGTATAGGTCAGTGTATTAGATATGCGTTTGTATCCAAGTCTCTTTTAGCACTATCTTGATGCTAAAAATGTTAACTAACTTATATATTTATGATATGTTCAATATCAGTCTCTTAACTTGGATTCGGAATCATCAGGGAAATTTGTTTATGCCTCACTCAAGTTTATTTATACTCTAATTTTATCAGAGTTTGGCCAACCGTTGGATCTTCTGTTATCACCCACTAATTCGTTTATCTGCCTCCAGTTGACATGTTTCAGAATTGGCACAAGACGTCTATCAGGATGTTGGGTAGTTTAAGAGAATTTTTTCTTACGAGAGGAGCCATAGAAGTCTTTAGATTGGAATTAAGTGTAGATCACGTGACCTTTAATAATCTACTGAATTGCGAATTGAGTTGAATGTGCCTTGGGATCACATTTTAACAGTTCTGAATCAGGAGTGGGAAGTTTCTAAGGGTGAGTCTTGTAAGTTAATTATTGCTCCCACAACTGGTGTATCACATATGATATAGCTTAATATTTTGACATTGGTGTTATAGATATGATGCAGTTGTTTTTACTGTAATTCTCTTTTCTGTTGAAATTTTTTTGATGTGTGAAAAACATGGTTTGTCTGACATGAAGGATTTTTGTTTATCATTAAATGCAGTGATTGCCAAAAATGCGAGACCTTTCTGTGATAAATAAATGACAAAATTCCATACCATTGTATGATATTTTGATAATGATGCATACCCACATTGGTGTTTCTATCTTAAACCTACTGTAATTTCCTTTTGATGAAACTTCATTAATATTTCATATCAATTTAAAACGATAGGGCTATTAATGAAACTGAATTTCTGTATTTTAGTGCAATGCGAGATCAGTACATGAGAACTGGTGAAGGATTTCTCTGTGTCTTTGCTGTTAACAATGCAAAATCTTTCGAAGATATTAACCAGTATCGAGAACAGGTGTGTGTGTTAAAATACCTTTGTTTTTGCATTCTCATTTTGATATTATGCCTGTCTGAAGCCTTCTAACTCTGCTGTTTTTTGTCCTAAAGTAATGTTATTATTAGGGCTGTTGATTAATCGCAGGTAATACGTAAAATTTTTGGATGATTAACACGATTAAATATTTAATCGCATTTAAAAGCTGCCTTCAATGGGTGGTTAATAGTTATGACCTAGTGAATGACATGTTATCCCTAACGCATGAGGTACGGGCGAGGTTAAAAGTCATTGGGCGGGATTGGGCTTAATTCACCGAGTTGTGAGTTTTCATCAGACTTCTGTAACAGCGTTGATACATTACAGAGACAAGCCTCAAAAGGTCATAGATTGTTGTCCTTCGGAGTGGTGGTAAACCAACAAGGGAGCAAACAAGGCACTGGCAATGTTAGCACGGATACATAGGCCTATCTGGGTTTGCCAGCAACTGCCGTTCCATGCTTTTCGCACTCTGATGTGGCAATGTAAATAACTTAGTTTGTCTCAACAACTGGTAAAACTGGACTTCTGGGAAAACTTTTCAGGCCCTACTGCATCTACTTTTACAATATGACAGCAGAGACATTTTATTGTTGAAATAAACTTCTTATGTTCGGATATTTTCCTAATATTAGGCAAATAGTAATTATCACAATTGACCAAGGAGGTTTTTACCTATCCTCTGCATTTTCAATTATCGACGAACATAGTTGACAAATTCTGCTCTTAGCTTTGTGTTGGTGATTCTGCTTCTGAAGATACTGGCACATCTCAATGAAGCTCTGAGAGTTAGTTACCTCCTCAATCTAACCTTTGCTATATATATATATATATATATATATATATATATATATATATATATATATATATATATGAACTATGCTGACTCTTGATCTCTCTGGAAAGCTTGGAGTGAACTTATATATATATATATATATATATATCAGGTACTGTCTTGGTCTGGTTTAATCTCTTTTACCTGGCACTCAAGTCGTCTTCATCTTTTAACTTGACCTGTCTGAATTACACACAGGTGTGCAATGGTCATATCCTTTCTGAGTTTAGCAAATCTTATTTATCCTATCGCTACACAGATGCAGACAAGATTAGTTGTGCACAGGAAAAACTTATTACCTTTTCTTTAGGAGTGCACTAACTTATTTCTTGAATGGTGCCAATGGGTAAGCCTTTGTAGCATTTCAGCCTTGTTTCTCACATACCTGTTGTTGTTATTATCATTATTATTACAGCAGTTTTATATAGCGCCCCTTAAAGGCCATATACTCAGAAGCGCTCCCAGCCCAGCCTCAATCAAACAGAACAGTCTTGAGGCCAGAGCAGAATAGGACAGATTGACCTATTGGTGTGAGATGCAGTGCCATTGGAAGACCATTCCAGGTCAAAGGACCAGCCAGTGAGAAAGCATGACGCTGTCAGATTACAGTCCGTGCATGAGAACAATCTATTCCGCTTGTGCAGCAGAGCGCAATGAGCCACGGTGTGGAACAGTTACAGTGGGGCAACAAAGTTCAATCAGGTAGAGGGGGGGTGCCAGGCCCTCGATCAGCACCGTACCAGTGCAGAGACTCATTAGGCAATCTGCTGTTGAACGTATCCTGCTCAGGTTAGGCAACACCTATTTTTCCTTTTTACTAAATTGATGCGAACCAGATGAATATTGGTCTTAAATCGGACATGGAAGGTCAGATATGATTTTCTCAAGATTGCGCTGATCTTTCTACCTCTTTCCAGCGATGAGACACACTTGGTCTTAGCTTCAGTAGCTTCAGGGTAAACTTCCAGAGTATTACCTCTATTTGACACCAACCTGTCTAATGTTTCTTACATGAGTTCAATGAGCTCCTTACTTTCTCACTATCATTCAGTGTTGTATGCAAGACCTTAAACTTCAAGACCAAGACGAAACCGAGACAGTGACGTACCGAGACACTAGGTTCAAGACAGTTCGAGACAGTAAAAAGCAAATGATCCTGTATAAACGGCTGTAAAATACTAATGTATAAGTTTTCGGGAATAAGGTTCATTTGTAATTTCAATTTGAAACTTAATTATAATGTATATTGTATCAATTCCCAAGAACAGTTTGTATATTGCCGAGTTTTATCTTTTTCGATATTTCTTTTTCGGCCTAGCGCAAAATTTTAAGACAGTTAACGCAAAACTAATCGAGACCGCTTGTTCGAGACAGAACAAGACTTTCACTTCAAGACAGTTTTTGAAATTTCGAGACACTGCCTCGAGACCGAGACCTAGACAGCAGGCTTCCGAGACCGAGACACTAAAAAACTGTCTCGAGACCATACAACTCTGCTATCATTCACAGATCTTTTAGTTGTGTGAACAAATTGTTTAGTGGTTTATGTCTTAACATTCTGTAGATCAAACGTGTCAAAGATGCTGATGAAGTACCAATGGTTTGTAAGTAGTTGTTGAACAGTTGCTCTTTATGCTGCATGTGGAGTAGTTTTTTACTCGGGAAAGAAATCATGAGTATGCTAGTTTTCTTTCAGAGCCAGAGTTTGTTCACGGCATATGACTTAGTGCCATGCAGGTAATAACTTTGTATAACTGAGTAACAGCTTTCATCGTACAGAAGAGCTGTTCCTGTATGCTTGTAAATGGTGACTGGAGAGCTCCTTTTACAGGATGCTTATTTGTTTGGTAGTCTGTCTGTCAACAGCGTGGTTGATTGTGATTGTTTCATTCACTGGGTAAAAGACATTTTGTTTATGAAATGTGCCTTTTGTTTATAATGATTTGTCCATTTCATTTAGTATTACGATTACTCATTTCCAGTGAATTTCAGACTTCCTGTTCTCGGTCAACATCTCATATTGCACACTATTTTGTAGCAGACAGTTTTTATCACACTAAATGTGTTTAAATGCAAATGGTGCTGTATTTGCTGAAAGTGTTTGTTGTGTAATGCAGTGGTAGGGAACAAGGTTGACTTGCCTTCAAGAATGGTAGAGACAAAGCAGGGAAAGTTGAAGGCTGACTCATTCCTCATTCCTTACATTGAAACGTCAGCCAAGACACGGCAGGGAGTTGATGATGCATTCTACACGCTTGTACGTGAGATTCGGAAATATGTGAGTGGCTCCTTGTTTATAGTTGTTTGATTATTTGTAATCAACTGTTGAATCAATGCTTTCATATATATATTAGAACAGAAATGTCATTGATCTTTTCCTGTTATGCTGCTTTCATGAATGTCGTTATATAAAGAATTTACATGCCTACTGCTCAAAATGGGCTCATTTTAAATGGTAAACACATCTAAGAATAGGTTTTTAACTGTCTTAGGGTGAGCCAACATCTTTTTAAAATAAATATGTATTGACATCATCATTGCATTATCTGCAAATATAGATAAAGTTTAGAATTTGGTCCATGGTGCATATAAAATTAAAAATGGTTAAAGTTGCACTTTAATGCATTACGAGGTTATTTGCCAAAAGATAAGGTAGATAAATAAGTGACTAAGACAGATTTGGTCATTTGCCAATCGACAATATTACATTGAAAACAATTTCAGATAAGGAAAGAAGCTGCAGTACATATACATGGACCGTATATGGTGCTAGATTTTAGAGTACATAGATTTGATAAAATAGTTTCTACAGAGAGCACACCCTATGTTTACAAAGCATCAAATGTTTGTAGAAAATCATATATAGTGTTTCTGATTTGACCATTGTAGTATCAGACCTGGCAGTGTTCTCTGTTGCATGTTATTGGTAGCTTTTGTGTGTGTGTTGTTTTTGCAGAAAGATAACAAAGAGAGAAATCAGAGCAAGAAGAAGAAGAGAAAGTGTTGCATATTGTAGATTTTGTAGATCATGACCATGGTGCATGTAAATGTTCTTGTCATCTGTGCATCTGTTTGCCTTGCTTTCCATCCTTTTCCTTGTGTGTCTGTTTTACTGTTTCTTTCTGTTGTGATCCCTCTTTCTCACTTCATGTTTCAAGCCATCAATCTTCGGTTATAATCTGCTCAATGACAGGACATTCTCTTAATTGCTTTAATGTTCTGACTTCCTCCTTGTGAGACGTGTCTTTTCCATGCTTACCTCTGGCTTCAATGTACAAACTGTCACTCTGCTTTTGTCATGCACATGTATTGCAGCATGTTTTGTTGGCTTTAAATATTGGTGATGCTGATCAAGTTTATGCCCAGCATTTTTGCCATTTTATTCAAGTTGATTATGAAATTTGGAACATGCTGTAAGCCTCTGTTTTAATGTTTAGTTGGTATGTGGATGACTTTTGGTGTTTGAAAATTTGTGTTGTGTTTAAATTTCAATTTAGAACCATTCTCTAATTTTCTTTGAATTGTGGCTTTAAGAAAGTCAACTCCTTGGTGTTCTGCAGATGTTTCCTATTGACAAGAAGTCGTTTCAGTGTTTATTTTTTAATAAGCCTGTTTTGCTCTTTCTGTGCCATCTCTTTGTACGTTTTGAGAGCATTTTGCAGCAGTTTATAATTGGTTACTTCTGCTGCTGCAACCTCTGCTAATCATGTGAAGTAGATATGGTTTGTCTGTTGCTTATCACTTTAATTACGAGAGTGTGCTAAAAGCAACTGGGAAAAAATGCAGCTTGTCAGTGTTAACAGTAAGGCAATTCTACAGAAATTTGGTCATTAAGTGTATTATTTAAATCCCATTGGTACGTTTCTGCAAACGTTATCAGCATTGACCATTTCGTATTAAGTTTCAGTCTCTTTGATTCCTATGAAAACTTGTTACTGCTGTTATCTTCTGGCAGATGCACCTGTGTCTACATTTCCTATTAAAATGTCCTGGTGGCGTTTTGGGTGCTGAAGTACCAGATCATGTAAATTTTGTAGCCATGATATCATTCTTTCCTTTTGGGATTTCAGTTTATATGACTTTAGTGTTTCTATCCAAGCACATGTAAAAAGTGCATATTTTAGTGTTTAAATCACAAAGTAGTTCAAGTTTTGTGCCCTTTTGTGTATCCCAATAATGTCTACAAAATTGTTATATTCTTTGCATTTTCCCCATTCCAGCCTTTGAGAAATTGTTAATAGTTATCATTAAGTGTTTCATGTTGCTGTCTTTGCCAAAGAATTCTGAACTGTATGAATTGTTTAGCATTTTTACAATATTAAATGAGCTCTGCATTATTTAATTTCCTTACAGCATAGTTCAAATACTGCTAATGTGATTTTAGGAAGCATGCCAGTTATTTAAATTTTTCATATTTATATGGTACATAATGTTGTGTTTGTCAGGAACTTATTTGGCATATACGAATAGGTTAAACCATTGTGTAGGTACTGCTGACTTGTGTAGATTATGCTGAGTGGACCACTATGCACTACCAGGTGCTTAATGGTCCAATAACAATACCTTTCACAGTCCATCCTTTTCAAATAGCGTAGTAGTTTCAGTTCAACGACACTGTGATGACATGGATAAACTCTGTTGCCCCTCCTCCTTTCTCCAGGTTTGGGATTAGCACTGTGAGAACACAGGCAGTGGAGGAGTTGTTTAAAAGTTCTAATAATAAACCATTCAGTAGTTTGGATCGTTTTAGAACATGCTTGGCAGATTTATAGGACACATGACTGTAAGGCAGATATGGGGGTTCATATTCTCAAAAGGACATAAATAAATTCCAACCGTTTGTTCTACTTGCACCCTGTGGTGATCTTTGCAATGCAGCGAGTAGAGTCAGCTGGCAATGGAGATGACTGCCCTCATATGCCAAGGCTAAGAAATTAGAATACTAGCTTTCTATACCTGTAGCAGCATAGTTGCTTCTCAATGGACTGCTATTTTACTGCTAAGTGCAAATTTTGAAATTACTGAACTGTTGGAATTCGTTGGTGCACATCCGTACCTGATAGATTCAAACTTTACAAAAATTTTACATTATTTGAAGGAGTTTTTGCAATGTCGAAGGTCTTTTGCTGACGTCTATTTTATTAAAAACATTTTTCAAGAGCGGCATTGTTAAAAGAGAAGCACAGATATTTTAAACTTTTTTCTTATTACAGATCTTAATTAATTAACAAAAAATATATCATCATTTGTGCAGTTGTTGATTAGCTTTAGCTGCTTCAGTGTCGTTTCGTTTTTCTGTATGAGAATGAGACTCAAACTGGCTGTTTCCCTTGATCCAATTTGAACTGAACATTATTAATTATGATTAATTTAGTATGCATGTACTTTGATCACTGATTGGTATGCTTCTGCAAATATAGTCAGCATTGACAATTCAGTTTGTATGACAATGTCATGGCATGGACTGGTTTAGAAGGCACAAACTTAATGAACATCGTACAAGACAGAAAGCATTGGACAGCGCTTCACCGTTTATATAGTCATCGTGAAGCGACGATGTGACATGACATTGACAATTTGTTAGGAAGTTTTAGTCTGCTTGATTCTGTTGAAGGATTGCTACTGCTGTCTCTTGCCACATATTCTGGCAGAAATATTTTTGGTTCTGCTGTAAACAATGAACCCACACTACCAACCCATTTATGCTAAATAATTTCCCACCATCAAAACAACTACGACGCTAAGGAAATGTTGTAATCAGTTTAAAAGTATTTTGGTATTGTTGCCATACAAAGCATTGTGAATTTTTATCACCAAAGCATCAATTGTCAAGGAATGAATTCTTTTTAACTGTATCATATCTTGCATATTTTTAGCTGCTTTGAACTGTACATGTATGTTTTGCACTGTGATGTAATAAAGTTCATAATATTCTGTTTACACTAACCACATTTGTTAGATTATAATATTCATAATCAAAAGTTATATTTTTAAATGAGGTATTCCATAGACAGTCATGCAGTGTACTGACTGCTGGTCAGACATGGTGATGACAAATTTCATTTACTTTTAGGCCATTCAATAGATTCAACAACAGGATGGGCTTGAGTTCTTAAGAATTATGTGCGTGTGGATCATGATTGCCTCTGTGTGACCTTGTTTTTATTTTCATAGTATTTGTTTGTATGTTTCTATCTGTTTTGCAATAGGAATTAGTACATAAAAGATGAAATCTACAGGCATCAAATTTTTTTATCAAATCAAGCTTTAGAATAGGATAAAGGCAATGTTCAGATGGCAAAAGTCTAAGAGTTTAGGTTTATTGCTTTAGACTGTGACTTTTTGCCATGACATTCAAGACCTCTGTCTGTCTGTCTGTGTCTCTCGTGTGTAGCTGAACTCAGGACCTTTTATTCACACCGTGCACCAAATTCTTCAAAGCCAGCAATTTGGGCAATACATATTCACTTTACATTTCAGTCCATTGCTAATTATATACACAATATACAGCAATTAGTCTACCCTATGGCATCCAGTGTTCTAGTGTCCATGTCCCTAAAGGAGTGATAATGCTCTGCTGCCAAGGTGCTCTGTTATCCCTAATTTTCTAAGTTGGTAGAAAAGATGCATAACTAGCAGCCATAATAGTTATCTGCTGTGGTTTTTAATCTGGCTAATTCTTTCCAGTTCAATTAAATACTGTTTAAGTTTAATTTTAAACATTCCTAGAGTAGGCGCATTAGGCAAAGAAATCGGCAGCGAATTCACATACATGGTTCATGTTAAGAAATTGAAAACTGTCTTGGTATGTGCATAATCTATGGTTTGACTAGGGTTGGCAGATACATGAATATCCTATCCCAAGTAATGTGATGATCTGTGGGTACTCTGGTGACAGCTCTGGATAGTGAGTTTTAGGTTGAGTTGCAGATGCTTGAGTTGTGTGGTTGAGGAAAAGGGAGTTGCAGTAATCGAGCTTTGAGTGGACAATGGTGGAAGCAGTTTTGAAGTCGAGCATGTGTCGGATATGGTGAAGGTCATTGCAATACTCGATCTAAGCCCAGACATCTTTGCAAACTCTTCACCTTCCAGCCAATCTGCTCTATCCGATCATCCTTCTCTCTGTCTTTCTCTATTCAACTCACGTTCTCCAACGAAGCCATATCAAACACATTGTTTCGATTCTTAACCTTCGTTGCCAATCACACACCATCATCTGTCTGAGGATCTTCCATTGCTCAGTAATTGATATCACCCTAGGGCTTTGATCTCAACAGCCTAATATGGGTGTAGAATTTGATTTTAATAACCTAGGTTTTTCATATTTAAACAAACTTAAAGCTTCAAAAGTCCCATTGTTTTACTTTTATCATTTACATTAATAAGATGTGTCTATACTAAATTAGAACAATGTGTGTATCCTAGTGTGCTGTAAAATTAGTCTGCACTTGGAGGCGCATGTGGCTATCAACAATATAGTAGTGAGACCGAAGGAGGGATGTTCACTGTGTAGGCTATCTGGTTCAAATTTTTTTATCCAGTGTGCAACTAGTCTATGCGTACACTAAGTCTCACTTCTTTTAAAACTCTTACCCAATTCACCTGCTCATATATTTTACAATTCTCGACTTATTTACGCGTCATAATAGCAACTTTGCCTCCTCTGAGGCTCTGACCCTCTGGAAACCGGAGTCAGACCTCCTTCGGACAGTCGGACTACTCTTCGGGTAGCCTCTATGTGTCTATGACTTGACACAGCGCTGATGAATAAGCTGGTACCCTGCACTTGGTTTTCGAGTGGAAAATTTTGAAGTTTGGATATTATAAGAGGTTGTCCGCAAAAGCCTTCTTGTCCGCATTCCACTAACCTCCCCCTCCCCTTTGAGGACGTCCGCATCACACATGTATCAGGCACCATTGCAACTGCTGATAATTATTTTACTGCATCGGTTTTAATATACATTTATTGACAAAGAATGAGATTGAATAAAGGCTAGGTACAAAAATTAAATTTGATAAATGCTTTTTTACATGTAAGCATGGTATATTATTATTCTCTCAAATCTGAAGTATAACCTAATACTACTGAGAAACAACTAAGATTATGGCGTAACTAGTCCTACCATTATTCGTGTCTTTGGCGATAGTTTAGAATGGTCACATGCGGACGCCCGCATAGTCTATGACCCCTCCTCTGTCCGCATAAATTTTGTCCGCATTTGTCCGCTTTTCCCCTAGCCCACTCCCCTCGTTGCTGACGTCCTTTGTGGATGACCCCTAATTACGATGTTCGAAATTTTCGAGTGGGGATATTCTGAGAATATCATTGCTTGCACCCAAGTGTATATTGTATATTATGAGGTCGATATATAAGATCAGTGCTGCATCCAGATTATCCTTGGCTTGCGCCTAAACCTATTCTAAAATTGCTTGTTGCTCAGCAAGATGCGGCTATTTTCAATACAAACACTAGTCAGGTTTTTGACGGCTGGTGTAAAATGTTAAATTGAAAGACTTTTACATGGTTGTAACAACGACCTCATGGGTTGTAAGCGGCAATTTAAGGCTGATTAAGCGATTGTAGTCCTACGTGTATTTTATTAGTATCATTTATTCTTTTTGTTTAACTAGTATCTACTTTAATGATTGAAATTGCTAGCTCGTACGGATTATTTGACCAATCGGTAGGTAATTTATATTTAGCAACCAATCAGCTTAAGGATGGCTAGTTTGACTTGTAATTTGAAAAGGTGCTTCCGGTTGCACAGGAGTTGGCAACGAAATAAAGTGTTGAAGTTTTAAGTTGTATGTAATTATTTCTGTGGTTGTTGGGAAAGGTTAAACATAGTTTTAAAGGTGTAAATAAGTGTTTTGTATCTCCAGCGTCATTCTATGAACTTTCGAAAATGAGTTTGCGAAAAGAAGAACCCAAAGCGGCTGAAATACCGGACGTCGTGGTCGATCCAACAAGCCAGAAGCGCTATTTGAAAGGACGATTTTTGGGCAAAGTACGTAGGCTATATTTTTCGAACTTAGTTGAAAATCTGTTGCTGATAATTTATTCTCCGGATTCATTTTTGTCTTTTGTGTAAGACAAAATAGCGAATGCTTATTGGTGATTCTCTGGATCCATTTGGTTTCAGTTTTCTCTGGATAATTTTTCCCATTTGTCTGAAGCAGTAGGTAAAATAGCGAATGCTTATCGATGATATCTTCTATCTGCGCTTAGTTTTCGGTCATACCGAAATTCACATTTCGGTATGACCTTGCTTGCGTTACATATTTAATTAATAAAATAAATGATGAATAAATGTTCAGAGGAAATGTTTTGTTGCAGTAGTTTCAGTTTAATAACGCTGTGATTACAAAGACTCTTAGTGTCTCCCACCTCCTTCAACTAGGCTTGTGACTGGCATGGTCAGCATTAGGGCATTACCGGAAATCGCCTAGAAACATTCGCTTCGGCTGAATATTGTACTATTCGGAAGTATCTGCCTTGCCAAATATTACACCCGCGAATAGCTAAAAATAACGTTTTTCATTAAATAATTTATTTTGATAAAATTAAATTTTTTCATCAAATTAATGGACTTACTTATAAGTTATTGATTAATTAAATAAGAATTTAACATTCCATTAAATTTTCTGTAAAATAATGTTAATTTATATATTTTAAATTCTTTTGGTTGCATTCCCCAGGTGTCAGCCTAATCAGTAATTTTCCTGATTGAATTGGTTCCACCCACTTTCCAGTAAACATTAGAGAGTAAAGACATCGTTGATAACTTCATATTTCAAATTTTATGACAAGGTTCTACTTTTTTGTCACAAATAAAGTTATTAAATAATAAATATATTGTTATAGCCTATAGTGCTACGATATGCTATATGAAGGATATTGCTATAGACTCTGCATTGACTATGACAATGACTCTGCATTGACTATGATAATGACTCTGCATTGACTATGGATAGGTTAACTACGCTTTGCCTACGGATTGTACTCACTGGTAGTGGTGGCACTGCATGAATGCAAAATACGCAATTGCGTACCAAAAGAAAGTCTTTCAGGCTATATTTGGTATTTGTTTCATTGGCACTCTGTTTTAGAGCATATGTGGCTTAAAGCCCTTTCCCTTTTGCATGACTGCCTAGTTGGTTGGCAATGACCTAACTGAGGCTTTTCTGCACTCTGTTCTCTTCTTTTGCTCTAACGGCCTCCTTGCGATCTTCCACTTGTGGCCTTTTGCTTATGCGCTCTGCAATCCAGGAGCTTTGTTTAAGTTGACCCCTCAGCTTGGAACTGTGTTCCACAGTTCCTGCACCTGCAATTACTAACCATATGACCTGGCTGGTTCCAAAGCCAGAATGAATTCTATATAAGTAAGACAAATTAAATGTTCTCATGCAAGAATTGGAATACTGTCAATTAGTTTGTCACTGTGCAGAGTGGTACTTCGTGCGATATCGAGATTTTAAACGATAGCCGGAATTCCGGTTATCAGTTTTGAAACGGTAACCGGTTTATAACATTTGCAAAACTGTATTTGGATGTTTTTCACCTTATTGTTTATCTCTCCTATCTTGGAGTAATTCCCATAGGAAAATGCTCAGGTAAGTTGGTCAACTTCAAAGGTACAGACCAGAATATTTCTCGTCCGCATCTTCCAACAGGATAATTAATAGCTGCTGACTGCTAATAAACATCCCTTTTGTCAAGACAAACCTAACGCTGGAATGTGAACTAGGGAAGGGTAACCCGAGCCGACAAAGTTAGCAGCACTCAGACGAAAGACCGGACTTCAAAGCTCCCACTTAAACACTTAGGTATCGAGTGTTGACATTGCATTGCGATACGTAATACATGACACATCGTGCAGAGTTGTGTTATATTACAATTTACAATATTTTTCTAAGAACACGTATGAAAACCAGTAACTGGTTTAAACCTGTTTTTTTTTTAAAATTCGGTAATCGGTTTGTCCCAAGAACCGGTATTAACAACCCTTATGTGATATGCGTGTAATTGCAAAGTTTAATTTTCAAATATACTCTAAAGAAGCCAAGTTTTCTGAGAAGTTGATGTAGGCCCATGAAAGAGAACAATTGGGTAAAATACTTAGATTGTTGGTAAATAAGTGCAGTGCAGTGTCATTGGTGTTCTAACTCTTCAGACAGTATTTGAAACCCTTTACTGATGAGACTAAATGAAGTTCTTGGAAAATATTCTCTTTTGTTGTTTGAGAATTAATACAGAGTTGTCAGTCCTGTGTAATACTAGTCCTAGGCCTGAACCATAATTATTCATAAAATTGTTTTGTTGATTTAACATGATTTCCTTTAATACTGCAGTGCATTTATATGTAAACAAGGCTTGATAATTCCTGATACTGCAGTGTATAGGGCTATAGGCCCTCCAATTTGTCACACAATATTTCATCAGGACTTTAGGGTCCTGTAGATTATTTGTCCATTCACTCTGCAAAATGCTTGATTTGGTTAAAGTCTGGTTCTACTATCTTTAATTTCTGTAGTATAACAAAAATTCAATATAAATATCCTTGTTGTTAGTTTTAAGTGTAATAAACTTATCTGTATTAAGTCAATTTATACGGCTTGCAACCTAATGCAATCCAGCTTGAGAAAGTGCATACATATGCTGCTGGTTAGTGATGCCACCATGAGATATTAATGACTAGCATGCTGCATTTACTGTTGCCTAACGATTATTAAAAAATTCCATTAAGACTAAATTTTTACTCTCATTTCCTATTTTGTTGTAACCAATTGAACTGTATGTTGCTTATACTGTCTGTTGAAGGGAGGCTTTGCGAAATGTTATGAACTCACAGATTCTGACACAAAGCAGATATTAGCTGGCAAGATTGTTCCTAAAAGTCTGTTGGTGAAGCCTCATCAAAAGGAAAAGGTAACAATTGCAATTACATACTGTCTGAATTTTTGTAACCTAAATTGTTATCGCTAATGCCTTTGTTTTCTTGTTAGAATGCACTTTTCAAAATGCTTTGCTTTAAATGTAATCTATTGCTTTATATGTAAGATTTACATTTCAGTCAGGTACAATTTAATAAGTGGCATGTAATATTTCTTTAATTAATGAAATATTTTACCACTTTCATCTGTGATGTCCATACTACAACATCAATAATTGGTTTTGGGTGCAATAGATGAAATGGATTATAAACTTGTATGCTGGCTGCATAAAGCAGGACATGATTTTCTTTTTTGCCACACAGTTCTTATGAGAGCAACATTTGCTGCAACATTATTCTGCATTTCTAAAACTTGTAATGCATTTTTTATGCAAATGAAGAATGAATGCAGCCTAAGAAAATTCTGTGACAAGTTATTGTGTAATATGTTTGATTTATGTAGATGACACAAGAGATCAGCATACATCGTAGTGTATCACACAAACACATCGTTGGATTTCATGGATTCTTTGAGGACAATGACAATGTTTATATTCTGCTTGAATTATGTCGACGCCGAGTAAGTTTGCTTACAAAATAGGCTTATTTTAACCTTTAAACTCCAACAGGCTGGTTTTCCAACTATGTGCTCAGAAAGCTGAAAAACCGAGCTATGTGCCTACCATCGGTTTCATTTTCGATGATACTCACATGTTGATTACAGTTACTGCTGATGCCACATAGTGATTATATAATACTTAAAAATTTGCCTATGGTATGCAAAAGGGTTATGCTTCTTTTAGTAATTGTCTTTTGATAATTATTAAATGTAATTGAGAATTGAAATGCATTGAATCAGTTAATTGAAATTATTATTGAAATTAAGTATTATTCTCACAATCAAAATTCAATTTTAAATGATATTGGAAACCGACAAATTGATCATAAATTAAATTATTAATTAATTTCACAACTTTAATTGTCAAAAGTGTCACAACTTTAACTGTCAAAATAGAGAATTTCAAACTTAATTTGGCACTATGAGTCATCATTTCTTATCCCAACATCTGTAGCAAGTAACTTCTCATAGATATATGGTTCAAAGGCCTCTAGTTAAGTAGTGATGGCCTACTAGTATTATACTACACATTTAGTAGATTTAGAATGGTGTTGATGGTTGTGAGGCATTAGTTCATTGTTAAAAGAACAGTGCAGGAGAAATTGTTATTCACAGTTTTCATTATTCATATTTGAATTCAAAATTTAAGTTATTCTGAAAATTTAAATTGTGTTAACACTGTAATTGCAATTTAAACTCAAATTTGTTTGCAATTGAAATAGTAATTATTTCCACAATTGAAATATCATTGGCAGTGAGGCAGCCTCTTTACAGGCCCAGCGTCTTGTCCCTCGCTCTCGGACTTCCGTGAGGCGGCGCCTTGTCTTGTCGCAACCATCCTCGATCCGAAGTTTGGTCGCTTCCTGTCTCTCGTCTTCTTTAGTAAGTTGTCCAGTGGTCTACCAGTCCATTTTTCCGCATTGTCTATCCATTGTGTCTTTGGTCTTCCTCGTTTTCTTGCTCCCGGTGTAGTGCCTTGCACGATTTCTTTTTCTAGACAGTTTCCCTCTTTTCTCATCACATGTCCAAAGTATGTTAATTTCCTCCTTTTTATCAGATTAAGTAGCTCTCGTTCCAAGTCTGCTTTCTCCAATACCCACTCGTTTGTTTTTTTTTTGAGTCCATGATACCCTTAGAATCTGCCTTATGCATTTTATCTCAAAAGCTTCAATTCTTTCTTCATCTCTTTTCTTTATGGTCCAACTTTCGCAGCCATATGTAACCACCGGCCATACCAATGCTTTCATTAGTCTCTCTTTGGTTGTTCACTTTATGCTGTGACCCCTCCATATTTTCTTCATCCCTATCTGAACACTTTGTCCTTTTGCCAGCCCTCCTCTTATCTCTCTGCTACACTCTGCATCTTCTGTTATCAATGACCCCAATTATTGAAACTTATCCACCTGTTCCAGTCTGCTCTCTTTCAAAATGATGTTGCATGTTTTACCATTTAATGCCATGGTCTTGGTTTTATCCATGTTAATCTTTAAACCTTTCTCCCTTCCGATCTAATCCAGACGATTGATTATTTCTTGTAGCTCTTTTTCAGATTCTGCTAACAGTACAATATCATCCGCATATCTCAAGTTCGTTAATTTTCTTCCTCCTATTTGTACCCCTCCTTCCCAGCCATCCAGTACCTCTCTCATCACCATTTCCGCCATGATGTTAAATAAATACGGTGACATTACACACCCCTGTCTAACCCCTTTTCTTACTCGGAACTCATTTGACATCCCTCCCGCTACCGTCACTTTTGCCTTTTGCTTGCCATATAACTTTGCCAACAGGTTGATGATGTGTATAGGATATCCCATTTCTATCGTTGAGACCCATAGTTGCTCGTGTGATATGTTGTCAAAAGTCTTTGTGAAGTCGACAAAGCAAATGTATAATAGTTGTTGATGTTCATTCATTTTCTGCATTAATATTCTTAGGTTCGTGATCTGATCGTGTGTTCCTCTTCCTCAGCGCCGACCCTTCTCAATTGCTGAACCTGGAATGGGCTCCCTGTTGCCCTCTGCCTTGTGCCCAGAAGACACTCACCATGTTTTATGCAAACCTTATGACTGTCCTATAAAGTCAGGGTTGGGTTGGGGGCACTTCTGAGTAGATGTCTTGAAGAGGTGCTAAATAAATCCTCCAAATATATAAATGAACAAGTTAATAAATAGAAAAAATAGAATAATTATTTTTTTATGGACAATTAGAAGTATGTGTTCTAACATGTTTGGAAGTCATAATACATTCTAGAACTTCCAAAATAAAATAAATTGCTATCGGGGAGCTCTGCTCTGTTACAAATATATCTATTCATTTGTAATTTTTGCTTTATATCCTATGATAATTTTCGTACTTTTTTACAATAAGGTCTGAAGGTCTGACTTCTTTGCATATTTGTTTATTGGCTGCTGTAGATTCCTTCTTTATTTTCTTCTTTTAGTCATTGATGGAGTTACACAAAAGACGTCGTACGGTTACTGAACCAGAGGCCAGATACTTTGTTCATCAGGTTGTCCTTGCTTGTGATTATCTTCACAAGCGTCACATTATACATCGCGATCTGAAGCTTGGAAATCTCTTTTTGAATGACGAAATGGAAATAAAGATCGGAGACTTTGGATTGGCGACAAAAGTAGATTATGAAGGAGAACGAAAAAAGTAAAGCCTTGCATTCGTTTGACTTAAATGAATGGATCTGAATTCTGAACCTTTACTACCATAAGATTTGGAAGTTGAGCACTTTAATGAAAGTCTGCATTTGTTTACCAGTTGCTTTAGTGAACTCTGTTTGTCAAAGTTCTTTAAGAAAACTAACCCTGAGAAGCAGTCATGACATGAAAAATTGACTACTTCCTTTTTTGTTTGCTGTGATGAGTGAGGGAGGGTAACCACTAACCATTCCTTTCTTTCCTGCCTGATCATACATCTGACAGTGAATGGGTACGTTTCTTGTTCTATAGTTGGGTTTTCTAAGGGGTATCTGCCCTTTCTTGGTTGACTGGATATTTGGAAAGTAATATTTAGTAAGTTTGTCACACTTTCAGAGCAAACTACTTTATCAAAATCTGCATCATACCTTGAAATATGACTTGTAATTTTATAATTGATTGCTACATTACGTTCTTTGCTCTGAGGCCAGGCTTACCGGTTTCAGCTTATATGCGTGATGTCCTTCACTGGCTACCAGTTCAACAGCGCATTACTTTCCGCATTGCGACACTAGTTTGGCGGTGTCTCTTTGGTTGTGCGCCATCCTACTTGACTGAACTGTGTCGTCTGGTGTCTGAACTCCTTTCACGTAGAGCTCTGCGCTCTTCTGCTAAAGGCGAGCTTCTGGTGTCCAGAGCCCGCTCGTCACTAATGCTGCGTTGAGCTTTCTCAGTGGTTGGTCCATCCACCTGGAATGGGCTCCCGGTTGCCCTCCGTCTTCCTTTTACAATGACCTACCTACCTTTTGTAAGCTGCTAAAGTCATTTTTTTGGCCGTGGCTGGGTTGGGAGCACCTCTGAGTAGTTATTGAAGAGGCACTATATAAATTATGAAAATGAATGAATGAAAGTATATACTTTAATTGCTGCATTATGATATGCTGGGTTTACTACTGTGTTACAATGTAATGTATGTTGGCATTTATAGAAAGTTTTATCTTTTATTTATGTTGCTAAGTACCTACCTCAAGTTTCTGGGCATTGCTTTATTGTCTTTTTTCTAGAACTCTTTGTGGTACACCAAACTACATTGCTCCCGAAGTGCTTGGCAAAAAGGGACATAGCTACGAGGTTGACTCTTGGTCGCTTGGATGCATTCTGTTAGTTACTATCTATTAAACATTTTATTACTTAACAATAATTGCTGTTATTATTGCACATGTTGACATGTTTTTGTCAATATTTACTTGTCAAATGATTACTTGTTTCTTCTTGGATGACATAATAGAAACACTGATATATAAACACTGATCTAGACTTGCGAATTACTGAAAGTGAATCTGCAGAAATGTATGAATCATATGTAAATATGAGTCTGAAAGCAAATCGAACCTTGGTACATCAGGATTCCTTGTTACGATACCTTTGAGGAGATTATTCAGTAACTACAATGCTGTTATGAGGATAAGTTATGATTAAATTGCAGGATAATGCTGAGGCTATTTTGGGATCCATTTGCACTACCAAAATATATCAGTATTTATGTTACATTGACGCATGCAATAAGAAGACTCTGGTGTATAATATATTATACAATTGATTTCTCACAGCTTTTTTCATTGGCATTTCGTATGTAGGTATACACTGCTGCTGGGAAAACCTCCATTTGAGACTTCTTGTCTGAAAGATACCTACACAAAGATAAAGAAGAATGAATATTACATTCCAGCAGGACGAACATCTGTTTCTGCAAAACACTTGATTGAGCAACTCCTTCAGTCGGAACCAACCCAACGGCCTAACATGGAGAAAGTCCTGCAGCATGAATTCTTTACGTCCGGTATGGCTTTGCCCCTAAATTACAAAGACTGTGTCCCATGCTTGGGTCTTGTAATTTGTGTCCATTCTCAATTTCTACCTTTAATAAATTTATGAAGTGTCCGGTTGGATAAACTCTCTTCTGTTTGATTTATGAGACCTACATCTGGGAAAAATATTTGATGCAAAGTTCATGGTCTATCAAGGTAAGAGGTCTTGCAAAACTTAGAAAATAATGTACTGATAATTTTTGAAATCATCTAATTCATTTTTGTGTGTCATGTCAGCCTTGGTAATTCAATATTATCGGCAGTATTAGCAATTCTGAAATGGGAATGTCAAAAATCTAAATATTGGAATTTAAAGCAAATTGTGTGCTGCAATTAGTCATGTTAACTTAATAATTCGCAGGAGAACAATTTGTGGGTCATATTTGCATAAATATTCATTATTTATTTGAATAATAATGATTGGCATGAACCGAGTTTGAAATTCTACTGAGTTTTATGAGTTGAGTTTTGCAGAGTCTGAGTTTAGAATATTTAAAAAAGTCTCATTCTCTTGATTTTTAGTTTGGAAGACAATGGAAGTTTGCACAATTTTCAGTGTTGCCTTAGTTTACGCTAGGTAATGGTAACTAGTAAGTACTAATAGTAGCAGTATTTGCATTTTTTAGTTAGGCCGATTGTCATTTTGTAAATAAAAATGACTGTATGTGTGTTGTTAGTTAGGACTTTTGTCGTTTTGTAAATTAAAAAATCCGATTTTCATTTTCAAAACAGAAAATCGGAAAGATTATAACTCGGACCTGTTGTTTGTCGACAACATTGTCAGAGTTTATGCTGAGTACAATGAAATATTCGTCCATAATTAATGGCTGTCTTTGGGGTGTGTTCTATTTATTGCTCTAGCCAAACCAAAATATGCAGACAAGGGACTAATGAGATTTGACATGTTTAGAGTATTAAATGAAATTAGTAACAAACAATCCAATTTGTCAGAGTTAATGGATTTTGTTCTGCAGCTCACCATGAACATTTTAATACAATCTGTGCCTAATTGCGTACTAAAATATGGCTTTAATCCTGAGAGACATAGTTTTATTGGATGATGCATATCTGGTGCCATCATTTTGTGTTTTTATATCCCATTGATCAGTTTCATTTATACATCTGCATTTTGCTGTAAAGTTAGATGTTTTTAATATTTCTTTTATTATCTATTAGCTTATTATTTTATGAACACGATTTTACATGGTGAGTGTTTTTAATTTGCAGGATTTCTTCCTGCTGGTTTGCCGACTAGCTGCCTGACAATGGCTCCTCGATTTGATACGCTTAAGCAGGCAGAGCTTGGAAGGAGACCACTTTTAGAACTTAATGGTATTTGAAATTGTTTTCTAGTTAACATACGTTTTTGAAGGCTTATTTCACATATCAAATGGTGACTTATATGTACAGTAATTGATAATGTGCAGGCTTTTGATTTTTTGGTTGACATTTGCTAAGATGAACTGTAGATCAGAAAGTCTTTCATGTGCAGAAGTCTTGTGTGTGTGACTCGAACCTTTGCCCTACTGTGAACCACCTTTACTTTGAGATTAAACCATGTTTTTGGTATTTGTCTCGCTGCTTTGAACTAGTTTGTTATCAGAATAAGTTTATCTACAGGGGACAATTTTTGTATTTGACCTAATTTTGTGTTCTGTGTATGCCTGACTGAAGTACGGGTATGATCTATTGTGGACGTGGACAATGACAAAGCTTATAGAGAAAAAGATCAACGCATGTGAAATGTGAATATGGAGTAAGATGCCAGGAATATAATGGACAGAGAAAAAGACAAACGAAAGAGTGCACTAGGAGATTTGAGTTGAGAATGTATAGACGTTACAACAAACAGCGTTGAGAAGGTAGCTGGGGTTCTTCGGACATGTTATGCGATCAGATGGATTGGAAAAGGAAATGATGCTGGCATGTGGAGAGGGAAGGTAGAAAAGAGAGCGCCCAAGGCAAAAATGGATGGACGAGATACACGGAAAAACCGGAATGAAGCTGGATGAATTAAGGAACGCGACTTTAGAAAGAAAGCATTGGAGAAGGTTGATCATGAAGGTCGCTAGAGTTCACTGAACTGTCAGCACTAGGTAAATGATCTATTATATGCTTCACTTTGCTAAATAATTGCTTATGGTTTCTATGTACAAAGTGAAAGAGTTGGCATTTTTGTCTGATAAGTTTTGTCTTTAGAAATGAATTGTCTAACTTTAAAAGCATTGCTTCAGAGAGGACCAAAGTTGAATTTCATAGTCAGGTGATGTTCTATGCTATCTGCTTTGTGGTGTTTTGTGCCTTGGCCATGATTTATTCAGTGAAACCATTGAACAGTGCACATATAAACGAAGTCTCATATCCGGTATTAGAACTGTTTTGCGATGTGTTATTTTAGATGGTGGAAACATGGCTACAGGTTTGGTTATTTCAGCTTTTGGAAGAGCCACTGATGAACCACCGCAGGGAGCAGAGACACGGGCTGTAGAGTGTGTCAAAAGATTGAGCAGTATGTGTTAATGTGTACATGGAAACAAAATAAAGTATTGTGTTATTCTGCTTTTTAATATCAAACTTCATTTGTCTGAAAAATAGTCGGCAACAGCGAAAAAACTAGGTTTATTTTATTGTTCCACTCAGCTGGGTTCCTCTTCTGTAAAGCCTGTTTAGGTGTAGAATGGGTATGGGATGCAACTTATTAAAAAAGTATATATAAAACATAAATTGTGGTGCTATGAACTTATACTGTATGTTTAGGCATCGTAATGTAAAACTACTCTATCTGGTGAATTAATGCTTGGTCTGCCCTTTGGAGTGCATTGGAGTAGATGTTGTATCGAATCTGGATGTAATTATTCCATATAAGTGAATTATGGTTCATCTTGAGATTGGAGGCAGAATGCATTTTCAGTGTTGCTCTGCAACACTGAAAATGGGCTGTATCTGGGAATCAGTGCAACGATGGGTTATCATATCTGCTGTCAACTGATCTTTCTGTTTTAGATGATGAAGCTGCAGACACATATCTTTTTGATTTGCTCAACATTTTGACATCTGTTACTAATGCAAAGGCGATGGACAAGCCTTTTGTCAGTGATGGTTAGCAAGTTTCCTTTTGATATTCTCTCATTGTGAAGTTAATTATGAACAGATTTAAGATGACTGCAAATATTTTTTAATCTGCATACTAGTGATAAATTGAATTAGGAATAAAATTTATTACAGAATATTGTATTTGGTCATTTATAATGTCCTTCTCATAGCGTAAGCCCTTCAGAAGAACTCCCCAAGTGCAAGCTACTCTTAGAGAAAAGAAAGGTTTCTAGGTGGGTGAAAGAGGTAGAGATGCTACCAGAAAGGACAGTTGAGTGTAAGGAAGGAGGAAGTCTGCTCTTTAGACTGGGACCTATGTAGGCAAATGATGTGGATTTAGTCATTGTGGTCCTCATGGGGAACAAAGATATTAAGCCAATCAGGATCTGAGAAGACACAAAGGTGTGTAAGAGAGGGAACAAAGAATTTGGTGTAAGATATTTATTTGCATGACCCAGTTAAGATTTGAGCACAAGAATGAGAGCTTTACTATTGGATATGCAAAGAGCCAGCTAATGCGGTTGCTCAATCATAAATTTTTTTGTTTATAGATGCGAGAGAATCGAGGCAGGCCAGCTACCAGCCTGGCTGATCAGCATTCAGTCCTGGCTGATCAGCATTCAGTCCTGGCTGAAGAGGAGCGATAGTATGAACTGAATAGGAGAATAATTGTTAATAGTGTGTATTTTGTTTGACCAAAAAATCCAAAGGATCAACATGTTGTTATTATAGAAGAAGCAGAAGACCCAGCTGCTGTTCCAATCTACTGGGTTAGCAAGTGGGTTGACTACAGTGACAAGTATGGCCTTGGATACCAACTCTGCGATAACAGCATCGGTGTTCTCTTCAACGACTCTTCCCGGCTTCTGCTCACAAGCAACGGCGAGTATGTATGCATGCTCCACTGGCTTTCAGATATGCAGCAACTGTTCTTAACCTTCTGAACGTCTCAGGTACAATGGTACTATTAGAAGCAAAACATTGCAGTCATTATTTTTGCAACATTATGTGTGCTCTTGCTTCATCTGCTGAAAGTAAGGGATATTAGCAGCATAGTCTAAATACATGATAACTGATCAATTTGCTTCTGTCTTGTTCTTTGATTGGGTAACCTTGAATGCTGAACGATTTCACTTTAACTGTTGTTGTTCCAAAGGAATATTCAGTACATCGAAAAAGATGGTAACGAATTCTTCCACACATTAAAGACATTTCCAGAAAACCTGACCAAAAAAGTCACTCTCCTCAAGTACTTCAGAAATTACATGAGTGAACACCTGCTGAAGGTAACAGATTGAGTTTTGTACAGAGAACCATTTTATAACTTGTTTGTTTTCTGTTTAAATTGTTTTGGCACTGAGTGAATGTTTGTGTTTAACCCTTTAACGACCAGCGTTTTTGATTATGCCTTACACTTTAGTACATGCTGGTCGTTAAAGGATTAATCCTTTAACAATGAGCTGCATGGGTTTTACCATACATTTTAGTACATGCTCATTGAGAAAGGTTTAAATATGTCACTTGCTCTGCTATCCCAATTGTTTTCTCATACAGTTCTGCTAAGACTTTGATACGATTATGATTAAATTGCCATAAACTATCTGATGAGAGTTACTTACCCTTTTGTTGAGTGGATTTTTGAGGTGAACGATTGGTGGTGTGCAACTGCGCTCTGACCTTGCATTTGACTATGCATCTGATAATTAGGTTTTGATTTGTAGTTCAGTGTTTTACAGTGATGATTACTGGTATGATAACTTGCAGTGTCTGGAAATGTTCAGTTGACTAAATGATGTTGTGAACTCCTGAATATTGTGTCTCCTCTCAATCAAACTGTTTATGAAATTGTTATAGGCTGGTGCCAATATGATGCCGAGAGAAGGGGAAGAGATGACACGCCTTCCATTTCTTCGTACTTGGTTTAGAACAAGGAGTGCAATTGTCCTATATCTGAGCAATGGAACACTACAGGTCTGTGTATATACGATAAGTAGTAATAATTCTTCACATGTAATTTATATTGGATAAAATTGATGTCATTTTGCAATTGGAACTTGTGATTGACTGGATTTCATACTGTATTTTTATAATTGATTAGCAGATGTGAATTACTGCTGTATAAACCGGTTTCACATATAGCGATAAGCCTACATAGAAATCTGGAAGAAGTGAGATTGATAATATATCCTTTTTGTTTTGTTTCAGATTAACTTCTTTCATGATCACACAAAGATCATTCTTTGCCCGCTGATGATTGCTGTGACTTACATAGATGCAAAGAAGGACTTCCGGACGTTCCGTCTGCCGCTGATTGAACAGTTTGGTTGCTGCACGGACCTTATCAGTCGACTGCGCTATGCCAAGACAATGGTGGAAAAACTGCTTGCCACAAAGCCAGCTCTTGCTGTTGGAAAAGACAAAAGTTAAATTAGCAAGATGCCGTCCACCTGTGACATTTCATGGATCCATGTATAATTTATGTGTATAAATGGACAAGATGGTTTATTAACATTGGGTTTTGTATTCTGGCTGAAAAGACTAGTTCCTCCTCCAGTGAAATTGACATTTTTGAGGTTTAGTCTGGTGCTGTACTTGTGCTGTTCATTTTCCTGTGATAATTACGTTGATGTCAGAAGTGTGAATGATTTTGCTGTGGCCTTGTGGAATAGTTTTCTATGTAGAATGAGGTGTGTGGTAATCTTCTGTTGGGAAAGAAATTAACTCTACATTGTTTCATTAATAAAGCTAATAAAAAATGATGCTAAACTGAAATGTAACATTTCTTTCAATGCCATTATGTTGTGTTAGCTAACTGATGAATGAACTACTGTTAATAGGTTGGAAACAGTGTTTAAGTTTATCAACCGATCGTATTGGGTTTTGTTTTGATGCAATAAATTGGCATCCTGAGCAACTGACTTGTAAAGTAAAGATTGAGGCATATCTTCAGTTTATTAGGTTTGTATTTTAAATAAATTCTTTTCATTTCTTTTAAAGAGTTTCCCTTCTGTGAGTGTGTTGTGTAATTGGTTCTTTTTATTTGATGCTGGATAATTTTGTCTGCTGAAAATTACCACATTGTAATTTTTGCAATTCATAAAGCTAGACCCTGTTTTGAATAAAAGCTTAATTTTATTTTCACTTAATTTACAAATCTGCTCTAATTTGCAGCTCTGCTAGCAAACTTAAGCATTTGATGATTTCATTTTGCTTCTGACTTTTTCATATTGACTTCAACTGTCACACTCGCTTTTAATTTGTCCTCCTTGACTGCTTTCTGAAAAGAAGATCTACATCAGGGTATCAAGATGTCGTTTCATGGGTTTTCTGGCCCACCGACCATGGGCTTTCTGGCCACCAGCCTCGCCTAAAGACTACACAGTTTGAGAATAAAAATTCAACTTTGTCATTTTTATAGCTTAATTACTGTCAAGATTTTAAGTCTTACTAGACTATGCTAAAGATGAATTATTTAAGATTTTATTTGGCAAAAAAAACAGCATTTGCTCACCAAATCCACCATGAAGCACTGCCTGCATTTTTTTCTCAGGAGCCTTTAGTACCTGGTCCACCACTGGCTGGGAAAATTGACACTGGCCTACCCTTTAAAAATTTTCTGACTCCACTGTTCTAAATAATGATTAAGTGCTGTATTTCTGCTACCGGCTTCTCCTTTGACAAGCTCAGTTAAGAGTGTTTAGTATCTTGAAAATTTATTGAGGGATTGATTAACACTAAACACAGTCAATTAATAAATATTCCTGTAGCTTGATTTTAAGGAGTTTGACTGTTTATTGGAAGGTGTCAAAACTAGTTTCTTATGAGATGTAAAGTTTTTACTGGCCAGAAATTGTTCTGCTCTTCCATGCCACCTGATTTTAAAATTGGTTATGTTGCATTTCTTATTAGGATTTATTTGAGCAGTTTTTGGTCTGTTCATTTGTTTTCACATGGAATCAATGGCATATACGTTGGTGTATAATTAAAAGAGCTAATCTGTTGAAATCTCTACTTGATCCTGCATTTATTTCTATAGCTCCTGCCTTGAGCACACAGTTCAATACTGTCTTTGGTTACATTTTAATTTGCCTTTCAATGACATGTTCACCAAATCACTATAATTTCTCAGACAAAATTTGACATTTTGATACAGTGTATGTCAATACAGTGTCCGTTGTGAGCTCTTTACAGCTCCTATTTCTTCAGCACACTCTATGATACCATACTGTACAAATTGTTGTTATTATTATTGCAGTATTGTTATTATTCAGTGTATCCAGTTTTGTGCTCCCTTGATTAGCTACATGTTGGTGTTGGATATCCTGATGTTTATTTTCATCGTTCTGGAAGGCAATTTGGGTGAGGCATTTATGCATGTAGTTAGTCACCTTGTATAGTACTTATCATTTTATGCCTTTTAAAGTAATCATTGCTATTATTAATTTCCAGCATATTCTGTCAATGTACAAATTTTAAATGTGTTTTCAAGAAGCAATGCTGTTAAATTACAGAATGAATGTGATATTGAAGTTTGCAAGAAAGTCATGTCTCTAGAGGACGGATGTCTTAAGACTGGCCAGGCAGCGCTTAATTTGAGCTGTGACTTTGCATGCTAGTGTGCAGAAGCTGAACTTGCATGATGGCTTTTACAATATATACAGTACTGGCAACAAGTTTATACATTGCGCTGTGGGGTTTCGTCTTAGAGAGTATTTGAATGACTGTAATGGTATTAAAATGAGTTGTTAACATTTCAAGAGTGTATTGATATGGCATAGATTTTTTCAACTTCATGCAAAATGTATTTTTAATAACCATATAAATCTCGTCATAAAATCTGCGTAAGTTAAAGTGCAGTGAACCGTGCAACTACCGCAGACAATAAAGAAGTAATGACGGATATTTTTTAAACTGCAAATGTGATCGCCTGATAGTCCAACTCGTCCGAGTTCTGTGCTCCTGTATAGGACTACATAAAAACACATGATTCCTTGCACTGGCTTTCCATCTTGCGATGCATCCGCTATAGAATAGCGTTTCTGGTCTGGTGATGTCTTGTTGGGAGCTGTGCTGCTTTGTCAAGCTCCTTGTTCTTCCTCTGGTGTGTAATCCTCTGATGTTGTGTGCAAGTACCTCGACCAAGCAGTGCCATGCCTTCTCAGTTGTTGGGCTGTCCATCTGAAACACGCTTCCTTAGACATGCGACTAATGACCACAGTGACTTGGAGTAACGCACCTTTGTTTAATTAGTTGATTTGCATCACCATGGTTGGGCTGCGAGCGCCTCCCAAGTAGACTTCTTGAGAGGGTGCCATATAGATGTGAAAATGAAATAATGAATTGGCTTCTTGAATTTGTTAGTCCGAGATTCATTAAGCTTAATATACCAGCATGGTTCATGATCAGTGAAAGAGGCCATCAAATGTAGCTTTTGCCATTTCCATAAAATGGTTAACAAAATATGTGCTAAAGTGAAAAGCCATTTACTTGGCTGTTCTTGCAAGACTTCCTATCAATAGTTCTACTATAGCGCAAGAAATTTAAAAATACAAAGGAAGATTTGTTCAATGAACTCCCAAATTGACAAACGAATCTACTATCAGGCAAACTAGTAGACTGCTCATGAAGGCAAGGGACGCCAGCAATAAAGAGGAGGGGGTCAACCATCGTCAATGAACTAACTTGTCAGTACATAATTGGTAGTCTATGTCTATACAGAAAAAACATTTTTCCTCCACGCTTCATCAAACTTCGTTTCGTATTTTATGAATCAAGCGTCAACTGCAAGTACATAGGCCCTACAGTCAGACAGTGGTCGTGCCTATATAAAGCTTTCTCTAGAAGGGAAATTGCCAATTATTGCAGTTTTTATTCAATGGTTGTTGGGTATAATCATTTTGCCAAAACGTCGCGAAATGCTAATGTATAGAAATTTCGTCTGTATTGAAAGAGCACTATCAAGTATGCCAATAGAGTCTGAATTATATTTATATATATATAAATATATATATATGTTATAGGTCTATATAGAGGCCTATATATATACAACATCATTGGTATTTTACAATAATTCTACGTTGCCTGCAAACAATTGCTCAGAGGTATCATTTGCTGCTTTCCATTCACGATTGAAGACCGAACTCTTCAAGGTGTCATATCCAGATTCTACTCCTGCGCCACTACACCGACTAGGCGACTACCACCGTAGCACCAAGCTGTCTCGCCCTCGACTTGACTCCCCGGATTTGACCTGGCACTGAAAAGAAACGAGAGGATTGGCTATTGCGGACTTTATTTGGTAGGGGGCCTATAGCGTCGGTGAATAAGCTGGTCTCCCTGACGTGGCTTTTGTTGGCGCTGAGAAGTTTTTGAGGATTTACATTACATTATAGGTACACTTACAAGACCGACAGCAGGGAAATTGAGGGAATAAAAAACACGTAAAGCAGTTTTAAGAACTATTCAGCATTTTTGATTCGTATTCGTGATATTGTACAATCTACAGTTCATGAGCGATCAGTCGATCGAATGAATAGCTATAGTCTACAGAAATCATATTTTGAAAATAAGACAATACATATTTATGTACAATATATGCCTATACATATTTACTCTAGAAAGTGCTATAAACCATGTTCTATATACAATATACAGATCAAACAAGTCTATGGAAGCAATATGTTCTTCAATATTATTGTCTTCACCTGCGGTATAAGAACTTGGACTTCGCATTCTTTTAGATTAGACAATCATTGCACTGTGGGGCCGATACCTGACAAATGTGACCCACCCATAGCCAGTGTTGGGCACGAGACCAAAACTTCGAGACCAAGAGTCCAAGACCGAGAGGTCCAAGACCAAGATCGAGACCGCGATTGGTCCAAGACCGAGACGGATGGTCCAAGACCAAGACCGATACTCTTATTTATAAACAATTCGATTTATTAAGTAGCAAAAACGAAAAAACACGCTTAAAACATTACTTTTAGTGCTGAAGAATACTAATCTTAATAATGGTCCAGAAAACAGTTTTACCGGCCACTCTGAACTTTTGCGAGTTCAGCCCTTGGCTTCGGCCTGAGAATATCACACTATAAATTACACACAGTAGGCCTATACGAAAGGTAAATACTTTAAGACGTTCCGTTTAATTGAATGGTGTACTTGTACCCGGAATTGTAGGTTAACAGCGTCTACACGTGGCCGACCACATGATTGTTATAGATTATTCCAAGTGCTTGACATTTGTGAAAGCAAATTTTGATATGGTCGGCTCCGTTGTAAATGCATTTTTTGCCCACCGTAAGCCTAACATGTATATATAGATGGTCAGCACGTCATAAATCGATAACAATCGCGTAGAGTCTAAACATCCGTTGTCTCTAATAATAGAAAATAACCGACAAATACAAAAAAGGCTCTGATACGGCAAATGACCAATAATTTTTAAGAACGCTAATCTAAGACGGGGACCAATCCCAAGACCTTTCCTTTAAGATCAAGACCGACGCATTCGAGACCAAGACCGAGACCAAGACCGATGGTCCGAGCCCAAGACCAAGACCGATGCATTCGAGACCAAGACCGCAGTTTTCCTGTCTCGAGACCACATCCCTGCCCATAGCAATTTCTTTTAAATGTTTCGAAGAGTGAAATAGCAAGTATAGAGTCCAGTCACTCTGGCTTGTGTGCAAACGTGTTTCAATTCTAGTGCAAACACTCAAATTAAGTCTGTTCAAGAGGATGCGTGCATGTCGCCCTTACCGACCGAAAAGCAAGTTGAACCGTTTGCCTCAATTGTATTTTATTTAACCAGTCAAAACCTAGCAACGCATAATTTACCCATTTATCATTTCATGCTTCTTACATACCCATTTCAGACAAGTAGCGCAATTAACTTTTGTTCTTTCATTTAGAATTTGATACAGAGCCTGTCGACGTCTAACTCCCCCACCTGGACTGGGAGAATAAACTTCCACTCTGGCTGCCTTCAACTAGGCCTATAAGAAACAATTTACATTAGATAGTCACTGCACAACGAAGTCACTCAGATCCGTCATAATTAGTATTGGAAATCAATGACTCCTAGTTTATGTCCAAAACGTGACAAGGCCTCTCCCCTACTTCTGGGGCAACAGTGGGAGATCGCTCTCCTTCCCTCCCTCTCCCCCATAGGTAGTCCGACCGTAATCGCCAGTCGCCACTGAAAGATCCACATTCAAATGCCAGAGTCATAGGCCTACTATCATCAATCCTTGCTCGTTTCAAGTCGTCACGTGGTTACGGTCTCTAGTTCAATTGATACACGACGCGAAGCAGCAAATTCCGGTGACTATGTTCTTGAGCACAAGTGTTTGCTACACGTGTCTGGCTAAAGTGAAGTCAAAAGTAATGAAATGAAGCGCATTGTAATCCTAATAAGCTGGTGTGTGTCCACGGTGCTTGATTACTCCAAGGATAGAATCACTGGATGGCAGAATGTTGCCAGTCAGCCAAGACGAATGTGATTGGAACTCCGACAATAAACATCTGTGGTTGGCAGTAGCAAAGGGAAAACACAGTTAAACACACGGGCAGGAGACAGGGCAGGAGCCAACGTAGGCCTATGCGAATGCCTTTGGGAGAATATTATTGAACGGCTTCTGCATCGCTGGTGTTCACATTCAGACTGTGAGGTGCTTCAACCAACAGCGTACAACTTGAGTCAACTTCACGGGTTAAAACAAACGTAGTCCTCGAATCAGTAAAAACAGATTTTTAGCAGAAGTAATTGTAGGTATGCTTGAAAGTGAGATATATATTTAGACAGATGGATGGAAGGACAGAGTTCGGTTTTCAATATATATATATATATGTATATATATATATATATATATACAGAGAAAGAGAGAGAAAGACAGAGAGTGAGAGAGAGAGGGGGGTCGAAATAAAAGTGCAGATGCCCTAAATAGGATGGACACCTGGCCGTGGCTCTCTTAGAAGAAAGTGGAATGTCATTCATTCGCTCAGGTGTCTGTATTGCTGCTGCTACAGGAATTAGCAGCAGAGGAAGAGGAAGAGGACAGCTTTGTCTTTGGCGCAGAACGATCGCTGCTGCAAACCGTGCACTTGGTGGCGCAGACAGAGGATGCCGGGATCACAGCTCCAGCAGCTGATGCAGCTGATGCAGCAGCTGCAGCCGTTGCATCCACTACGAACATGTCTTTAGCTGCCTCCGCAACTGCCTCCGTCGTTATCTTTAAGCGACCACCTGCAATAAACAACAGTTAGTGTCGCGATACAATGAAGTATAAAGTAGTATTTCCCGTGTTTAGCGATATCGTATGTTTGCTAGAACAGCTCCCATCGACCTTACCTATTCAACGACGAAAATAGAATACGGTCAACATACGACACAGATGAAGCGACAAGAAAACATACACAACTTTATAATAGAGCATTTTTATAAACAAGGTAGGCCTAGTGCATCAAGATTACGACTAGAATAAAAGTAGGCCATACAGATCGATATTATAAAAATCGTGATACCGGAGCAGATATCATGTAGGCTTTTATATAGGAAGAAGGATAACATGGAATACCCGGAACATAGCATTGTACAAAAACCGAACGACCTCCTCCTCACTGCTCTTTTGGCATCTGACAAATGTAGGCCTACGACCAACAACCTTAACCTCGCCTAATATGGAGTCCTTTGTCACTCATAATCCCATTATAATTCGGGCGAATTGATGGGGGTTCGATGTATTTTAGTAAATTTTGACAGTCATGTGTAAATATGAATTTGCTTTGCGTCTGTAAAATGTCATTTATTAATTCCTACTATTGGCCAAAATATTAGCAACTCACCGTAGAAGTTTACTTTTTGGCTCACCCTGTATGTATATATGTATGCATATGTGTACGTATTTATGTATGTAGGTATGCATGCATGCGTGTAGGCTATGTGTCAGAGGCTCAGAGCAATAATTATTTATTAATATGGCGCGCTAAGACGTTCACCTCCTCCTGGCGATTGGAGGTTGCAGCCTGCAGAGTGAACTCCTTAAAATTACCATGAACAAGATTTTCTCTCGTCTCAGATTCCGATGGATGATGTGGCGCGTGTTGTAAAATGCAGGGAATACAATATACTAATTATTATCGCATTATTACGACTAAATAGAAGATACTAATAATTATGGCATAATTATAACTAATTAAAAGATACTAATTACGGCATAATAACTAACGACTGATTGACCTGTTTCGCTTTCGACCCGTTCAGCCAACGCTTCGTGCAACTGATCAATGTACCTGATCGTTTCTTCTATGACTGTCACCTGAACACAAAGAATTGCAATGCCATGATGCACCCTCTCTTAAAGGTAAACGTAATGCATCGTAAAATTGTAATGGTAATCGTAATGGTAGCAGCTGGTAATGTACACGTGATAGTTTATGGTCATCGCTTTTCATAGACGTCTGAAGATGTTGAATTAGCGCAAATGTTACAAGATTTTAGTGATTCATCGTAAAGTACAACGTATAGACCTACTCAACGACTGCCTTCTTGGGTATGTTTGTGCATTACAAACAGAGATTCATTATAAATGTCAGCTATTGTATTAAGCATGGTATTAAAATGTTCCCTCGACCCCCGGGGAAGGAGTCAACTGGTCGAGGGAACATGTCCCTCTCACCTTTCACAAAGAGGGAACACGTTCTACGTTGTACCCTCAACTTTTCTTACCCCTTTCATTGGGTGTCCTCCATCTCTTAAACGAGGTCACCGCTTCTGCCTCTGCCTCTACTTCTAAAGTCTAATGAGTAATGACGCACTGCCTCCCTCGTCTTACACCTTTTTGGATCCATTGGCTGACGGATTCGAGCGAATCCGGAGATTTATTGAGATGTAGTAGAAAGCACTAAGTACATATTCACACGTAAGCCTACTATGCAATCGTCCGTTGACGTAATCACACAGCTGATGCCGTCGTAAATTTTGGACAACCACCGATTGACAAATGTATCTTCATACGTCATTCTGTTTGATACTAGATCCAGAAAGTTATTAAAAGCGTCAGAACCTGCTGCGATGATGATGACGTATCACGGCATAGAAAAATAACAAGTTGTCAGTGCTTAATTACCTGTTCATTATGATTAACGCCATAGCCAACCGAATACGCACAGACACATGCACTGCAGGGCCGACAAAAATTACTGCGTTTAATGCCAACGAACCGTCTAGATGGCATAAATGATGGCGGTAAAAACGATTATGTCTATGTCTGTCTGTTGTGATCTGTTTCCGAAAACATTCATCCTCTCCGTGGGACTCCCGAGTGAGAGAGAAAAAGACAGAGAAGGAGAGAGAGGGGAGGCACAGAGTAAGAGAAGGCGATTGAGAAAAGAGATTGTCTAAACATCTTAGTCAAACGGTCATGGAAGCGAAAAGGCAGCGACGATGATAAAGACAGCGACCAAAAAATGAAAACGAATAAAAAAAGATGCGAGTAATTCAACAATGGCAGAAAAGAGTAATCATGAAAAGAGAAGAAGTCAAAGGTCAAGAAATATAAACAATGATTAAAAGCATGGAGAAAGACACATGGCCTACAGCTGAAGAAAATGAAACAGAAGGCAAACTTACGAAGAAATAAAATGAAGACATGACAGAATTAGAAAAAGAAAAATGAAACATGGAAGAAGAAAATAAGAAGCAAAGAAAGTAGACCTAGACCTGCAGAAACAAACAGTGGCGTTTGAACTTATAAGAAATGCGCAGTAAATCACATGGAAAAAACTTTCCCTCATTAACCATAAAGTATGGAGACCTCAGACCACAGGCAGAATGGAGCGCACTGATGAGAGTAGAGTTCATCCAAACCTTTGGTATTCGTTTTTTGTGGCGACTGGAGGCCAGTACCGGAACGATGTTGAGAAGCTTGTTATACTCCTGTTGCTGGAGGCTTCGAATGTAGACCTGACGGTACTTTCGACAGACTCTCCTACCAGCATCATGTCGCTGTTGTCGTCGAGGATCCGACTGATGGCAGTGCTTGCTACTGCTGCTGCTGAGGAGGGGGAGGCGGTGTTGATGGAGGTAGGGATGCGGGTGACGACGGGATGGACGCAGCCGACGAGCGACGGATAAGGCTGCGGCGGCGTTTCTGTGATCGACGGCGGATGACGTATTCGGGTTTGGAAGCAGTCGCCCATCCTCTGCACAACAAATCAACAGCTTAGTCAATCTGCATATGCACGTCATGATTAGGTATTATACTGAGACAGGCCATCAAGCACAAAAACATGACTGATTGTAGTACAGTGTACAGTAGTCATGTAGCGGTGTTGGTATATAGACTGGTAGTTGCAGTGTAACGACACTGTGTGTTAACATAGATCATTAGCGTCGCCCTACTCGTTTATCCAGGCTTGGGACTGGCACTGCTTGAGTGGCGGGGACAAGCCATGTAGTGTGACATGATCCAGTGATGTTATGACATGTGAAGACAAAGGGCGACCACACGTGAGAGGGTGACAATGACAAGAGCAGACCCTGGCAGTGCAGGACCAATCGACTGAATCAACTGTGGAATAAAGGCTAAAGTGGTCACCTGCATAGAGTACAGGATGAAACGGCATTTCATCAATCACAGGCTAAGGAAATAATAAGAATATTATTATTGCTACTACTACTACTCCACCTACTCCTCCTCCTACTACTACTATTACTACTACTACTAATAATAATAATAATAACAATAATAATAACAGTAATAAAACTAAAACTAAAATAATAATTGCCTGAACCGGTGGAGACGTAACCGTTTCTCACCGTTTTCTCAACTGTTCCTCCCATTTTCTCAGTCTCCGGACAATTAGTTTATCACCTGATGGAACAGAACTACTTCGGGACTAAAATAATAATTATAATAATAATAATAATAATAATAATAAGTTAATGATGGTAACTGAAGGTGTCGAAGTGCTGTGCGTAGGTGTGTAGAGATAGGTGAGAAAGTTGAAACGACATATATATATATATATATATATATATATATATATATATATATATACATCTGTTCATGGCATACATGTCTGTGCTAATAAATTAATGTATACACTACCAAGTCGAGTGGCTCTTAGTCTTTTTTCTTTCACAAGCTATAGTTCACCCGTGTGGCTTAAAGAGATGTCTGGTATGCGAAGACGGTCTTCACGTTTCAGTATAACTGCGTTGACTAGACTATGAGAATGAAAGATTTTCAACATATTCTACCCCAGACTTGATAATTTTCATGATAAATTATTATCTGACAGTGGATGTGAATCCGATTGTCATCCGAATCACAATAATTGCCACCGTCAGTTTAGCGGTTTTGGCCTGTGTCAGAATGTCATCTGCGCTCGTTCTACTGTGAAATAATGTATTTCACTAGTTAAACATTTGACTGTATGAGTTCGTTATTGTTTCGTTGCTTGGTATTTATTTGGAACTCACTCCATCACTCGAGAGGGGAAGATGGGGAGGGAGGAGAGCGACATAGGACCAGCGGGTAGCCAGATGCTGCTGTTGCTACTGGCTGCTGCTTGGCTAGCCTTCCTTCGTATTTGCTGTGTCCTTCGCCGTTGCCCGTCATTTGCCTCCCGTCCTTCGCGTCGAAACCGATATCACGTACGACAGCTCAGCGAGGCGTCGCTATGGCAACGCTTTCCAATAAAATGCCGATGGGCCGCCGTCGGTCACTGAGATGATGATGATGACGACGACGACGCTGATTACAACGACGAGAGCGGAACAGCGTTGGAGAGGCAGTGGCAGAGACGAAGACGAAATGATTTTAACGAGAGTGGAATGAAAAGAGGTTCCTGACCTGAAGAAAGACGAAGAGGAGGAAGAAAGGAGGACGAAGAGAGGAGCAGAGGAGGAGAGGATGCTTTGTAAAAGCGACGCCAAATGAGATGTAGTCTGCTGCGTTATAAATGAAATTATCTGAATTGAAGAAGTGATTAGAGTACGAGACGCAGAGGTCATACACGCCCTATACCTTTGTTTCGCCTCACATGTACATTACATTCAACCACAGTACATTACGACGATTGCATCGTTCTTGCAGCTTATCACAGCCGTGCACCTGCAACGACAGGTATATGTTCAGATAAAATGTACGTCAGTTGTATAGGAATTTTAGGACCTTAGTCTGTCAAGCTGTGCACGTTTCAACCATGCAGTCTCTGTCGAGTTAGCAAGACGGGCCCAGCATTCGAACCCAAGACCACATAAGTGGACCTTCATACGTTCGACCTCGGTGCCAACCACGTGTGGTGCAAGCACCAACAGTCGCCATTTTTTGTTGTGGTTTAGTTTGGCATCATAAGAACTTGCAATGGAGTCACGATCGCATCAACCTATAGCCTCTTTCTTATTAGGTCTATATGAATTGGCATGAAGACAAAATGAGTTGAAGCGTTACACAATGAGCTATAGGCCTCAGGCCATGCATGGTTGCCACCAAATTATAAGCATAGTGAGACGCATTAAAGACGAGGCATGTGCATTTTTAATAAAAGATTCTGTCATACGCTCTTTAGCATCAGTATTTTTACGTTTACATATGGTAGGTCTATGCATGCGACTGTCTACCCATGTCTAATCAATGTCCTGGCTAATTTGAGCGCATATCGTTAATATGCACGTACATTTTAAACATAACATAAAAATTCCTTAAATACGTCATAATTACCGAATGGCTAAGGGGATTGATTCTCAAGAATTTACATTCCAATTGGCAGCCAGTCCAAACTGTAGACACAGCCATGTTTTAGAATTTGCTTCGGGCGATAATGGCGGTCGATTGGATCATATGGAGCCAAAGAATTTTAGCCTTTCATCTCAAAGGTTGCCCGAAGGCTCTTCGAATAAATTGAGCCCTACGGATAGAAACGCAGTCAACCCAAGACCACTTATATGGATTTTGAAGAGGCACATAATGAGCCCCATTCGTCTGAGTGACATGTATACGCTGGTAGAGCGAATGCGGGAACAAACGCTCAAATAGCAGACGGAAATACGAATGTAATATGGCATGATAATTACATTGATAGCAGTAAATTAATTCGAGCAATACTCACGGATATCAACCACGAAAGTAGGCATATATATCTATGCAAAACTATATATATACTCATATGCTATACGTTTACTAAGCCTCGGTCAACCGAATCATGCATGGATATTTGGACATATTTCAGAAGCCTGCATTGCACGTTTGCCAAATGCACGAGAGATTTGGTGGCGTGCTGGCCAATTACTTGTGTACACAAAGGCGCCGGTCTATTATACATAATACATAACTACATCATATGAACATATACAATATATAGGCCTATGACAGATTGCTATATCACGGGATCTCCAAATATGTTGAAGTCAAATGTGGCCTATATATATGAGCTAGACGCATGAAAGGGTGGATGTATTGGTGTCGCTTATAATGTTCGTCATGTATATTTATAGCTTGGAATGGTGACAGAGCCCTTGGTGCCGCTGTGAGGCATACGTAGCCTACGTCACGTTTACTGATGTCTCTGAAAGCGTACGCATGTATGCGTGACGTACGTGTATACACTTGCGCACTGTACACTGTGCTCCCTGCGCACAGAAATAGAGGCTCTCAGCATATTGTCCTGTAGTCCTATAGTATGTGTCGTTTCTATGATCATACAGAAATGGTTTTCTCTGTCCTAGCTTTCAATACTGACGAGGCCGCAAATTCATGCGACGTAATTAGATGGCTCGTGGTTTCGGCAGCAGCCATGTGGAGCAGCCAGAGATCCTAGGAGGAGGACGCTGCGGTGGGTGGACCCACCTACAGCCACACACACCCGTGAATGCACAGCCAATGCATATAATGGATTGAACAAACAACGATGCTATGGCTACGTTTCGGATAACACGAATTGAGATGAATATGAAGAAGACAACAGAGTAATCAGCCTCCTAGACAATGGTTAAACTATTAGATTCATGCATTGCTTACTATTGAAACAATTGAACCTTCTTTGTATCATTTTGTCATAATATAATCGCTTCTCTAATATCTTGGCTATAATCGCGACATGAGAAGAATATCCATAATGTAACATCCATAATATCCATATGTAACTCTGTCGAATTACACTACGTCTGCATTATTATTAATAAACTATGAAAGGCCTGTACATATGCCATTGGGCCTATGACATACTGCTTGCTTGTGTAGAATTAAATGCCATTCTTTACCACGAACCTATGTATTATGACATACCCTAGGACTTGCATGTAGGAAGCAGGTCCGCGCGTAACATGTAACGAGAAGCACACACACGGAAACATTTCAAGCCATTTTGCAAAAACAAGAACTAAAATGGCGGATGTGGATTCACTGTGCACATATATTCGCGAATACACATACACAGACACCTACCCAGACACGCACACACACACACACACATCTGCACACCCAACCCTTGGCTTTTGGGATCAGACACAGACAAATGATAGGAAGGGAATATGAGATGAGCATCTGAGAGAATCGGAGTATGATGGTCTTTTAGAATGAACCCTCTCAGTCCGTCGTCTTCTGACTTATCTATATATAGTCTAATCGTTTCCTTTATCCTGTCCTCTCATGAATGCTGATTATGAATGCTGGTCATCATATTCTTTCCTTCGAGGTCCTGTTTTTTTATATTATCCGATGACATCCTTCATTCGTGTATCGCTCTATTAGTCTACTCTAATCAGAGATGCCCCAAGTGCGAAGAACCTCTCGAAAATAAATGTCATTAGAGGACGAACAGAAACAGTATACTGCCTCCAGATAAGATCGCAGGAAGAGTTACGACAGGAAGGTCATTCCACAGAAAATGGCCAACATAGACATAGGCTACATTGTAAGCCGTTTTACCGAAGGTCAAATGCCGTTATTCCTGACTGTTTTTGGCCGTCGGAAAAAATGGCATTTCGGTGTTTTTTGTATGATCTCACAGTAAATCTGAAGGAAACGGCATTTGGTAGTAATTAGAGCTCGCCGGGTAAGGTATGTACTTCTAAATGCGGCCACCAATTCACTCACGACAAAATAGTCTTTCATAAATTGTAATTAGTATAAATAACAATTAGAATCCTATAAATCGATGCTATGATGTGGCAGTTCGAGACTGAGGGACAAGAAGGTCATGTAGGTCTAAAGAGCAGAGAGGACGTCCAGAGGTAGCTGAAGATAGGATCACAGAGATGAGAAGATTAAGGGATAGCGTGGAGCCAATAACCTAATAACACAATAACCTTTTTATGCAAGAAAGAGAATTATGATTTATTCGCGCCGTTCTCGGGAAACCAACGAGGATGTCCAGACATAATTATAAGTGGAAGCACAGGAGAATCGCTATATTTTCACATTCCATATCCAGTCCATTATTCTTTTCTATCCCGTCTCCAATTTCCCTTTGTCCCTTCAACTTCTATGTCCTCCCTTGCTATTGCTTAATCTCCTCATATCTTCAATCATCACAACAACTTTAATGGCGTCCTTAAGATACACGTGATTGACTGATCCGATGCCACCACATGATGATCACTCTCTCCAACTATCGTATAGGACACCGTCAATCGTCCATCAACCCATAAATCGACCACAAGGCAGTCAGCCTGCTCCACTGCATTTCAAAGGAAAGCGGTTGCGAATAAAACGACTGATATAGCGCATTTCTTTCGACGCACACTCCAAACAACAACAACAAACAGAGTTTCTGGTAGATTACCTTCCGACATTTTCCTTCTTGGCGTCCACCAAAAGACGACGATCACGGTTTCTAAATATACGGCGGGCGCTTGACTGGACTCGGCGGCAACAACGGACGACTGGACCTGCTGCCGGCTCAGTAGCCACGAAGGCATCGTCGTCGTCGTCGTTGTAGTCGTCGTCTATGTACACATGAGAGGTAGCTAGGCAGGCAAACATAATAGGTCCATCGATACGAGGAGGAGGCAGCCAGCGTCCGTGCTACCGCCACAGGCCCCTCGCCCTCATTGAGTATTCATTGCCACCGCTGCAGTTCCGGAATGAGGTCGTCATGAATATTCAGAATCTGTTTGACCAGCAGCAGTAGCCCCAGGGAGGCCGTTCAGGGACAAATGCATTGCGTACTGTAGGCATTGTTAGTCGTTAATGGTATATCATACGGTTAGTATCATGATTTGTTTTTATCAATGATGCCATCGTCATTGTGGCCAAGTCCTCTTATAGTGTATCTGTTATTCTTGCCGGTCAGTGTACGAAAGGGATTCAGCGGCTGCCAGGGATAGACTGTCGGAAAGAGGAAGAGGATATAAACTCTAACACTGAGAATCACGTTTATCCCTCTTCTGCTACATTTAGCTCCTGCTGATCCTCGTTCCATTCCTTCTTCCAACCCTCTTCCCAATTCTCCTCCTGTCACAATCCTCCTCTTTCCAAACCTCCTCTTCTCAATCTTCCTTAATAACTTCCACTCCATCTGCTCCTCCTGCGTAGCCTTCTCTTCCCTCCGCATCTCCTCAATCTGCTTCTCCTTCCATTCGGCGTTACCGATTGCAGAGGCAGAGGCAAGCAGAGCGAACTGATGATGATGGACATTGCCTCTGCAGGAACGATGCTAACAGTGGACACAGAAACAGAATCGATCGCCGCCGTAGGAGGATGAGGCAGAGGAGGATGAGGCAGAGGAGGATGAGGCAGAGGAGGATGCGGGAGATGAGAATACGGAGGAGGAGGATGCGAAGGAGGAGGATGCGGAGGAGGATGCAGAGAATGATCGCCGAAGGAGAATACGGAGGAGGAGGCAGAGGAAGATGTGGAGAAGAAGGCAGAGGAGGATGTGGAGGAGGAGGAGGAGGAGGAGGAGGAGGAGGAGGAGGAGGAGGAGGATGTACGGCTTCCGCTGCACAGAAATCCATGCACACTATATATATGCGCCACCGGAGACAGATGCAATCCTTATGGTTATAGTGATCGAAGCCTGTGATTGATGGTGATGGCTGACTACGAATAATATGAACTGTAGATGATAATGAGCTGTACCTCTGACGGTCTACCTCTGCCTTCTTCTGTTCACTCATTCAATTCGTTGATGCATCTGGAACTGCAATTGAGACGCGGAGAATTACAACCACTGATTGGTCAGTGCAGTTGGCCCAGGCGTTCATTCGCCACAATGTAACCGTAATCATAAATTCACAATTTCTAAAGCGCGCTTGAAAGTTAAGCGCAGGGCACACCCTTATTTACGAGCGCTGACAGGGAGCACCATCTTCTCCCTGCAGCACGGACTGGAGATTTGCGTATGTAACGGATGCATCGAAGAAGTGAGTGTCGTGGGCCTAATGGTGTTTAGTGGGCAATCCTTAACGTCGTGCGTGTACTAAAATGTATTGAAATAATATGCAACCCGTCGTTAAACGATAATAGTTCAATACGTAGCAAAGACTTTGAAAATATTTCGATCTTTTTCTGCCAGTGGCGGATTCGTCGAGAGGTTTAAACAACCGTAATCTTCATCTTCGATTTGCTTTGAAAATTCGTCTGTTGTCATAATCAACTGAGCGTAGCCATGTCAACGTTGTGACAGAAAACCGTCCTTAGCCTTCCTCCTATAGCTGCATGCATTCCAGGGTGTTCAAATCCATGTTCACTGCAGGTCTAGCTGACCCGCCAACATAAATTCTGGGTTCCTAGGCAGAAAAATGCCTGGTTTCTATTAGTCAGAGTAGCAACGGGCAAGGCTGTCAACGGGTACCCGGTTACCCGGGCGGGTAACCGGGGGCCCGTTTTACGTGAACATATGCCAGAAATATTCCGCTGGTCATATAGGCTCATTGCCCGGGCAATGAAATCGTTTCTCGGTAAACGACATTTCGCCAAATGCGCAATTCCTTACATTTCCTAACAAAATATCCGCGCGGTCGGGTACCTGGGTACCCGACCGCGCGGATCGATGGGTACCCGGGCCGTGATTTCAACATTTTTTGACAGCCTTGGTAACATGCCTCTCAGCCGTAAGTGGACGTGTTCTAAAGCAAAACCACGATAAGTACGGTAATCATCAGATTCTTTTAGTCCAGAGTGATTGTAGTTGGGTAAGTGTCAGAAATGAAAGCGTAAAACATAATTTTTAACTGATCATAGTATTTTTCATGAGTTGATTGCGGGCCCGATCCAGGCTCCTAAAAATCGTCGAGTCCCTGGGCATTTTCCCTCTGTTCCCCTTTCGACGGGCCTGGACTCTCATCCTGGTGGTCGTTGATCAAACGGACTGTATGCTTGAGTCCTTCGGTGACTTTTGCAAAGCAACCCGTATGGTTCCATGAATGACAACAGGCCTTATTCAGTTCGGAACAAGGTTTAATGAGACAAAGAAACGGTCAGATGATAAACAGTGGTTCCCGTTCATTTCGTAGCAGATCATTTCGTCGCATTCACTTCGTCTCAGTTCATTTCGTCACATTCCATTTCGTCCCAGTTCATCTCGTCGCATTTTTAAAACGACACTAACCATAGCCCTGACCCTAAACGACCCTCACGACGCATAACCTGGCCCTAACTCAACCCTCAAGATGATTAATCTGACGAAATGACTGCGACGAAATGATCTGCAACGAAATGATCTGCGACGAAATGATCTGCGACGAAATGAGCGGTCACCAAAAACAGTTATTTTGTCTAATACAAGGCTGAAGAATTATTTCATTAGTAAGAAAATGCAAACGCATGGTGGTAACAACAGTTTATAAACAAAACGGAAAGGCTGGAAGAATATACATAACCGGAAAACAGTAACGTAAAGATACGAATGAATAAAATCAAATTGTAAACATTCAAGACTGTATGAAACAAACGGATGCAAGACCTTTGCTATAATGTAAGAATCAATTTTGCAATAAATAATAGTAACTAATTTATCTAATTACTTCTTCTCTTCAATATCTGCGGCAAGATTAATGCAATAGTATACATCCACAGGTTATCGAGTAGAGCACGGGATTACATTGTAACAATTAAAATCATGTAAATTCAATCAGCGAGATAGAATTTATCAGTTCGATACAAATCCAGCGATGTAGCCTACTTTCGCAATAATTCTCCCCCATCTTTACTCGATATAATATCTATTGAACGATCGACGGATGACGTCATCGCCAAAGTAGCAACAGGAAGTGAAGATACGATCTCTCGACACCAAAGCAACAGCTACGACCTTGTGTCAGAATTGTCTCCCCACGACAAGAAGAGCACCGTCACTTACCTTGATGAACGATCAATGACGGCCATCAGAGAAGTTTCAAAGTTCTCGTCTTTAATGACAATAATTATTGCAACGACTGTTACAGAAAGCCAATTCGATGACAATAGAGAACACTACAAGTAGGCCCAACATGCAATATAATTACTCTGTTTCATTTTAGTCCTAGTCTGACTCGTTACCACATAATTATGACATAAAAATAATATCCAGACTTAATTTATATCTAAATGACCGGTACGTCTGAAGATCGTATTCGTCTATATAAAACAATCGATGAAGTCAACGGATGGACGCCACCTGTCGAAAGCCACAACAGACACTACACTGTATCACATGAATCATTCTCTTTGGAAAGGGTTTACTCTGTTACAGGTCACCGGGAATCAAAGTCACTTGACGCAGCGCATTGTCTAACAAGTGTTCTTCAACAGTGAAGTCGTTTGGTTGTAATATTATGTGTCTAAATACTCGCTTCCACTTAATAAACAATTTGACAGATGATGTACTCATAGGAGATACGCAAATGCTTTGCTACATAATAGGCTACTGATGTTTGAACGTCAACACCATAATCGCTGCCATCATAATCATCAGCATCATCAATATCAGCATCATCTTCGTTATGATCCTTGTCAAATCATCTCTGATGTTATAACAACAGATTCAGTTATTTTGATAATGATTAAACTTGATGTCATCCGCATATCAGTCACAGTGCCTGCATGACTGCAGTTGCATGTAATTCATCAATCACTAGGCCTATATAACGTTTTCAGCCTAATTAGAAATTACAGATCTCTGAATCATCGTCTCAAAACAGTAAATCGTTGTTGTTGCATGGCTATTATTGTAAACATCTTATGTGATCGTAATCATACCATAATCTGCAAACTTCTATAGCGCCACTCGAAACCAAAGCGCTAGGAGCCAGCTTATTCAAAAACGCTACGTCTAGTTATTAGGGTTGTCAGAAGGAGGTCGGAGTCCGGTTTCCAGAGGGTCAGAAGATCTCTGTGAGGAGCAGCTAAGTCGTGTTCCATTTAGTGTACAGAGTAGGCGTAATCGAGGCAAAAGCCCAATCTGAGTATTATGTTAGTTATTAGTAGCTCAATCACAACTATAATCACTATTATCACTGTATCATCATCATCATCGTCGTCGTCGTCATCGTGGTCGTCGTCGTCATCGTCAACGCCACCGTCGTCGTCGTCGTCATCGTCATCGTCATCATCATCATCATCATTAGTGTCACTATCGCACCCATCATTCTTATCATCGTCATCGTATTCGTCGTCGTTTCTTCATCGTTGTACTAATGTTGTCGTCCCCGTCATAATCATCATCATCATCATCATCATCATCATCATCATCATCACCACCATCATCATCATCATTAACAACGGCATTACATATATAATTTCCCTAATCTTGTCATTATCGTCTGAGTCATCATTGCAGCCTTGGTGGCTGGTGTCTGAGGAGGTCTGATTCAGACGGGGGGACTGTACTTGTGTCCTCCTGGCATGTGTAGCATCGTTACATCGATGAAGCACCTCTCCTCCGTCGACCTGGCATCCGTCTTTCTCCAGATGTCTCGTTCTGACTTCCTGCAGAGCCACTTGAACCAGAAGAACCTTCTCTCCATCATCAGAAGGATGGACAGCTGCTGCTGGCGCCACAGGTTGCAGCGCGTCACCCGAACCGTTTCGTAGGACGTGTTCATCATGGCAATCAACATATTCATGAGTAGGATGACGGCGATGATGGCGTAAAAGATGAGCAGAACGCGGGCGAAGGTCGGGTGGCGCGATCCGTGGTTCGTCTGCTTCTGGTCGAGGTCCGTCACGACGCTCATCATCCCGTAGAAGACGGTCGTGATCGACGTGAAGCCGATCATCACCTTCATGGCGAACGAGAATCCGATGAGGACGATTCCGTAGACGGTGAGGAAGTAGATGAGGTCACGGAAGAACATCTTCTGGATCATGATGGAGAAGCGACACGTGACCCTGCATCCGCGGGTGAAGAAGAGCACGAAGATCCAGCCGAGCAGGAGGGACATGGCGAGCCCCATGTCCTGGTAGTCGTGTCTCTGAATGTAGAGCACGAACCAGCAGATGGTGAAGACGGAGAAGCCGACGGACACCATCCGGTAGGGTCCGTTTCCGGTGATCGTCCACTCGGACTGGACGCCCTTCACCAGTCGCCTCGGATAGCTTTGACCGGTCATGAAGTTGATGCGGTATGGGGCGCTGCCGAAAAGGTCAAGCAGTTCAAGAATAAGGTAGATGACTGGCAGAATGGTGAAGATGGCGAACCCTGTCCGAGGTTCCTGCGGGGTAGGGTCGGGTCGCATCGCTGCCGTCAGGTTCAGCGAGGCACCAGGCACGAGGTAAGGGAGGAAAGCCAAGTAGGCAGGGATCGTTGGCATGACGGAGGCCAATGGGGCGGAACTGGTGTGGATTTCTTCTGCTGTGACGGCGGTCAGAAGAAGCATATAGGACAGATGGACGACAAGCCAAAGGATGTAGATCCAGCGGTAGACGTCCCACTTTCTCGTCAGCAGAGTCCTTACCGGTTCCATCTCCATGAAGTCCTCGTCCGCATCCTCTATACTGGCGTGCCTTGAGAGATGCTGGCTGTTGTGGGCCAGGATGTGCAACACGGAGAACTTGTTGTAGACGCCGCGAGCGAAGCTGGCGATGTCGGTGACGTCATAGGTGACCCAAGCGATCGATCCGAGACGGTTCTGAGGGATCTTGTAGATCTTCTCGAAGTTCATCATGTGACGGAAGAAACGAGAGTTCTTGGTCGTCGCCAGAGCCAACGGAGTGTAGCCGTCGTTGTTACGAATGCTCAGCAGCTCCTTAAACAAACTCACCTTCACACGTACCACCAAACATCAATATTAAGACACTGTTGCATATACTTATACTTATACTCCCACTACCATTATTACTATCACCAATCACCACCACTAATAGTAAAAATAATTATGTGCTAAATGTAATTGATGCAAATATTGATTGGATGAATATTTGGAGACCTTTATCGCTGGAAGTCTTGAGACTTGGGAGTTTTGATACGTATTAAAAGTAGCAAAAGTAGTGTACTCAGTTATTTTTCAAAAAATGATGCGCTGACAACGCAGGGCTCAAGGCCAAGGCTTTTTTGGCTTAAGTTATAACTCTGTTTGGCTTTAGCGTAGACTAAATCCAACGCTGGCATAGGATCATTAGGAATAGATGGCACAGTGGCTCGCCCATGCGAACCATCCTACTGATCATAACTGCAACTTTCGCAGGTTCAGCCGCTCAAAAAAGCCGCTATCTATAGGCCTATAGAAGCGAAGTACTATGATCTGCCCTCGACCCATAATTACATCTTCGCATGCATTGCTCTGAACCAATCGGCCAAATCAATTTCTCGAAAGCAGAGATTTCCGTCAAGAGATCGATCGTCGACAACAACACCCGGTCATCAATGATGAACTTCGCGCGTGGGCTAGCTTTCTTTACTAACGTTTTTCCTTTAGTGTCCGATGCAATAAAACCATAGCATTTTAAGGGTACGTTTTTGTACTTCTTGGAACGATACCTCTGTTCTAGATATTTCTTTTGTGCGCCTAGTTTAATGCTTTGTAAATCCTGAGCGATAATACATTGTACCTGTCTCTGGGTAAAATAATATTAGTAATGACAATGATAGTAATATATTGAGGGCTTCTCATCTTGAGACCTAACCAGGCTAGCCAGGGTCATGCCACCAAGGGACCCTGGCCGGACCAGCAACGACCTTATGAAAATTATTAGAATAAGTTAAGCAAAGTTTATGATTTATGCCTATTTATATATATATATATATATATATATATATATGCCAGAGGATGAACCTGCGTTAGAATACTTAAGCCGGTTGGCAGGGATGTGGTCTCGAGACCACGTTCTTGATCTCGAGACGGTCTCGAGACCGGAAAACTGCGGTCTTGGTCTTGGTCTCGGACCACTCGGTATCGATCTTGGTTTTGGACCTCTCAGTCTTGGTCTCGGTCTTGGCCTCGAGCTTTTGGTCTCGTGCCCAACACTGCCGGTTGGCCAATGCAAGCCCATTATTTTAATGTGATACTGAAGAACCCGCGCTAACGTGCTGCACCGATTCCTATCTCCAATAAAGACGACATCCTACTTACATGCTATACCTACCATCCTACATCCAATTCCACATCATCGTGTTATTCCACAGGCAGACAATGGTTACAGCGCGAAACTCCTGTTTAATTAGAATGTTGTCTCTTTAAATGTATCGTCCACCAAAGTGAGGTTATGCCTTTGGTTAAATATAGAATATACTTACTCACTTACTTTCTTTACACTTACTTATTTTTAAAAATATGATATTGCTGACACTTAACTACGTGCAGCAGTCTAAATTTAATATAGCATCCGAATAATACCTATCTGCTATAGAACACTCTCACTTATGTTTAAGAGACCCGTGACTGCTTTGTCTAGCAAATCGGAATTCTCTGCCAAGGAGTCCTGAATTTTCCTGCCTAGGGCCCGGAATTTATCTGCTTATGGGCTTGTGAATTTTCATGCCTAGGGGACCGGGATATCTGTCAGCGGAGCTAGTCAAACTAAACATTTGCGATTACTGTCATTACTAACTACAATTATTGTCCATTATCGGTGATGAACGGTTCATCACCGATAAGGGATTCAAAGCTCCACATAATCTTCATATAGGGCCTACAACTCTACATACGCTCAATATTATTGTCTCGCATGAATTTTAAAATGCCTACAGCTGTTCAGTGTTTTGTGTTGTATCTGAGCAGTGGTGTAGGCAAGGGGGGTTTGGTGGGGTCCCCCATTGGCATAGCTGAAAATATAAAGCAGATTATCTCTAGCTGGATGGTGTTGTGGTAAGTTTAACTGAACATTATCATCTCTTGCTATAAGATGATGGGGCAAGAATAGCAATAAACAAAGCTAAGCGATCATTCCATAAGCAATGGCTCTCCACGTATTTGGATTCATCAGTGGTAGAACTAAGGCTGTGGTACCGTCGTCTTTCACGCAAAGAAGTGTGCCAAAAATGCTTTGGACGCAATGCATTTGTGTTATTCAACAGCTCATCCAAATATTATAAAGTTGTTGCAAATCTTGGCAACATTACATTGCCTGTTTCTATCTGTACCAGTGAGCGCTCTTTCTCAACACTTCGCCGTCTGAAAACATATCTCAGGAACTCGACACGCAAAACGAGGTTGAATTAATTAGCTCTTCTATATGTTCACCGTGAAATGACCCCAACAACGGAGGAAATAATCAATGAACTACTAAGGAAGCGAAGATTAGATTTCGTTCTGTGAAACCAAGCAAGTTAAGACCAATAGTCATTATGATTAAGGAATGAATAAATAAGATAGGCCCTAATGACAAGAAAACTGAACTTCTACTGATAATCAGAAGAAGAATATTAGTCTACGAAGATGTTAAGAACAGAAAATCTGAGACTGACTTGCATAGGCAGAACTATTTTATAATCATATCAAAATGTAAAGCTTTAGTATATGTTTGCAATTTTGTGTCCATTGTTATAAAAATCACTAGCTATGCGCCTTAGCCGATTTTAATAAAAAGTATTTATATTTTGTAATATCACACAAAACTGTTGCAATGCAAAAGAGGCTAAAATTTAAAAATATCCATGCTCATTGAGCCCCCTAATTTATTGTAGATCTAGTGGGAAAAATGACTACTCCAAAAGGGCCTACACTAACCCCCCCTTGGGGAAATCCTGACTACGCCACTGCATCTGAGGCCCTTGATAGGCTAACAATATTATTTCCGTTGGCCTGTAATTTTGCTCTACCCAGCTACAAGGTCAACGGACTAATGTAACATACATTCACCATTGATGCAACAAAAACAATCCGTAATTAGATTAACAATATTACCCAAAATATCAGCCCGCAGACAGAAAGGAAGCAATGAATAAGTAATATGAAAAGAGGGTTAATCTTAAACTGTGAACCATTGGCAGAATCGGCCATGCGGAACTTATAGGGAGACAGCTTCACTGGAGCAACTGTAATTAGTAACTGAAGTAACTTTTGTAATGTAATTAAAAGTGACTATTTTCATCAGTAGGCTTCTTAAAATAAACTGACTGCATTTAAAGACTTATGTAGGCCCTAAGTAGTTGTATTTGCATTGGTATAATAGAATAATTCTATTTGCATCTGGATGGACATCAATGGATTATGATGAATGCGTCTATACTGAACCTGCATCTGGTTCTTTTCCAGTTCCAGTTGTTGAGCGAACCTGGTGTCGTACTTCATCTGTCCGGCCCAGATCTCCGCCGACTCCCAGACGGTGTCGAACAGCTTCTCGTAGTCGTCTCTGTTCGGATACTGTGCCGACTGGAGAATGATCGAATGAAGCAGCGTGTTTCCGGACAAGTCCTTCATGGCTAGGTCGCCTCCGTGTTTTACAAGGGTCTTGATCACTTGGCCGTTTCCCGCCCAAGCGGCGGCGGTCAAGCATATCTGCCCGTGGGGATGCTGGATCTTGAAGTAATGTCCGTCAGCAAGGGTGTTGACGAAAGAGACCCTGTGGGCTGGGTCAAGGGCTAGGATCAGTCGCTCTACCAGATCGGGGTTGCCGTTCGCGACGGCCACGTGAAGGCTCGTCTGGTTGCGGTACTCGCTCGTCTCATACTTGGCCAGGATGAGGTCGCGATCGCCGAGTTCGAGCAGGAAGTCGATGATATCGAGGTGGTTGTAGAGCAGAGCGACGTGTAGGATCGTCGCACTCGACTCCGGTTCCCGGAAGTCGCGTTGACCCAGCTTCAGTTCGCACTTCTGGATGATCTTGCAGAGAATACGAGTGACGCCGACGTTGTTCAATTTAACGGCTCGAAACATCGTCTCAACGAACTGAGGTCTGTTGTCGACTAACATACGGGCGTAGTTAGCGAGCACCGCCTGAGGCCCAGGGAGACTACGATCATCCTCACTCACCTCCGATGACGTCAGGCACGACTTACCCTTGCTCAGACCGATCAGACTCTTTGGCATCGCTTTGCTCTTGATCTTGATAAGTTTGGCACACGACCAACAGATGGACTGATGCTCCACCTCTTCCTCCTCTGCTTCCACTTCCGCTTCCGCTCCTTGGCCGGAAATGGAATACTGAAGATACGGTCGTATGTCGTCCTCGGTGACACTTTCGAGCCTCTTCCGAACAGGTCCTCGCATGTCGATCCTCGCATCCGGGTCGTTGCCCTGTGCGATGCCATTATCACGTGACCTGCTGAAAGAAACCCTTTTGCCAATCCTCGATCTTTGGTTCTCTTCTGCCTCGTTTTCGACGTTCTGCATGACGACGCTTCCGTTCGCCAAGAACTTGATCGGTCTGTTTCCGGAGTTCCTCCGAATGAGTCGACGTCGTTCTTCGTCGAGCTTCTTTGATTCCTTTTCGCAGAAGCTGGGCTTCAGGTTGTCGTACGACTCAGTGCTATCTCGCCTTCTACAGACGACGGCCGAGGATCCGCCCAGGTTCAGCAGAACGGACGTTGGGGTCTTCTCCAACGTACTTCTCACGTCGCAATCAGCGTCTGCCTCGAATTCCGTCAAGAGTTCGAGACCAACGGCAGTCTCTCTCATGACTCGGATGCGCCTCCTGCTGCCGACACTTGGACCATGAATGACCCTCATTGAAATCGTTGACCCATCGGCGTCCTTCTTTCGAATCACGGACACCTGAACGCCCTCATAGCGTGGTTCAGACGTACTCGACGACTCGTACTTTCGGAAGGGATGGAACACACTGACCTTGTCTGATGTGATGGACGATCGACGGATCCTGGAGACTGGATCCGACGCTTCGACGACACTGGCTTCCTCCCAAGACTGGAGCAGATCGACCCCGAACCCAGTGAGCACATCGTCTAGGTTGTCGAGATGTTGTGCTGCTTCTCCCAGAGCGAAGATGTTTGAATCGGTGTCGTCTTCACTACACGCCGTCTTGATTGGTCGCTTCTGCTCGGCGGCCGCTTTAGCTGCTCCTCCTTTTCCATCGACTACCACTCCTTTCCCACCGCTGGTGACGACTGCAGTCACGAATCTCTTTGTCTCGGAATCAGATTTCTCGTTGTCACTCTCTCTTTCACTGTCCGTCATCGTAATCGCCGTCAGATTTGAAGTTCATTCAGCATCTGTTGAATCCGAAATCATAAAATCAATTGCTGTCAATTCTATACAAAATCTATAGTCGCAATCAAGCGTTAGCCTACCCTAGACTAAAACAAAGCAATATACTTTCAGATAATAAAAATATGCGAAGATACAGATGCACCTATAGTGATGGATAAATGAAGATAAACGGTGAGAAACAAGTGCGTAGATTTAAATATAATATAGAGACAGTCACATATACATACAGACAGACAGACAGGCAGAAGGCATACATCCGAACAGACGGATGGGAAGGCCGGCTGGCAGGCAGGCAGGGTTGTTGGTATCTTATTCAGTTGCTGCTGGAGGTCACAGGTTAAAAGTTAAAAAACCAGGATGAGAAGAAAGCTGCATTGTCATGTAATCGGTCTTTCCTGTAACGCCGACCAAAGTAAACACCGTACTAGCCAGGAATAATTCATACATAGCATTCCAACGGAGGAGTGGCTTGCAAGATCCAAGGAAACAGCACCAGACGCCAATTGGTGACCAAAGGCTTTAACCGCCTTCGGCCAGAAATTCCTGGTGTAGCATAAAATAAGCGAGAAATGTAGCTGCATATTTGTCAATCATATATGGAGCGAAATTAAGGTGATTTATGAGTTTTTGCAAGGAATGCATGTTTAAAATCAAGAACAAAAATAGGATGAACGGAAGAAACTATTCTGTAAAAGAAATTCGATAGTAGGCTATTCAGTTTGACCTAAACGAACAACTTTAGAAACGGATAATAAAGTTGAAAGTGATGTTCAGAAAAAAACGCTGTCAAACGCTACTGTAGCCCAGCAAACACTACGTGCTCACTGCTGGCAATAGTGTTTACTCAGACTCGATCTCAGTACTTGACTTCACATTGAAAATAATTTTAACTTAAATAGAAGTCGGATAGATGAAAGAAATTGCTTATAGAGAATGATCTCTGATTTGACATCGCTTCAATCAACGATTAAATAAATGTTAGTATTGTGTGTGTTTCATAAACTTGTATATATTTTAATGATATTTATCAAGGATTCACTATTAGTATTGGTCCTTGAATATTTGGGCTCCTGCCGCAACACGCTCTTATTAACCAGCGCTCTAATGTGACGCCGCCCATAATTAGGCGCGCGCTCATTTTCGCTGCGCTCTTATGTGTGCGATATCCATTATGCGGTGATTAAGAGGTCAAGTTCACTACCGACGAGCTTGTAATGTTAGGCCTTGGCATTAGCTGGAATTTTTGTAGGAGGAGCGAAGTGTAAATTCTTGGCACGGGGATAGACTAATGGGGATGGCGGAAGCAGCCAATCTCGATAATAGAGGGTCTTGGGCGAATCTCAGAACTGGCAACGCTTTTGGAAGCATCTGAGATGATTTATGGGGCCTGTTGCCGGTGTTCTAGGATCCCGTTTGCAGTTATATATCTGAACGTTTATTTCAATACCGTGATATCATCGTATAGGCCTATAACCATCTAAAGCATGCAGTGGTTCTCAATTTTTTGGCACCAAGCCACATTTGAGATCTTTGGATATTCAGACGGCACACTATTGAACTAAAAATTAGTTTTTAATTGTCAGCAATTACATGGCTTCTGTGTTAAATCATGCTTTTAAGCATTTTTTTATCTGAAAAAGAAGGCTTCATTTAAAGTTTGACATCATTTTCAAAATAAATTAGAGTAGAGTAGACAAATATTTTTGTTTGAGCAGTTTAACTTGAACAGATTGAAAAGCAACATTTGCACTTTTACAATTTTGCATTAATTTAGGCCTATATATTAAACCTGCGACAGCGAACTGTCATGTAAAGCACCATAGAAGCAGCTTGTTACCGACGGTGCTCTAAAGGCCTAAGTGATCGTAATTACAATTACAATTATTATAAGTGCAGTTGGCAAGAGTATATAGATATATATATAGATATATATATAGATATATATATAGATATATATATAGATATATATAGATATATATACAGATATATATATATAGATATATATAGATATATAGATAGATATATATATATAGATATATATATAGATATATATATAGATATATATATAGATATATATATAGATATATATATAGATATATATATATAGATATATATATAGATATATATATAGATATATATATAGATATATATATAGATATATATATAGATATATATATAGATATATATATAGATATATATATATAGATATATATAGATATATATAGCGCGGCAGAAATATAGCCAAACCAGATCAATGACGGATGTTTTACACACGATAGATTGGGAAACTGTGACGTACATGTCATTGCAGGAAATTAGTCCATAGCAATAAGTAATAATAGAGTCTAAGAATAACGCTTTAATAATAAGCTATATAAAATAATTTCTTATTTTACAAAAATATTTTGATGATTTGATCATTGAATAAAGCCAATGAATCTTGAAATTAAGAAATATTAGTACCTCTCATCAGTTTAACTTTAACTATACGTCCAGACAGACATCACATAGGCCTACATTTTTAACATCAGCTACAGCTAAAGGGCTAAACTAAGCGAAAGTTTAGATAATAATTGTTTTAGAAATTTAGATCACTAAAAGAAATATTAAAAGACTGATAAACAGAGGCATTTCCATTTTGCATAAAAACAGATTCATTAGGCCTATATTTTGAATTTTATTCAAATATGATTTTTACTGATTTTGAATTTGATATTTTTAACGTCGCGGCGCACTTTAAATTTGAAGAATCGCACATCTGTATAATAGGCTATGAGCTGATTGACCTGGTAACCTAACCTTTTCTTATAATATGAACTCAGCGTCTCAAAGCTGTTATCTCATCAGCTTCGACAGCTCTATATCGCTCTCTCTCGCATAACGCTTTAATGGTTCTTGTGCATGCTTTTGTTACAAGTTGAATAAACTACTGCTGCTCGATCCTCGTTGGCGTCCTCTTCGGTTCCTGGATGCGACGATTCGGCATATTGGATGAATTCTCAAATTCGCTTTTGTCTCTGACTCAATACGCGATGTGTTGTAGGCCTACCATGGTTGCCTGTGAACCAACGAATCTTAGATCATATTGTTGCTCTGATTTACTCTGCATTCTTGACTTTCATTCTCCGTCATGCCGGTCTGATCTCTGCCGCCCTGCAGTGTCCGGCGTTGCATAGCGAAGAGCTTCACGAAATTGGGGGGGGGGGGGGGGTGGAGGTCATAATAGTTACACTTGTCACCTCAAATCCAGGTTTTATAAGTGATTCAAGTCTGTTTTGTTTCGCAATAACTGGGCTGGGAGCGCTTCTCAGTAGACTAGGTGTCTTGTAGACTAGGTGTCTTGTAGACTAGGTGTCTTCAGGGGGAGATATATAAGTGTCCGGAATGCATGAATGAATGGGTGAATGAAAGAATGAATGAATGAAGCACTACCGATTAGAAAAAAACACTTTCAACATACATCGTGCTGCCGCCTAAGCGATATTCGCAAAATTATTATCAGTAACGATAGTTATAATACGCTACATAATGTTTATATATATTACAAAATTTTCTCGTGGGAACTCGCATTAAAATTGCTTCGTGTGGGAATCACTTAATATGATATGCAAGGCAAGACGTGTTATGCTTAAGAGGATATGCTATTTAGGATGTTCACAGACATAGAATTCCCTAACATCATTGGAGAACTGTGCTTACATTAGAAACCGACGCGAGACCGTCGTGGAATCTTATTGACGAAGCCGAATGCCAATAAGAGAAATCTCACAAACGCTTAGATCTAATAGACCAACAGACAGGATGGTCTAGGTCTAGGCCTTTTTGGCTAACGTGATGGAGCTGAATCTCTATTCAGATTAACCGAGTCCTAGCTTACAGAGTTCATTTCCTGTTTGTATGAATCATACTCAACATACTCTTTCGATTCCATGATTAAAAAAAGTATATTGATACTTGCTAATGGATCATAAAAGTCCCTCAGACGATATAGAGTTATGATACGATACAATACAATGCAATAATTATAACTGACACTGAAAATGTTCCCTTACAAAGCCAAGAGATGTGTAGGTCCTATTCTGCGTATTAGCCACACGATTTAAATAAAAACTAAAAAGAGATCATTTGTCAGCAATATCGCTAAGGTGAAAAGATTTGTCAGCAAAGATTGCTGAAATCCCTATAAGAAGATATATATTATATAATATATATATGATATATATATATTATATATTCTGACCTATTACTGGTGTAAACGAATTTTCGTTGTTGGCAGCAATTAATCAACTCCGGTAGCCTTCAGTTAGCCAACTCTACGGCCTCAAGGCGACCATGCAATATCACGCAGGAATGTTGCGTTTTGACCAGACACTGTCTGTCTATATATATATATATATATATATATATATATATATATATATATATATATTTACACGTGCATCCACCATCATTCGGCGGGTGCTGACATGTAATGCATGCGGTCTAAAGTGCCGAGGCCGACAGTAAAGTCGGCATGTTGCGTTACTAGATACTCGATGGTAAATAACTATTTCAGCAGCTTAGTCTTTCTCACCTCTGTATATACATATATCCAGACCTGAGACGCGGGTATTTACCTGTTGGTCCTATCTATAGGCAGCAGAAGGACCACTTATTTACGAACTCCACGCGGCGCAAAGAAGTTAGGCCTATATTTAATGAGACCACGTATCGCGAGTTCTAGCGCCAGGTATACGATGCGTTCCTGCGTTGACGTACAAACATGTCTGTCTTTCTGTCTTTCTGTCTTTCTGTCTGCCTTCTTTATACATGTATACGTCCAGCTCAAGGCGTACGACTGCTGCGAACAGAACAGGCTATGTAAGTGTCAAAAGTGACGGGAATTAAGAGATAGGAACGCAACGAGTGATAAGAAGCTAGTCGTCTTTTTTCGTCGGATCCATCGCTATATTATCCTCCCATCATTCCCTCCCCTCCTCTCCTATCTCCGTCCGCAAGTCTCTCTCCTCCTCCGCCACATCTCCACAGCCGAACAGTGAAACCCTAAGTCAAAATTAGTGCTAGAAATAATGCAGCCATTCGTAAATTATATACAAGTTATATATATATAGTCTTTATGTATACATAACCTATGCCTATTTACATATATAGTGTGTGAGTGAGAGAAAGAGAGAGAGACAGAGACAGACAGAGACAGAGACAGAGAGAGATAGATGCAAATGTATTCGATTTTATAGCGACCGTATAATGGCCTCGACCTTGCTCATTATTCTATTGAAGGAGTTGATCGGGGGTGACAACGCGATCACCACCGCTGCCCCTCCCTTTGATAAGTGCCAATCCATCGCCATTGAAGGTCCTCGTGCACCGATCGTGCTATAATCTCGGAAATAAGCTACTATCAGAAAACGAACCGCGATCTTGTACAAGGGCGCGGCAGACTTTAACCGATGTACTTTAGATTAGCTGATTGGGTTAGTTAGCTGTGCGTGTGTGTGTGCGGGAGTGTGTATCTGTTTATGTTTATCTGTTATGGTCTATTCTATACTAGAAAACAACCGTATACACTTCACAGCAGAAATAAGTCAGTCACATGTTGACGCTATTCATAGCCATCGACTCAGACATAATAGACAATGGATTGTTTATGCATCGTTTCTGGTGCCTGTAAAACACACTGTGTTACCATTCATTGCATGGCAGGCGGTCGGTCTTTCTCAGGCCGATCGGTGCCATGGTTGGCCCAGACTCAGACAAATTCCATGGCCAACCTATCAATGCTTCTCTTATTTTTATAAATGCTAATAATTTTATACATGCATTGTATAGGACTCACATGGCAACTGCAGGTCAGCAAGTAAATTGCATCTATACTTGTGCCCAAGTAGGACACTGTAGCCGACTACCATCTTCAAGTAAATGTACTTGAAAATAAAGGATCTGTACTTGCATTCTTACTTGGATAATTACAGAAATTGTACTTCTATAGGTAACGTTGTAGAATCCGGCTAAAGTTTAAAACTGTTTAAGACGCCAATGCAAGGAGCAAGGTTCAGACTCCAGAGGAAAGAGATGACATTACGTTTGGGTGATTTTCGCACGGAAGAGGAAGAATTAATAATTACGGATGGGGCACATTTGAAAGGCACAGTATACATGATCTGGTATAGCTGTTCTGGTGGTAGCCGGACAGGTGAATTTTAAAGCCGCTCGGTTTATTCAATTGATTCAAGAAAGTTCAGGAATGAAAATCGCATTCATTCGTTCATTCATTCATTTTCGATAATTTATATAGCGCCTGTTCAATGGAAACTACTTAGAGGTGCTCCCAGCCCAGCCACGGCCAAAAAGAAATGACTTTAGCAGCTTACAAAAGGTAGGTATGTGGCGTTCTGCCGCCCGAGCGCCTGCCTAACGCTAACGGACGGTGTCGACTCCAACTTGCGAACACGTCTGGAGTCGCCCGAGTCACTTTCTTACCAAATCTCAATGAAAAACGGTTACTCTCTATATCTACCAGGATGATCACTCTCACCAGGCAAGATTAAGAATGGGCCTTTTCTCCAAGAAAGGTAACACTGTTCGAATTAGTAACGAGGTCTGACTCTGCTTATTCCGCGGTCGCCTTATGGGCAACGTTCTGAGGATGGCCGTACTCAAAACAGGGTTCATAATCATACCGGCAGAAGTCTTCCTCGCCTTGCATACCTTCCAAGACACTAGCCTCTTCTTCCTCTCTACCTGATGTCGTACAATTCAGCATCTTGTGACTCTGAAACTATTGCCAATTAGGGACACCAAACGTTCTCTTAAGTTACGAGGTTCAGACGTATTTGAAACAAGTCCATAAGCCATTTCGGCCTATACAATTATCGGTAGCTAAATTCAACGTCTTGTACTCCTAGACGTTACTGTTCTCAACTCTCTAAACTCTGTGGTCCTAGACACTACAATTCGCATAGCTCTTAGTCATGTCATCTCCGACACGTATCTATCACGCCTTCTGCTCAACAAGTATCTCTCGGTCTATTTCCGTATATGGCATAAACGGCCGCACACGTATATTTTGTCATGCACAATTGACGGAGTAAGTACCCGTCCTCTGTGTTAGCAGTTACCCACCAACACTGATATAATCTGCTTCGATAAAAATGACACTGGCATGGTATTCACGGACTCTGATAGCGAAGGTATTCTGTCTATAACCTTCGCTATCTGCACTCAGATCTTCGATCCGACCTGCGCACGAGGGGGCCCGACCTCGCACTTTAGTCAGTTCTCAGAACTGTGTGTGACGACAAGCAACCATGTATTCACCTGGGTACCCGATTACCCAAACGTACTCGTATCGATCACTTCGATCAGACAGGCAAGTAGATACACTTCGGGAAAACGGGAGGAGTATCTATGACCGACGTAGGTAGCCAACAGTAATATTTACGCATCGATCAATTCTTTGTCTACTGGTCTACTTGTTATCTCTAACCTGGGCTTTCGACTTCCCAGACTTTCACGTGCTTCTTGGTCAATTTCAGAAACTGGCAGGAGTAGCTATGGCCGAACTAGGTAGCCAACAAGGATCTTTCTCGGCCTGCTTGCATCTGTCATATACTTTAGTATCCGATCACCAAGACTCTCACATGTCTGTAACTTCCTTGGACTGCACTTATTCCTCTCATCGTAGGATCATCTAGATACTCGTCACCTAGAGCTCTGACCAACGGTAATGCACCAACTCTCGTTTCTCAGACTCGATTCTCTCACAGGCACCTGAGGTAAGTGTCACCACGTTACCTCTATGTTTCACACAGACCTGTATTATTATAATCACTTTCTCTGAAGCAATTGTACTCTGTATCTTATACATTGGAACGAACCACTGGCAGATCTTTCGAGGAAGTCCTCGAATAGAGATTATGGAGTTAGATCTACAAGAAGAAATTAGTAGACGCCTCGCGGGGAAACCGCGAGCCAAGATATTGCAACCAGACACACAAGTGAATAGATTTCTGGAAAAACGAGAGGAGTAAGTGTAACTGACATAAGTAGCCAATAAGAAGATTTACCGAAAGATCGTAAGACAATAAAGAAGACATACTGCGGGGACACCGCAAGTACAGATATTACGTTTAGTAACTCAAGTAAAGGTACGCGGGGAGACCGCGACCTAAGATATTGCGATCAGACACGCAAATCAACAGATTGCTGGTAAACGGGAGGAGTATGTATGACCACGCTAGGTAGCCAAGTATAGATATTTACGGAAAACCGTAAATAGAAAAGAATATGCGGAGACGCCCGCAATTGATCAGGTTTTCGGAACTTTCCCTGTATCGAACGCACCAATGGGGTCACCGTCCCCGTATTTATCGAATGTATACATGTTTTCCAGTATTTGTCAACGGCTTCTCCGGTAGTTCTCAGTCGGTTTCCAACGGCTTCACAGGGCCTCCCTCCCCGTCTTTTAACCAACGTGTACACTGGGGAATTCTTCCCGTAAATTGTCTCAACGGTCGCCATAATCTGTCTCGATGTAACGTTCGGTAGCTCGGGGCTTTACCCGATCTCTATTTCTCCCGGCCACCGACGGGGTCACGTATCCGACAACCTGCTGGAAATCGTAAGGAGTAACTATGACCGATCTAGGTAGCCAACAAGAATATTTCTCGGCCACCAGAACTCCCACGGTCTGCACGGTCGGGGATTTTTCCCAGTCTATCTCTTTGTCGGCCGCCGAGGCCTCTCTCGATATATGCGTCGGTCCCTTCTGGGACTCACCCAGTCTGTATCACTCACGGCCACCAACGGGGTCAACAACTTCCCCGTATTTCCGAACAGAACTGTAATTCATTCATTTATTTCTCACGATCGGGTCTTTACGCACTCTCGAACGGTACCCAGACCTGTGAGCATTTCTCACGATTGGTCTTTCTCTGTCAGCCTGTTGACTCCTACGATCAGGGCACGGTCCGTCTGGCGATCGACGGCAGAGGGGCCCACCCCACCAGATCGGCGAAAAGCAGCACCGGCCTGACCGCGAGAGCGGCTGTCACTAGAGGTAGCATTTTTATGACAACACGATCTCTGGAGCGGTACGAGAACCACTCTACGTATGAAGCAGTACGAGCCACTGCTCCACATATATAGCGATGCACCGCATGTCAGGCTATCCTCAAGCCAATTCATGCGTCTGCAAGCTATGCACTCAATTAAAAACCGCCGATCGGTCTTCCTTCCTATACGCAACACTGTGAAAAAATATACGTAAAATAACGCTATGGCGAGCCGATTATTTAAATAAATCATTCATTCAAGCCTTGTGGCCTGTCCGCCACAGGTAGATCAGCATTGACGTATGTACATACACATACATGTCTATGTAGCCTAAATGTAGTCAAGATTGGAGTGGACAGTGGAAATAACGATAGTAAGTTCACTTTTAAAATCTATCATATAGATGGAATGCAGCGAAGGTCTAGACTCTAGTCTCTAGGTCAAGGCTTATAGACAAACAAACTGAACCTCGGCAATTTAGAGTCAATGGAAACCAGGTTGAAAGAGCTGTAGTCTCTACAGCTAAGACACTGTTTTATTAAGGCGCGTTACAAATGAAAATTGTATTGTACATTGTATTGTATAACTAGCGCCTCGCTAGTTACAATACAACTTTCATTTATAACGTGCCTTAATAAAACATAGTCTTACTTAAAGGACGCGTTACTAGACAATAATTTGTTAAATAGTACAGAGAAAATAAATGAGTTTTGAGTTTAGAATGGAAAACTTCCACTCAGGAAGCTCTGCGCACTGTTTGTGGCATAGGGTGTTCCATTCAACTGGATAGGTTCTATACTTTGACAACAAAGTCTTCTTATGACCCAGATCGTAGACTTCTTCTTGGTCCATTGGTAGCACACGATATGACCAGGGCGGCCAGGTATGCAGATGGACCCGTTAGGGTCATCATTTGGCAAGGCAAGAACAATGCGTTCAGTTGCCTTAGATAGCGATGAAAGATAGGACGACAATTAGAGGAGGTACGTTCTCTATCGAGATTTGCTTTTACAATATTTGTATTTTATTCTGAAATGTGATATCGCCCTTCTTCCAACATTTTTGCTCAGAAGTGCACACAGTTCGACGGCGCAACTGCAGTTGTCCCTACACAGTGACTGACACCTCGGACGAGGGTCGAACTCGCACACTGAGTGTTACTGGACGGCTGCTCAAAAAATTATCCACCGTGTCACACTTTATATAGGCCCTATGAAATATATATATAGCCTGTAAATATATATGTGAAAGGTTTTAACTAGAGAATAAATATTCGAAAGCCATAAAATAAAAGAGCAATGTGAGAAAGACTTCAAAGAGGAAGGCCCATACAAGGAGGATCCAGTTCGCATTTTTTTTTCGAAAGAAAATTCAGCGGGCGCAATACTTTCACAGGCCAGCGTTGTTGCAACTTGCTAACTATCATGTTATGAATTAATAGTTGTGACTAGTAGGATAGCTAGATTATTAATTAGGCCCAAGTTTAGTTAAGTTTTCAGTTAATATTATGCAAAGAATTGTTATTTTGCACAAACTTTTAATTGTTCAAAAACGATAATTGCATGGTGCATGGTGCTATTGTTCATTGTGACCTCGAACATCCTCATGTGACCCTAACCAGCAGCATCGTAATTAGGTCTTCTGGGTGATCCCATAGCAATATTTATAAGATTTGTTTTTGTATAATAACTCAGAGAGATGAATGAGAGATGAGAACCAGTATTATAAACGACTTTGCTGCACTATATCCAGAACATTTTTAAAAAAGATAGTTCAGGGGCTCGTGACTGCATATATAAGAAGCCCAGAACTTCTGTCACCGCCTCTAAATATAGGATTGACAGGTCACACTGCACTGGTGTTTTCGGAGGAATCGGTTGAGGAACAGGTTTGTGCCTAATACAAAGCGTGACCGGTGAAATGTATTTGCGCTTCAGCGGCTGCAAAGACGTCGCTGTTCGGTTTCATCACCTAATGATGCAGTGTTCATCCGTAATTGGAGCCACAGCTACAAACGCTCAATCCGCTCTTGAATATTTTTACGACTCTTGTGCACTTTATTTTAACGAGCAAAGGATAATCGACGATGCTGTTTCTCAATGGCGCCAGCCCCTTCAGGCTTGCACGCAAGAAGAAGGAGGACATTTTGAATATCTTCTTTAATTAAATAATCAGACCATACTACTGAGATTTTCTTTGCAAAAAAATAATATACAAGGCTTTTTTATTTTAGAAACATGCACCTTGTTGCAAAATGTAAAAGAAAACTGTCAGGCATTAGAGATACGTACAGTAGGCCTATATAAAATAAACAGTTTGGCTTAGGCCTACTTTTCATTGAACCACCGCAAATATATATATATATATATATATATATATATATATATATATATATATATATATATATATATATATATAGCGGTGAACTCAATTGTGGATAAACACCTGAAGAAGAAGCGATGAAATGAAGTAACAACATCTTTCCATCCGTCCAGACAAGTTAACGTCGTTTCATCAGCCGCAAAACACGAGAACCAACGACGCAATCAGTTGGAAGACTGTTAGAAGATGAGAACCAGGCAGACAGAAGCAGGCCCACTCTGTTGCAACCATTGAGGTAGGTTATAATTATATGTACCTGAGCACCTCATTGGTTGCAACTGGAGATTCAACGACTCAGGTCAGAAAATACAATTAACAATGATTTACATCGGAGATATCTGAACATATCCACTATCTGTAAAAGCTAATTAACGAGCTCTGCAGCGATGCTTACAATGGTTCCAGTGACCGTGGGAATTGTGAACGCTGAAATACACTGATTAGCAAAAGCCAGTCTATACCCTAACGCACCTGAAAGGCACACTTGGACTCATACATGCACGTATTTTGATATCATCTATCCAGTTGGTCGATGTTGGTATCGTCTGGTAACGATCCACGCGCATGTGTGTGCGTGTGCGTGCGTGCCACGCGTGAACAACGTGAGAAAAGGTGGATAGCGTGCCTCGCCCTTTTCCATTTGGTGGCTGTCGACGTCTGCCATTATAACGTCATCTGCACCACGCCCGCGTACGTTGTAGCCTACGTAGTGTTTCTTATGCAAACGAATCGCTTCAATCAACCACCACAACTCGATCATCGTTTCAACCTCCTACTTATCCTGCTTCTCTTTCTCTTACTTCGGCCTATTCCCATAATTCATCATCATCATCGTCGCCGTCGTCGTCATCATCATCATCGTCATCATCATCACCATCATCATCACCATCGTCGTCGTCATCATCATCATCATTAGCAGCAGCAGCAGCATCCTCATGTGCGTATTCGTGTCTAAGCACGGCATGGCATCATTTATTGTCAATCGAATCTTTGTCTGCCATTGTAAACACTTATAGATCTCTCCCATTCAGTAATTCAGACGATTAACACTTGCTCGACATAGATCTCTGGACAACCCTTCTGATGAGACGCAGCGACTCTGACTAAGTTGCATGGGGCCCTGGTGTGTTTAGCTTGTGAGTAGCGCTTGGAAAATGTGGAGCCACTGTAACAATTAGCAGTGGAAAATCTACGCCTATGACTGCCAGATCTATGAACTCATGAACTAATCGAGACGCGAATGTCAGAATAATTAGTTCCTATTTATTACTATCAACAGCAACAATAGGAGAAGTGACGCCAATAACCAGGGAATAATAATAATAAATTTGTAGGCTCCATAGGCACTTATGTTGGGCAACTGTTAGAGTAATCAATTGTGCGCCCACTAGACCTATAGGCCTACATTGTGCACCTTAAATAAAGGTAGGCCTACCCCATAATAAATATTTGAAAATAAATAGTAAATAATTGTCGATTTTTACATTTCAAAACCGTTTAATCCTGACATGTTTATACACAATTTTTAATTTATGAAAGTCCTGGTTATTAATAAATAGGCTAAGCCATAGCGACGTTTTAAAATTACAAACTTAATGCCGTGGAGGAATTTGATCAGGTGGTCATTGATGCTTCGATTGGCCAATGACGCACGCGTTTTGAAGCCTGCTTTGAGGCCGAGGGCGAACACTTTGAACTTGTAGTCTAATATTATTCAAATGCAGGAATAAATTTGAACTAAATTTATAGCGGTTTATCGATAACATTTAAAATGTTGAAAATTCTGTTGTTAAATTTTAGGCCGTCCTTAATACTTTAGTTTTGATGCGAATTACGTCATTCTGACGTTACTGTTGGATGACAGGAGCTATCATATTTTATGCAGTATTAGACAAATATGTCCGGTTTAAAACGCTTTAGAATTTTTAGATTCGACGAATATTTACTACTTATTTTCCTATTATCATTAGGGGGTCCATTTATTTCAGGACACAGTGTATATAACCTAACTGTTAGCAACATTGCCAACACCGTGTCCACACCACCCTACACATGCACAACCTCTGCTAAAACTATTAACAATAGCAGTAGTAGTGTGGCAGAAGGGCATCGCGAGGTTAAAAGGTCGTTGCTATAACGTTAGAAAAGATTAGACACGGCTTTACGCTCATCTTAGAGGACTCTGCTTTAACCGTTGTATTACTGGCAAAACCTTAATTACCGCACAATCCTAATCGTATGTCTTCGTAAATAGCCATGCGATCCGTCTATGCGTGTGGGCCGAAGCACACTGCCCCATAACAGTACAAGGTCATGTCGTACTGAACAGTTCAAGACAGCAAGTTTAGTATGCTCTATATTATGCATCCAGGGCTTAAAGATGAGGTCGGATAGACAGCCTTATAACGAACTCCTGCTGGTTTTCAACGATTCTATTGAGCTTTGTAAAGCATATGGTATCTGAGAATTTATAATGCGCCTCTCCCAGAACTAGCTGTCAGAGGGGCTCTCACGCCCCGTGGAAATAAGACAGTATTCAAGCAACGATGCGATGAGGGTGGGACCCCGATTAAAATCTTAATACGCATTGTTGGTGAGGTCATTCCACGTGAAAGAACCAACGGCGATGGCAAAGGCACGGGTCGTTGCAGACTGTCAGATGAATCAGAAGGTCAAATCGATCTGCAGACCAGAGAGAACGGAAAGAGATGGCAGATAAGTTTGTGCAGACAGGTTTGCGTCAAATGCAAGATGCAGGCCTGCTCAGAGAACGATAGGCGGATAGGGTGCTATCAAGGATGACGACCAACTCACGGACACTGGATCAATATAGCCTATGTGAAGTCAGGATATAAGGTGATTGATGCCATATTTACTGTCAAGTTTAAGGCGCTGCTGTTTGGTTCCAGATTAAGCCATTCGAATCATTGAGGAGTTATGATTAAGTCCATTGCTTCAAAATTCATAAGTGAAAGTGACAGTGAGTCAATCGGTCAATCGGTCCCACGAGACAGAGAAGCAAATAGACAGTTTCAACATCAGGAACATAAATCTACAACTTTATCAAATGCCTACCTGCTTTGCTGTGTTCGTGTCTTGTATCTTATCAGTACGTCCTTTATCGTCACCGTTTCACTAATCAGCCTGCAAATAGATTTTCGCTACATTTCGGTGATTTAGGCCAAAGATAATCTTCAAAGAGATGAAAGAGCTGAGACAGCTCTCTGTTATGGTCCTATAACACAAAGTGACGTCATTTGAGTTTCTGATGTGAGTCACATGAGTCGATTTCGGTGGCTAACTCAGCCAAAGGTGCGCCGCATTTCAGAGGCACTTTTTAACATGTGTTTTGACCAGAAGACGTTGCTCCAGCTTCGTTGGGCTACAGATAAGAGACTGGAAGAGCCTGGCGCATGGCACACATTCTCCAACAACTTAAGGTTCGTGTAGTGAGCGTCTCAGTGGGATTTTTTGCTATGGCCAACGAGACGTCAGCGCCGACATATACCTGAATGATGGAGAAAGATGAAGCGTACATGCAGCTGTGAACTAAATGAAGAAAAAGATCAGAAGTATAGACAGAGAAAGGCAGACGTACCCAGACGGACGGAGAAGTGCAGAAGGGAGAAAAATATGCGCTGCAGAGTGTTGTACGTCAGCTCACCATCGACGCAATAGAGACGAAAGCAAAAGCAGCAGCAGGAGGGAAAAGAGGAAAACATGGGAATGGATATGGAGGAAGTTCAGAGAAGGAAGCAGGAATAGGTGGAGAGGAGGAGGGGACAGAAGGAGAAGAAAAGAGTAGTTATCCTGTCAGAATAGACAGAAAAGGCGGCTTCCGTCCGTGACTTACCTGAACTAAGTTTATGCGTTGACTTCTTGAGGTTTATGAAAGTAAGAACAGAGCGAACGTCAACTTTGGATGCTCTGTATAAAAGGAAGCTCTCTCGTCTGCCCCAAACGAGAAGCAGGTTTGCTGTCTATATAGAAATAGTGAGATTCATAACACCTGGGTGGGGTAGAGAGAAACATCTTCCCACTGGTGCTTGGACCACCTTCCACGGAAATATAATTTTTCAATTCTGACCATTGCTGCAAATCACAAATGGCATCCTGTATAGGCCTAATAGAACCTCCATCGTGAAATGAGGAGATGATAGAAAAACGACTCAGTCGAAAGGATTGCGATGAAGGAGATTAGGTGAAACTGAACATACGATGGAAAGGAACTGAAAGAAATGATGAAAGGAATGACAATAGAATTAAAGGAGAAATAGAGTGATTCAATCAATCAAAAGTTCTTTATTGTTCACCCAATCAAATTCGAAAGCAGAAGAAACATGAAATTATACAAGTGAGCATATAAACTATAGTTAACACATATTTTGTATAGTAGCAAACAAAAGGTATGCCCCAGAGGAACGAAACGTTCCGTTAGAATGGGCTGCCTCATTACACCAGATAAATTTCAATGGAGTGTTTGCAACAATATGTACCAATTATGGTTCATTAAAATGTTTTAACACACTTATTCAATTACACTGTTCCACAATAAAACAACCAACATTCACAAATTATAGAGCAGTGAATTTGATTATAGACTTACACGTTTCATACTATTGTGCAATTGCACGATAATATAATGAAACAAATATACAGTCATAATATTTAAAAAGCTTTCCGTGAATTATTAAAGTCAGTAATGCATGTGAAATACTACAATGACAATACAAACCTTCTATTCTATTTCTTCTATTCAGTATATCAAAATAAATTTTAAGCTGAAACTATAACACTTATCGAAATTGAAAGAAATAAATTATCATAATATAATTGATGAGTTTGATCCTAATCGCAGGAGAATAGGAACGCGTAGGTCTATAGGCCTAGGCAGATGACAGGAAACAATTAAATGAACGAAGCGAGTATACGAACGAGAGGAAGTGAGGAAACGATAGAGGACGCTGAAGTAGCTACAGAAATGCTTAGACCCTCAATTCTTTGAAAGTCAGTGTTAAAAACTCGGCCAAGGATTGTGCAGTAGGCCTACCTATCGAAGGCTTATATCACAATATGTGATCTTAGCCTACATGTATATCGTAGGCTAAGATTATGCAGTTCTGAAATAAGAGGAGATGCAGAGATAATTATAATGTAGCAGCATTCGGAGCCTTGAGCAGACGCATCCCTTTCCACTCAGCCGTTTATCCCTAGATATGTTCACATGATAAAAGTCTCCAATCAACAGTTGGCAAAGTTGATTGGAGAATACTCACATCATAGAGTCACATATGCGCTGTGGTAATAGATAGTGGTATGGGTAGAATTGTTTTGATAAGCAGAAGGCTAGACTGTTATAGTCTCTATAATAGCAAGAAAAGTGGACAGGCTATAGGTTCTAAACCATGGGTTCCCAGTCTTGGACACCGATGGCCACTTTAGTGACACAGCGAGAGCTTGCGGGCTAAAGGTTACCATGCGAGTGCCGAAGTCGCGAAGCCTTTTCAGTTTTAGCCTTTAAATATAAGGCCTGTAAGTATAAGGCTTACTTATAGACCTATAATAAAATGAAATAAACAGTAATGAAGTGCTTGAATTTTAAACTAAAAAATGCATAAGAATTTTGCAACTCATTAAATATTTGATTTATTTATTTATTAATTTTACTCTAACCTAAAATGTTAATTGTCAGTGACAATACATTTGTAATAAAGTTAAAAGTTAATATTTTTAGAATTTAATTTAAAATTTGTGCCAAAATTAAATTCACTCCTTGGGATGAACGTCTGCGATGTGGGAAGTTGAGATTCTCAGCTATTATATTACCAAATTGAGGTTCAAAGCTTGTTGCTGCAATGCCCCAAGAGTGACGCGACACGCTGAGCATGTTGTCAAACAGTCGGATAAGTCGAAACAGATAGGCTTTAATAAAATTTCATCAAGCTTAGTGCACAAAATGAAGTTCGCGCTTTTGAACTTAGCTGAAAGTCGATCAGCTCTAGTTGCAAATCAATTGGCTCAATCTCTGTCTCACAAGTAAATCATAGAGTGAATGGATTCTGGCAAATGCAAATTAAGACTGTTAGTGCAATCTGAAGTCAAGGAAACGTCTGGCAAATTCAGTTAAAAGACTGCTAACGATCTCGAAATATTTGTCACAACGTAGAAGGCCAAGAACGTGTCCGTTTTGTTCGATAGGCCTACACTGTATCTCTGTAGCCGGAAAATGAGCTAAATTTCCGGATTATACTTGGTTTGGCAGTAGCTAAAGGTTAGCTTTCTTATAAACGATTTCACGCTGTCCACTAAAGCAGTTCGACTATTTGTCAGAACACAAAGGTTCAGGAACAATACAATACAATACAACTAAGCATTTATATAGCGCACTTTAACAAACAAGTCTTGCACGAAAGCGCGTTGCGCTGTATTCCTGGTCATAGCTCCGGGAGAATAGGTAAGTCTTTAATTTTGATTTAAATTGCGCCACAGATGTAACCTGGCGGACTGTGGTTGGAAGGTCATTCCATTCCATGGTCCAGCAACTGAAAAAGCACGATTTCCAAACTGCTTATTGGTACGGGGTGTGATGAAATCCTCCCGCGTAGCCGAGCGTAGTACTCTTGAGTTAGTTTCAGAACATGGTGAGACCATGGATGTCATGTACGAGGTGGAGGTTCCAGTGTAGATGTGGTACATGAGGAGGGAAACTTTGAAGACAATTCGGGCATGGATGGGAAGCCAGTGTAATTGTTGAAGGTAAGGTGTGACGTGGTCTCTGGGACCAAGGCCTTTTATTAGGTGAGCAGCCGAGTGGAGGACAGATGATAGCGGTTGTAGAGTCAATGTGGGAAGCCCAGATAGGCCGGAGTTGCAATAATCCAGGCGAGAAATGACGAGAGCCTGAGCGGGTGGGGTTTTGTTCGATACAATGTATATATATATCTGTACAAGCTGAAAAATGAGCTAAATTTCCGTCCTTCAGTTGTTTTGCAGCCGCTTTCTTATAAACGATTTCACACTATCCACTAAAGTAGTAAGCTCAATAAACTTTCCACACCCTTGTGTGGAAAGTTTATTGTTTCGGATTAAGTTCGTTCAAAAGTGAAGTGATGTCCATTAAAGACGCTAAATTGCACCGCCATCCAACAAATTTTATAGCATAGAGCTGAGCAGATTAGTTTATTTTCCTTAAATTCTTTTCGATTTTCTGTTTGTAGTCAGAAATTCAGCGATTTTGTTTCTGAGATTAAAGAATGTTCTAGAGTTGCAGGCCTACATATACCTCGGCTTAGCCTTAACCATCGTATAAATCCACCTGTAGGCTATGCTGATGATACTCAACTCTCTGTGCCACACAAGCTACAAAGAGACTTTGCGCCTACATAACGGACAGCTATAGACATCAAGTCCAACACCATCTACAAGTGGCTGGCAGTTTCTGGTCGGAAGATGTAGGACAGCTGACCTGTAAATAGACAATGAACAACTTAGTGTGAACATTACTGCACAATATTATAATATATTGCATACCATTGCCTAAAAACATTAAACTAGAACAGAGACACTTAAGACACTTAACATAAACGTAAATATGTACCTTGTATACTTGTACTTGTTTGACGCATATCATCGTTGTTATGGATGCGTCATTAAATAAACTTATATCAGTCAGACATGAAGTCCAGTGTAGCCACTCTGAGAGTGGCTTTTAGCCGCCTTAGGTGACAAAACATGAGCGCGTAAAAAGGGGTGCTTGGAGAAAACAGGGTTTTTAATTTACTGTCAAGAGTTACACCCAAGTCACGGACAGTGCATGGATAACTATTAGGCCCCCATTTAAAGTCAGAATGCAATACATTGATGACAGAATTGGAAGGTCGAGTCTCATGAGGAGCAGCTGCCGTTTTGTTTCAAGCCAGGTCATTCGAATCGTTACAGCTAAATGATTAAACTTTTTTCATTACTCAATATTCCTTTTTTCATTTTTATATTTCTAAGAAAATGTCTAAAATATTTCGCAGGCCCTGCAGCTTGGTAGGCCCTAGGCACAGTGCCTACGGTGCCTACTGGATAAAATGGCTCTGCATGGGTGCATGAGGTTTGTTGATGCTGCAGAACACCTTAAACAACTGTGTGGAAGTTCCATATTGAGTAACCTTAGCATATGTATGATGCTTGGTAGCAACGGCGCTATAGAAGTCATTATGATAGCTCAGAGCATGACCTTATGAATTTGTATCGTTCTTTACCCGTCTGGTTCTGTGTGACTGTTTCTCTTGCGCTATGTTATCTTCTTCCATCTGCATGCATGCATACCTGATTCTGACGTCACTCTCTAGAAAGCCGTATATCTTGCATAACTCCGAAAGCGTTTCTCTGCCTCTCTCTCTCTCTCTCTGTCTCTCTCTCTGTCTCTCTCTCTGTCTCTCTGTCTCTCTGTCTCTCTCTCTCTAGCCTACTCCCATCTTTCTCCATTTCTGCATTAGTTTCTTTGCAGTTGTTTGCCCACTACGATGACGTTAATTAACGGCTGCGTGTCAATTACTGTGCGTGGTGCCTCCGCATCCTCCACTGCCTCTGCCACTCCTTCGCCAGTGTCTCCTTCCCTCCTCCTCCTCCTTCTGCTCTTCCTCTTTCTTCCAGGACATACCTACTTTCCTCCCCTCCTCTTTCTTCTCCTCATCCTTCTCCAGGCTTTGCCTCCTTCTCTTCCTCTTCCTCTTCCTCGTCTTCCTCAGACACGTCGTGCCGGAGACTCCGCTGTTGATGTTCTACAACTTCTGCCTGATCTAGACTTAGACTTATTTCTGGATTGCATTCATTCCATGTTCCATGACGTAAGGGCGGCAAGGCAGTTCAGTAGGAGGCTCTTTTCCAGCAATGCACATGTAAACCATTGTTGTCATAAATGTTTCGGCAGTCATTGTAAATGCAGATTAACCTAAATCTCATTGCTTAATTACGATCTTCGACTTCCTCAATCTACATGCCACTTCTCACAAGATCTAATGCACGAATGTTTAGGCCCCTACAAAAGATTTGCTGGACCAAGGATCTGAAATAGCATAGTCGTACGCCTACCCAAAAACAAAAAAAATTAATAATATCAATACTCAGACGCATGAACGCTTTTAAAACTGTTAAGAAGATAGAGGAGGAACACTCATTAAATGAGAAAGGGGCCTACTATTTTTTATAGCCACTAGGAAAATGAATGATTGGCCTTTGAGACTATAGAACCAGCTTTGTTCTATTTTTAAATTAAATAGAGCCAATATGGCCATCAAAAGAACCTTTACGGTAAAAAAATAAAGAAAATGAAAGCAGAAAAGAACCGAGCCTGACAAGAAAGAGCCTTCCGGTCAAAAAGGAGAAAGGCAAATGGCTAAATGAATAATTATGCATGTGTATGGGGCCTATGTGCGTACATACAGGCCCTTATAAAAATTATATAAATATATTAGATGATATGAATGACCTTTTAATTTTATGAAAGATCTGTGTCGACCTTGGTGCATTCAAACTCGACCTTGAATCCTCTTCCCTACTTATCAATCCTCCAACAGATCATAGCGATCTCTTATCCGCATACAATTCCAGCATGTCAGCACTCATCAACAAACATGTCCCAATCATCACTAAACCTGAATCTCATGCAAAAAATCCTTGGTTTTATTTTTTTCTCCAAGCTCTCACATCAACGCGCCGTCGCCTGGAACGAGCATAGGCCTACAGACAAGCAAGCGACGTGGGGCTATTCCCAGTAGACTGAAGACCATGACAGCCAAAATCTCTCAGCCAAAAACATTACCTAGTCTATCATCTCCTGTTCATTCAAAGCAGGGGCGTCCAGAATGGGGTCCGGAGGCAAATGCCTCCAATTTCACGTTGGGGAGTGGGATTTTGTTTAGTCTTAGAGGGGAATATATTGCCTTCCTGACACTTGGGATCGGGGATTTTACCTCCATTACTCAGAGGGGAATTGACGCCTCTGATACAGTCATCCAACCCTCGAAATCTTTGGAAAACTATAATAATCTTATCCCTTCTCTCTCAAACATCATTCCCCACGCATCCATTGCCGACTGTTTTGCATCTTTCTTCACCGACAAATTTTCCTCTGTCCGTCTCTCTTTACAGACTCTCCCATCACAATCAGCAACCTCTCCTCAGACTATCACGGCGACGCAACTTTGCCATCTGGTGCATCTTCTGACCTATTTGGTGTATATTTGATCCATTGTCGTGACCACCTTTGACCTATCTGGTGCATCTTTTGACCTATTTGGTGTATATTTGATCCATTGTCGTGACCACCTTTGACCTATCTGGTGCATCTTTTGACCTATTTGGTGTATATTTGATCCATTGTCGTGACCACCTTTGACCTATCTGGTGCATCTTTTGACCTATTTGGTGTATATTTGATCCATTGTCGTGACCACCTTTGACCTATCTGGTGCCTGGTGCATCTTTTGACCTATTTGGTGTATATTTGATCCATTGTCGTGACCACCTTTGACCTATCTGGTGCATCTTTTGACCTATTTGGTGTATATTTGATCCATTGTCGTGACCACCTTTGACCTATCTGGTGCATCTTTTGACCTATTTGGTGTATATTTGATCCATTGTCGTGACCACCTTTGACCTATCTGGTGCATCTTTTGACCTATTTGGTGTATATTTGATCCACTGTCGTGACCACCTTTGACCTATCTGGTGCATCTTTTGACCTATTTGGTGTATATTTGATCCATTGTCGTGACCACCTTTGACCTCAACTCAAGCAGAGATCATGACCCTCATTCGAGCCTCTCAAAGCAATGTGACCTTGATCCAGTTCCAACCTCCTTTCTTTAACACTGTGCAACTCTTCTTGTTCCTACTATATCTTAGATTAGATCATCAACCTGTCTCTATCAACCGGCACTTTTCCTATGCTTTTCAGAGACTCGATATATTATAATTGTTAAACCAGAGATGGCGATCTCGTTTGACAGGTGGGGCGACACCCAATGAGAGGGGTAGAAAATGTGGGTGCAGGACAAACATAATTTATAATGTGTCCCCTCAATGTAATAGGTGGGGGACTTGCCCAGCTCGATTTCCCCCGGATCGCTCCCCAGTGCTAAACCACTCCTCAAGGATGCATCCCAATACAAGGAACTTCTGTCCAACTACTGTCATTCCGAACGGGTTTCCTCTCTCGTCTTAACGGCTTCCGAACTTCGAAAAATCTCCTCAACTCAAATCAATCTGCATACACTAAATATCACTCTACTTAAACATTACTCACTTCACTATACAACAAACATATAATGGCGATAGGTCAACAAGTCCTTTGCTTAGGCCTTTGTTTCTAAGACATTTCTTCAGCTTTCGACACCATAGATCACGCTCACAACGATTTCTGAAGGGCATTGATGAGATTTTTGATCCAGTTCTGTGAAATGACAAATATTAGGGAGTGCAACAGATCTTTCTCTAACGTATAATCTAACTAGAATTGAGCAATAACAATAATAATTTTAAACAGTAATCAAAGAGGTTTATAAAACAAACATAAATGCAAAAACAGAGCAATCCATTTCAAACATGAGCAAAATCAATCTCAAGCACAGCAAGATTAGGTAAAACCACTTTCCATAGAAACACATTGAACAAATAGTGAAACCAGTGTTTGCAAGAGTCAAATCACAGATAAACATCAACAACCTTGACCCTGGAACTCAATGACCGGGCCATAAGGCATCCAAATGATAACACTAACAGAAAATAAAATTTCTTTAACAGACACCGTTAACAACATAACACGGCTGTCTTCAAACCATGATAGCTGCCAGCTGCTAAACCAGCCAATGGTTGAGGTACTCAAACATGAAGCACAGAATGGTTTGGGCCAAGATAGAATATTACTTAGCCATGAGATTCTAATTCTTTAATTCCATTAACGAACATCGTACAAGTTTCTAAGCCCACATTTTAAACTATTATAAAACAAGTCAACACATGTATTATTTAAGACTCCATGAGCAATTGCATAAGCATTTAAATCAGTTAGCCACATGCTTGCATTAATTTTGTATACAAAAGCACATTGTCCAGTGACCAAACAATCTTTCTGATGTCTACATGTAGGTCAATTACTTACAAGCTGTCAGTACTGTACTGCAGGGCTGTTAATATCGCGACAAAGTATTGCGATACTTTTGCCAGTATCGCAGCGAGTATCGCGATAGTTTTATTTTGATGGTATCGCATGTGTATCGCGATACCTATTTTTAGCCTGTCAGTGATACTTGATATTTATATGGTTTCTCAAGAAATATGCGAAGTCATACGTTGCCCTTTGACAAGTTCAAGCTTCTATATACATGTACATGTATAGCCTCTTTTGGCCATATAAACCTTGGTGCGAATAGATGGCGTATTGCATAGGCATAAATGAAGAAATGACCGTAGTGTATAGGTCTACGTCCTTTTGCGTTCTCTGGTAGAAGTGGCTTGCCTAATTAATTTTAGAGTGTTGCGAATTTAGTTGATCTTACAATTTACTAGGGCTGAGGAAACGAAGATTGCAAGTGCGATATCAGAGCATTGTGTTCGAACATCGTGCCTGAAGGCTGCTTCAAAGACATTGTGATTGGACCAAGCACCAATATGCACAGGACTGGAAAGTTCCCATGTTCTTTCGTGTCAACAGTTTAGGGGCGATATTCAGGGACCATAAATTTTAGATCCTTTCAAAATAAGACGCTGATTCATCAACCTTTAGTCATGAAGCCAGATTTATGAATGACTACCGGGTATGACAGCAACAAAAAAAATGCGGTTAGGGGTTTGAACACCATATTTTCATATAGAAGAAAAATTTAGATTGGTGTGACATCAATGTTTAAGAGAAAAGTGTGTACACGGAAATTTGACGAGTAACCATTCCTCATATTTTATTATTGGCCCAAGCAGGGCAAAGCGATTCCTTGGGAAATTTTCAATAATTATCGGTGCATGAATTATAAATATAAAATGCTAAGATCGAATTCAGCAAGCATATTGAAAGGTATTGGTAAAAGTAATGGTGTTGCAATACTTTTTAAAAAAAGTTTTGATATTGGTATTTTTGCGATACTTTTATTTAGGAAGTATTGGTATTGCTATTGCAATACTTTTTTCAAGTATTGTTAACAACCCTGCTGTACTGTTAGCTACTAGAAATAACAGGTCTGCGCTGATCTCAGGGTCCTACATTATTGCTACTTTACACACGTCAGTGTATGCAACTTTAACGGAATTGAATATATAAAATCAGAAGCTTTGCAATTAAGGTGGTGTTTAACATAGCATATACAGCAGTTATGCAAAACAAGGGCTATAAACAATATTCATGTACTCAAATAATATACAAATGCAATTAATATAAATAAAATAAAAGTGCTTCTTAACGAACATCAAAAGCAAGGGAAAATGCAAAGAGCAAATATAATCACACATAAATGAAAACCCAAAAAGTCAATTCAATTTGGCAAAACATTCCTTTTTGCGAAGTCTGGGTACAAACAAAATGAACAGCAAGTGTGATTAAACTCAACAATATCACATTACACAACAAATTCTGCCAACACCAGACTATCCTAAAATGTTGGCAGAACATTTCTAAGCCTAGGCTAAGTCAGCTTTTTGCCTTCAAGTTAATAGTTTTGAGATACACTTAGAGATAGAAAATTAAGCATTTACGATAGGATTGGGTTCTGCTTCGTTGCCATATTGATTAAAGAGCGATGAGCGTAAACATTATAAGAGACCTTTTAATGATGGTCTATTCTTTTAGTGCCTGCAGTATGTTATCAATTACTCTATGGCCCCCATCCCCATCAGCCTAATCATACTTAATACTCTATGATGAAACCCTAAACTCAAGTAAATGCAATAAATGAAATAAGAGATTCAAATTAGTAATCACACTTGAACACAAAGAAAAATCTGTAGAAAGTATCACTAGAAACTAAATCAAGTAAATCAGAGGAGATGATCCACAGCCTGTGATTATGCAGCTATTTTGGACAACCACGAACATATGCATATATATAAATATATAAAAATAGGTGGATTTAAGGAGACTAGAGAGAACGATCTACTAGAGACCCAGAAAACTTTTCATGTGTTCATAAACGACATAACTTATGCTGACAGCAGGAAGCACTTTGATGAAGTTTGGCAGAAGTCCTCGGTAAAGGCCCCTCAGTCCTTCAGTTTTGATTATGCTTTTTGCCAGTGCCATCGGTCCACCTTTGGCATCTTCCGTTGCTGAAAACAAGTCATAATAATAATCATCATGTCTATGATGTATCTAAGTAAACAATACATACCAGCTGTGATACCATCAACTATGCTGGGTGAGATGAATATGATTGCAGCTGAACTTTGAAGCCAAAAGAGCCTGGTCTATGCCATCATAAGCATTGGTCTTGCGACTCTAAACAAAATTTCAGCTGAAAGTCAAGAATATATTTACTGGCAAAGACATTGATCATCATTTATAAGACAGTACTAAGTGAAGAGAAGAATCAAGCCTTCTCTTATGCAGAGATCCCGGTTGAGGATAGGATCACATTTAAGATCATCCTCATCGGTGGTCGGTACGGCTCCAGAATGCATCAGAGCTCTGTCTTCCCGTCTCCAGCCAGCCAGGTCATCGATATTTGCGTGCTGCGGCTCGTGGGAACTTGATGGTTCCGCTGTCCCGTACATCGATGCAGACAAACCGTGTCTTCCCATGCATTGGACCATCATACTGTTCTCATGTATTGGACCAGCATACTGGAACGCTCTTTTGTTACAACTTTGCAACATTGCACTGCTTGCAGCCAACTTTTCTAAATTACTAAACTTGCATTTGTTTAGATCTGTTGGTACGTTTAGCGCCTTCGAGAGCTTCTTATAAGGCGCTATATAAATACCCTAATACATACATACATACATGCATTCTAAGCAACAGGAAGTCCTTTGAGCAATATAACTTTCTATTAACTTACAAGTTGAACACTGTGAAAATACGGTAGCAGTCAACATTGTATAAAACGAAAATGTAAGAGCATACCCTGAGCTTGTAGTCTGGTCCTGATGAGTGCAAGAGGATAGCTGGCTAACTGACCACAAGTGCTGCTGACACTACCACAGAGCAGCAGAATGAAAAGACCCGGGTCCTTCCTCTCGGGGTGACTTCGAAGGTAGAACAGCTTCAAAGTCTGGTATATGTGCAAAATAAAATAACAAAGCAAAGGGATATAGGAAAAAAATTCAATCAAAACAAAATGAAAGCCTGTCTATTGTCATCTGGCAAATTAATTTAAAATGAGCAGTTCAAAGCAACAGTTACACATTCCAAAGTTACCTCAGTCAGTAAATCTTCACATTATTCACATTTATCATTCACAACAGTAATTCACACAACAACAACAAATATTTATTGGACAAAATATTGTTGCAATGTTTTCATGAAATTTGCTGATAGTGTCTTACATAAAATAAAGGCCAAACTGATTAATGTGTTCATTATTTAAACCAGCTTTAACAGTCAATATATTTCTCATCCTTAGATCCTTTCGGCCAGGGGCGTCTATCCCCCTAAGTCATTAGAGCAACTCCCCCAATTTTGACTGACAGACGGATTAATACAATTCTGGGATGAATAATAGATTAAACCAAGTTAAAGGTGTACACATTGACACTGTAGAATAGAACAGAATGGATCACCTGCAAAAAATAAAAGATTTTTAATGGTATAATTATTATTTAAAATCAACTTCTTCCTAATTTCTCAATAAAATCTCCCCCATATTTCATGGATAGAGCATTTGCTCCAAGGTATCCATGGTGTATACGCCTTTGCTTTCAGCTACATCAAGCATAAAACCAAGTACTTATCATTGTAAATTTTAAAAAAAAACAGCAAATGCTTAAACCTTAATTTCAAAATAACTAAATTGACTAAAGAACAACAAAAACCCAAATGCTAAAGAAGATTTATTTCAAAAGTGAATAAATGTAATTTCAACAAATACATATTTCTTAGAATATATTTGCTAATAATGGTCATATATTTATAGCTGCTGCCAGCACCTGAGCATAAATGCGTTTCACCGTGTATAACTGCATCTGCCTGACAATGCAATCTGGGCATTGATCTTGGAACAATTTTACCATTTTTTATATCACTGTGCCTTATACAAAAGAGTGGCATAATATAGTATGGAAAATATGGTATAAGAATGTTCCTTCATTTGCTAGTTAATACAGTACATTAAAGTTTCTGCATAAGTCCATCCGTTTATACATATATATATATATATATATATATACAATATGTAAAACTACACTGATTCACATACCTCATAAATGGTCAGATCAAAACCAGCATAAGGTATGATGCCAATAAGATTAGGTAAGTAACCCCTGTAGAAAGAGCGAATGCCTTCTTTCTTTAAGATCTTCAAGCCACAGTCTAAGAGCCCTGTGTACTGTCCAGTTGTCGAAATTGCTAGCCGTGTCTTCATCACCTGGCAACAATAAAAAACATTAACCAAGTCAGTGAAATGCATTCACAAGTAATGAACAAACATTAAGATAATTCAGCAAATCTAACATTTGAGAGTTGTTGCAAGACTTTACAATTACTCTTGTCAGTTTATAAAAATACATGATTTAGTATAAAAATACAGTATGTAGTATAAAACATTCTGAAATTGTTAATTTAAATGCAGGCATAGATAAAGAAAGACAACTGTCAACAACAATGCAAATCAATGCAACAATCATGTACGACTAGAACCCATTAAAGAAATATCCAAAATCGAGTATAGGCTGTATATATTGAAATCTGTTAGACAGATATGCCATTGAAAGGTTAATTAGAATTTAGAACACCATATAACTATCAAGATCCACACACACATACGAACCTCCATTGGGAAGATGGCTGTTTGAGCGATGGCTCCAGCAACTGAACCGGCAGCAAATCTCTCGATGACAGTTATTTCTTTGCCCGACTCACCAGTCATCAGTCGCTTAATCTAACAACAGACCTTCACGAATAAATGAAAAATAAAGACGACCTTAGTTTACAGGATCATCGGCTGTTCAGGGTCATATTATGACCATGCTAGAAGAATTCTTTTATTCTGGAAATAAATCATTTAAAAATGAATTGGTGGAAATATATAATGAATCCAACTCCAGTCAAATAACATTTTTAAACTGAATCCTTATTATTTTAAATGGTATAATAGCAATGAATTGAATGCACAACTAACTATAAACAATAGCAAGCATGTGAAGTCCATGGCATCTTCCTCCAGTAGTTTCAAAATCCAATTTAGGTTAAGTTCTGTTCTACTGTTTCAGACACTCTGAAGCTGGTTAACAAATTGGAATTTTAAAATGTCTAAATAAAATCTCTATATATAAACAAGATTCTGTGTATCTGTCTGCGCTATGCATTTGCACAGTTTTAGAGCTATTGACTCAAAACCTTCGCTGTTGGCTCGGGGAACACCTGGCAGACCCGGTAGAGGGGTTGGCGAACCCCACGGCTGTCATCTTCCTGGTCTTCAGGGCCAAAAACCTGTCTCAGGAAAGTTTCCTTCTCGGTCGCAAGGAGCGTGTTGACAAAATACCTGCTCTACATTTGCCGACATGTATGTGCACGTGATATCTGTTTGCCACCCCTCTTCTTCATTTACACCGCCATCAATGAATGGAAGGTTTGGGAGATATCGTACAGGTAGCAGGTATACAGTCTGTGTCCGTTTATGCATCTGCACACTCTTACAGCTATTGGCTCGAAACCTTCGCCGTTTGCTTGGGGTACACATGGGACACCCAGTAGAGGGGTTGGTGAACCCTGTGGCCTTGAACCCTGAACCCTCTTCTTGCTCTCCAGGGCCAACAACCTGTTTCAACCTGTGCAATGCCGGGTTACCCAGCTAGTAATTAATAAAACAGTCACAAGATCTCTAGGTGATGGTTCACATAGTGCCAGTAGCCCAACTTTAAAGGGATAGTTGCAACATGACAAAAGAGTAAAATAATTGTTTGATTAGAACAACAGCAAAATTAATAGAGCTGTACTGATATCACTTTTTGCCAATTATGCCGATACCGATTATTGCCGATTATTCATTTGCCGATACCTGATCACTTAGCCGATTATTTTGCCGACTATTTCATTGTTTCCCAAGATGTCCAGTTCCAAAAGATAGACCTACTGCTACTGCCTATTGTTGTGATACAAGCAAATACTTGCTCCGTATTAAACGTATGCATGTAGTTGGGGACAAATCCTAGGCAGGCAATACAGATTAGACACACCGCCCACCGTCGAACTGTGCCCAGGGTAATTAAAGGCCAAGGCACGGCTGTCCTATTCACAGCCACCCATCTAGTCTCAGCCTCTCAGGCGACTGACATGTATCGGGGAGATCTGATTGGAAGCTAGCATGTATTTATTAGGCATGCCTCCACGATGTACATTCATCGGTTTCTCTGTTGGATTGGCCAGCCATTTCTTGGCTTGAATTGGCCAGCCATACCTTGGCCTTTAAGCCTTAAAGGCTTACCTATGTTGACACGTTCTCATGGTCTATACTAGCAAACTAGGTGGTGTCACTACTGGTCTGAAGAAGCCATTGGCTCGACAACACGATATGGGAACGGAACAAAATGCCATCCTTCACAGACCTAGTGATGTTGCTGTTGTCATTTTGCTTTTTAGACTGAAAATATTATTATTAAATAAAAAAATAATCTTAAATATCGGCGCCGATTATCTTGCTGATATCCGATATTGCCGATATATCTATAATCGGCCCGATTTATCGGTACAGCTCTAAATATTAATGTCAGTGATGACAATAAAGATATCATAGAGGAAATAGGTAAAGTTAGGAATAGTTTGGGTAAATACTTCTTCATATGCCGCAAACTTAAATGCAGATTCCGGAGCAATTTTGACCACACTGGTTCCATTTCCACGCCAGAGAGATCGAAATCCACCTTCTTTGATCATCTTCCAAATGCCATCACGCAAGTTCATCTCTGCCTTTGAACCATAAACCTGAAAGAGCAGAAAGCTGTGCCATTTAGCAATCCACCCATTCAGCACATTAAAATAGAAACATTGTATTTATCGGTTGACTGCATGTCGCTGACGTGGTCTTAGTCGTCGTTCGTCGCTTATGACTGTAGTCATTGGCCGCAGTCATTATCAGTCGTCGTCGTCGCCTCAGAGCTTCGTGGAACATTCCAGAATAAAGGACTGGGACAGTAGCCGTGTTGTGATCGTCTGACACTGAACTCGAACTCCAGTTATAATTACCGATGGGTAGTCGGTTGTTTGATTTGCAATAAAGAATCAGTTAAACGGAAGAAGTCTACTGTCATACTCCGGTAGCCGGACCCATTCGCCAAAACTAGGTGTTGTCGTCATCCTGGTCGTTGTTCGAGGATACCTAGCTCAGTGCCAATACCCCAATAGTGAGGAGGACGTCCCTAGGCAGTCAATAAAGGGGGAGGGGTTCCATCACAATAGCTCTCCAAAATTTATAAACTCTGTGACAAAACCTATCCTGCAATAGAAACATTGTATTTATCGGTTGACTGCATGTCGCTGACGTGGTCTTAGTCGTCGTTTACGACTGTGAGTCATTGGCCGCAGTCATTATCAGTCGTATAACAAAAGATACACTTCATGCACTGCACTTTTGCTAAGATTGAGCACTTGTTTTAAAATGCAAGACACGAAAACTCTCAATTTCATTTTCTCCGAAGAGACAACAAACACAACTGAAAAGTAAAAAGATGCATCTTAGTCATTCCACATCTAATGAACCAGTACACCAAAAATTTCCTGCCTGCTGATATGACGATGTCTGGAACTTGAGTTCTGTGCAATATTTACAATTAATAGATTAAAACCACAAGAGACACTCTCATGATCATTGTGTATGTGGAAAGAGTTCAACATAATGATTTAAACAAAAAACTGCCAACCCTTCAGCTCATTTCCTGGCTGAGATATGACAGCCCAACTTGATGGACCATGTTGCCTTCTCATGATTTGTGATTTCAGTTAGGTCTATTGTCCATTTGTGAATATAAATAAACGTTTTTGTGTTTTCAGTTAGGTTTATTTTATAGTTTTTTATATTTAAAAATCTTATTTTTGCTTTCAAAACAGATAATCAGAAAGATGAAAACTTGGACCCATTGTTTGTTTGAGTTCATGCTGAGTTCTATGAAACTCGAGCAGAGTTCCAAGCCGGTACATCCCTACATAAAATGTTTTGCATTTTTTTCATGTCATATCAAACAGAAGTGTACACGACATCCCTTTGGATTCTTCTGAAAATTTCACTACATAAACTTCATGCAAAATTAGGAATATCATTTGAGCACATTTGTCTAAAAATTTTACATCTATTTTTAAGTGAATGAGAAGGCAACATGGTACTATTAATACTCCCTAGGCACTACCTCTTAGTGAAAACTAAGGCAAAAAAAAATCATAAAAGTAGTGCAAACTGCTAAACTAAAAATCAAGAGAATGAGACTTTTTGTAAATATTCTAAACCTGGCTCGGACTCGGCAAAATTCAACTCGTAAAACTCGGTACACAGACAGAAGTTCAAACTCGGTTCATCCAAATTTCATGAATGAATTTTGAACATGCCTACCTCAGTTAATTCTAGCATGCACATTTTTAGAGATCACAGGTGAAGCGCTATGGTGTGACAACTGTGACATATGTCTGCTATTGCTTCAAATAAATATATGCTATTAATAAATATAAGATAGTGTTTCATCGTTTCTCTAAGGTCACATTTACAACTGCAGTCAGGCAAGTGTCTTTGTCATTGCTGGTTTGGTGCGTGAATCATCATTATCAAATGCACCATTGCCTCCTCAACAATTGCTTCACAACCTGGTTGGTATGTTTATTCAACATGCCATAGAAGTACAATGAGTCAAGCTTCCTTATTCAGCAGTTAAATATGTACATAACACCTGCAGTTAAAATAAATATATACACATTGCATAGATAAAAAAAAAATCTCCACTAAACAAATGATACACATCCAAACAGCACAAGTTCAGTAGCATGCAAATATCAGAAGTTAAAGTTCCAGAGTCATGCATAGCCAAGTTGCCTGCTATTTGAATATACTGAAATTTCTTAGAATGCAGTATTGCTTACTTGGTTGGGTTTGTTGGTACATAATGTATTGTCATCATCAGTTTCATAAACCTATCCGTTGAGCTCAGTTTTAAATATAAATATAAATTTGAATTTAAAATTAATTAAAAGTTAAATAAAATAATTTTCTCTTTATGGATTGGTGTCCTTCATAGGAGTAATAATGCCCAATAGAATGCTTAGATACCTCTCAGCATATGACATTGTGTGATGTGTATGTCCAGAGATGCCGATTTGTAGAGCAGACAAGGAAAAGCAAACACAGAGGGAGACATTATGTATCGTATCAGAGATCTGCGCCAAAATGTCCTGCGCTAAAACAGTTCTGCGCCTAAATGACTGCACCAAAACGTCATGTACCGCATATTTTGACACTCATGCTTGAAGAATTAGGCTACTCAACAGTGTTCTTATATGCTTCTCTTGAACATACCATATGTATAAGAAACTGTCCACTCCAAGCTTATTCGACAAGTTTAACACCAGAATTGACGATTTATCTGTTATAAAATCTCATGATTTGGCATAATGTTTCAGTCAATTTAAACATTTTTGTTTTGTTATCTCTAAGATGTGTAATTTTGTAGCCTGAACGTTTCAACAATGTATTTGGTAAACCAAAATCTTCTAATATTATTAGAAGATTACAAGTGCTGTTGTTAGAGTTACTAGGTTGGGGTCAAGGCAGAGGATCTAAGGGACTTTTAAGAGCAAAAAGAGAGTACACTTCTGCTGTGACAGCAGCTGGATATTTTCCATTTGTAACTATAACAATTTTGTGTTAAAACTTCAACCAGTCTTGAGTTGCTTTTGTCTTCTATGCTTTAGGAGCAGATCTTTGAAGCATCACAATATGAGGCGCACAAAGACCTTACCTGGGATAGACCTAACAGCAGTGATTCCACGATGGTTTTTACCTAAGGACGAGAGTATAACTTCTCCAGTCCTCTGGGATAACTCCTGTCTCACCAGAATGAGCCACTTAAGCTAGTACTTTCCACCCTCTTTGAGCATTTCTAGGGCCATCCAGTAAATACAACCAACATCTTGTAATTCTCCATAGAATATATGATATTAGTGACTTATGTCCTTGAGGGTAAACTGAAGTGTGACCCAGGCTAATTTCTGAGTCGTCAGTTTTGATCATGGATTCATTCTGATGCCCATGATGCAAGGTAAGTGGGCAGTTGGGAAATGAATCGTATGTCAGTGTCACATGGTCTGTTTTGCCTCTTTAGTGCATAGGCAAGTCCCAACCTTTGGCAGGACCCATGAAGCTGCCTGCACTAAGTGTACACATGGCATCCTTGTGCCAGACTTCCTTTTATCAGCTTAAACCCTTAGTCATCTCACTGCTGCCCATCTGTCTTTTAATGACCCACTCTTTCTGAAAGAGTGGTAACCCTTAAGACTAATGGAAGAAACTTTCAAGCCACATGGGTAGCCCTAAAAGACTTACAAATTTGCAGGAATAACAGGACTGGAGCCTCAGCAGGGTTCAGAAGCAGCTGCCCTCCCTCCCTGGGGTGACACAAATAAAGGTAACTGAATGTTTCAGTACTAAATAAATATAACTATTTATAAAAGTATGTAGATAGCATGAAAGTATGAATAATTGAATATGCATGATACGTCTCAATATGTCTGCAATCAAAACATAGAGCAAGCAGTAAAGGAAACGGTGCATAGGATATTCTCACATGTGCCACCCATTCAAGTACAAATGAGAGAGGGAGGGAGGGAGGGAGGGAGGAACAGGAGGGATGGAATAGAGAAAAAGAGTGATAAAGATGGATATTAGTGTTGTTTTAATAATGTTTTAATTTTAGTTTTAGTTATGATTGTTAGTCGTCATTTTTAGTTTTAGTTACAATTGTTCCTCAATTATAGTTTTAGTTGTAGTTTCTATGTCTCAATTATAGTTTTAGTTAGTTTTAGTTTTGTCAATTTTAGTTTTAGTTAGTTTTAGTTTTTTCAAATAAAGTTTGAGTTTTACGTTGTCGATTTTAGTTTAAGTAAACTAATTATAGTTTAGCTTAAATATGCTAGTCACAGCTTTAGTAATTTAATAACAATTTAAGTTATAGCAATAATTCTTTAATTCTAATTAAATACTAATCGATCGTCAATGGTAGACCATAATTATTATGGTCTACCATTGACATTCGTCACACTTGAGGCCAATGATGAGAGAAATGAAAATGTCAACATTTCTGAATTAATTAAGTGAACTTTATACAGTAAATATCATACATTTTTGCTAAATAAAAAATATAGGATTCGAATTCGCGGCAAACAGTATCCGGAAGTAGACACATCTCATTCTCCTTGTGCGTCTTATAAGAGGTACTGTATGGTATAATGTCACATCGTCTGCAGAATTATGTACAAATGAAACAACCAATAGGCGCCTAAGATAGGAACATTTTCAAGCAGAAATATTTGTTTCATTACGGTTAAATATCGTTTTAGTTTTCGTTGCATCTATTTTCGTTTTGTTTTAGTTGTCACAAATTTAGTTTTAGTTTTCGTTGATCCTGAAAGTTAGTTTTAGTTTCAGTTTTCGTTAACGAAAACGTTTAAATGTCGTTAATTGGCATTTTCGTTTTCGTTAACGAAAACAACATTAATAGATATGTGTTATCAGTCATTTACTGTAGTGTTAGTATTTCTCCACACTTAGTCATAATAGTCAGCCTAGGATAAAAGTGCAGTTCAGCGATACCAACCTGAAGCATAACCTTAAGCCGATCGAGTGGAGCAGTTGCCGTCCTCGAAACAGACCCAGCGATGCCACCAGCCACTAGGTGGCGCCAGGAGACACCGCCTTTACTCTGGAATTCAGGTGGACAGGTCAGCTGCTCACCAATGTCTATCATCTTCAAGGAAACAGAAAGACAATGATAACACTTGGGGCAAATAGTACGATTGGATGACTCTTTTCAAATAAGTCACAAGTAAGCAAATTTATTTCTTTCGTGTCCAAAGTCATGGAACAAAATGTGACCTGGGCATGTAAGAAATGCAGTTTCTTCTGTTACATTTCAAGTTACATTTATTGTACAGTAAAAAGTTCTAATTGAAATAGTAACTACATGGCAATGCTTATTTAAGGTTTGAAAGTCAGACAGCAAGTGTACTAGCTCAGCGGTTCTCAAATTTTTTCAGTCGCGGGACGCCTTTTCAAGCCATACGATATTCGTGGACCTCTGATGCGACCTGATTTATCAACCCAAATTATAATAGCATAGCCACATGCATATAATGTAAACTTCTTTTATCTGAAGTTGACTTTATAAAATAAATCACTCTTTGTAGTCATATTATAACAACACCAACTATTGGCAGTTAATGATACAGTGTCACACGACAGTCACAGGACTAAATTAAGCATGCTTATAAAAGCAAAAAATGCAAAACATAACTACAACTACAATGTTTAATGCCTAATACTCATACTGCATAAATACAATTATACAACATCATTCATTTAATAATAAAGAGTAAGACCATTAATTTTACTGCTACCTACCAGTTTTAATTATTTAACACGTTCAAATGCATTACAAAAACAGCTAGCTACACTAGAGTCTAATATACTCACAGAAACTATGAGATGTGTGGGCTTGCTTTTTGATAGACACACTCGAATGTGTCGTCTTCCACCTGAAGACGTGATCTAAACTTAAGATTTCATCACAGCAAATGCTGAGAACGATGCTTCGCACTGGCATACGTAGTTGCAAATGGGACTAACACAGTCAATGCTCTCTCAGCTAAAAGCGTATATTCGTTCCTAACGTTGCACCAAAACGTGGTCAATGTTTGTTCTTGAAATGTAAGTTCGAACCTTCTGTCACTGGACAATTCAGCCAACTGTCCTTCATCCTTCCCGGTCAAGTCGGTAAGCTGACAACTGAAGGGATTTCTGATGCAATCGTAATCTGCAAATTTATCTGTTGGAAAATACCTGTCAAAATATTCTGTCATTGCCGACAAATGGTCAAAGATATCTGTTGCCAAGTTATCAATGGCCATATTGTTTTCATTCAGAATTTCAGTTAACATTTCAAACATATCACGTCATCATGAAATAGTTCGTAATAGACATATATATTAGAATAATTAGATTATTATTCACATTATCCGATCGGATAAACTGGTGTTTTGCAAAGAAGCTATTAATTGTAAGCAATTTTCACCCTTTCTATGGACCCCTATGGTCGTCTCGCGGACCCCAAGGGGTCTGCAGACCACAGTTTGAGAACCGCTGTACTAGCTAATGCAATGCATAGGTTAAAAAGCCGAAGATTCAAAGTCGCAATTTTAAGCAGTGCTTAAACCTTACCGGGCGATCGAGCCAAATATCAAACATGTCTTTGAGATCGTCTGATGGATATAAATTGAAGAAATCTCTCCATTCAGCCCAATCAATTCCAAGGTCTTTGTTCGTGTCCAACCTGACAGCATCACACAAAGACCATATAAATTATTCATGTGTAAAGATATCCTACGATACATTTATTTTGATGGTACGTAATTACCTTGGCTTTGTTGCTAATAGCATTTGTTTGTAATCGCATATTGCGATTTTCTGTGGTTCATTCGATGTTCCTGCAGTGTTATCAGGTGGTTAAATAATGTACATATATATACTAACTTACTTAAATCAATCAACAGATTCATGCTGTGAATATGATGCTGACAAGAAATGCTAATGTAAACAGAAAAATCCATGTTATTATTTGGAGGGCACACCATCATCAGTGGTATGCCATGCTGTCTTGTACTGTAAACTCAGTCTACCATACTTCTATACTTCTAGGGTAAATAAATGAGTACAAATTCATGCTGAGATGTTCAGTGTGTGTGTTGTAATTGAATAGCACAGCTGTGGGGACCACGCCTTTCAACAGAGTTCATGGGTGCTTGCCTTATGCTCTAACCTAAATATCAAGAACTGAGATAAGAAGTGACGAGTAGACTCCGACACTCAAAAGGATGCATAGTTCCACACATTATGGCATAATCAACAGTGTGAAATACAACACTGAAATCAAGACAATAATGAAGAGATATCTGGCTAAAGTCCTGTGGTCTGAAACTACAACAGTTCACATGTATGTTCCTGAAGATGTCTATTAAGAAAGCACAGTTTCTCTAACTCTCTCTTGAATTTTCTCAAGGGAATAATTTTTAAGAAAAGAATTACTTGGCTGTCAGAGTTTTTGCCTCCTCCAGGCTGATATTTATGCCGAGCTGCAAAAGGGCTGTCCGTATCTCTGATGGCTCGATTTTTCCTGAAGAAAATAAATGCAATGCTTAAGACAAAAGTGCAGCAAAAGTCCATGTATCAATACACTAGCATCAGTTAATGGAATTGATCGATGTTTACAATAGGGATGAACGATGTTGAATTTCTTGCCAAGTTCAAGGACCAAGTATTACGAGTTCAATGATGCTGAGTCTGAGTTTCAAATATTTAAAAGTCTCATCTGCTTGATTTTTTATTTTAAGTTTGCACAACTTTTATGATTTTTTTGGCCTTAGTTTACACTAGAAAGTAGTAACTAGTAAGCACTATCAATAACAGTACTTGTGTTTTTAATTAGGTATCGTTTCTAAATTAACAAATCCAATTTTCCTTTTCAAAGCAGAAAATCGGAAAGATTAATACCCAGAGCCATTGTTTGTCTGAGTACGGCTGAGTACTACGAAACTCGGGCCGAGCAGAGTTCCGAACTAATTTTCAAATCATCCCTAGTTTACAATAAATTATGTATAACTCTCAGCAATAATTAGCTCAGCAACTAAACATTAATAAAATACAAAACAAAATTTAATGTAAAAGTCCTGAGAATTAATCATGCAAATTTTAATCACTTTATCATTATATTTTATTATTAATTAGCATTTTAACCTGAGGCACACAAGATCGCTCAAAAAATAAGAGATAGCATATCTCTAGAATGGCTAATCTTCACTGATATAGCAGTTTATGCTAACAGGGAAGAACTCAGATATATTTATTATTATTATTAGACAACATACATATTTCTATTAATAATAGTATATATTATCATCAATATTAAAGTTTTCTAACTTCTCATCTCTACCTCATTTCTTATCCTGCTGACAAAAGCAGATATCCCCAGTTCAATCAAACAAAACACCCTGGTTATAAATCGAGCATCAATTTCCTGCTGAGTCTGAGTACGAAGTTTTATGAGTCGAGCCTGTCGAGGTCAAGTGTACAGAGTCCGAGTTTCAAATATTTAAAAAAAGGCTCATTCTCTTAATTTTTAGTTTGGCAATTTGCAAATTTTTTATGAATTTCGTGGTTTTGCTTTAGTTTAAACAAGTATATACTGAGAGTATTTGTGTTTTTAGTTAGGTTGATTTCTGTTTTGTAAATAAAAAAGTCCAATTTTTGTTTTTGAAACAGAAAATCAGAAAGTCGATTTTTATTAAGACTCAGACCCATTGTTTGTCCAAGTAATGTCTAACACTTCTAAAGACGGTGAGCCGAGTTTCGGCTCATCCCTATACAAAAATACAAAATCAGTAGACTTCGATTAATAGATTCACAGAGTCTGACAGTTTATAAGGTGTCCCAATAGCCCAGACACCAATACAGGTTATTCATACTTCAATCCATCAATGCCAGAGGTCTCAAGACCAGAATTTTTTTTACTATGCATGTATGTGTGACCTCCATGCATGGAAGAATTGAAACTTTTCCCAGGGTCTACAATGCCATCATGATGGCACTGGAGTAAGTGTGTTTCTAAACAGTGTAAGTAAGAATTTTTTCAGCAGTAAGCTATAATTATTATCAGAAAGAGAGGACACAAATGGGTCAGGCAAGTCATACCTCTATGGAGAACTGTGTTTCGAACTGATCTGCCACTTGGACTCCCTTCTTGGGTTTCGATCGATCGGAGTTGCCCGTGAATTTGCTTTGCATAATTTTACTTAGTACGGATCATCAAAAGCTGCATGCCTTCATCATTGACACTAGAACTAGACTGGATTAAATGCCACTAATAAACCTATTTCACGTATGCACATGTCGTACATAATAATTTTGCGAGTACGCATTTGCTTGTTACAAGATGGTATGGTCAACTATGAAATACAAAATATTCACAGGCACTCACCATCGTTGTTTCTGTCAAGACTTGAGAAGGCAAGCCGCAGTTTATGTTCATGATGGCGCATGTATTGTACGAACTCACCAAAGTCAATCAGAGTATTTGTATCCTTGTCTGCTTTGTTGAGCATTTTCTGACAAAATGCACCAGACATCAAAATAATCCATTAAAATTCTGCTAATTTATCACTTATAAAATGGTATTACCAGAAACCAACATTTAAAGTTCTGGGTTCTGCATATTGGGGCAAAGAACATAAAAATTCATATCCAGAACTGGATACCCTCGAGTAATTGATACACGATGGTTGTGGTAAAATCACATTGACTTGGAATTTGGGTATCAAACCCAAAATGCATCATTGACTTGAAATGCAGAAAACTTATTGAAATTTAATTGTAGTGACAGATATATCTAACCACCACCTATTCTGGCTCAATTTGCTCATGGGTCTGAGAGACCAAATAATACAATCCCTCGGTCATACAGGAGGTTCACATCTGAATCAACTACAGGCTACTCTGACTAGATATCAAAACTATACTAGTCCTCTGCTCTAGGAGCCTGTAATAATCTAGACATCAACAAGGCCAATGATGTCTTTATCCAGGAATATAAACGCTTATTGATACAGCCTTTCCAAATAGTCTAAGAAAACAAAATAGACAAATGGTTCCTAAGAAAGCTTTGATGAGCCCAGGCTTAATAAAATCATGTGAAAGAACCCAAAACACATCAAAAAATCAAAAAAATCACAATGAGCAGAATAAATAGTATTCATCACATATAGGAACAAATCTAATTAAATCTGGTTTCAAGGAGAAAAAACCTTAAATCGCAACGCAAAAAATCTGGGAACTTCTGGGAGATCAAATGGGCAATTTGGTAGATATTGACCATAGGGATATAAAATCCCAGATAATAAATGGTATATCTATGACTTAGTCGTTTGAAATAGCCACTGAATTAAATAACTACTTTACAGACTTTGCCCACTCCTTAGCAACAAACATTCCAAATCTACAATTGATTGATATATGATTTCCTCCCAAGTATGGGGGAGGGGTGGGCTGTAGAGTAATGGAGAATACAATAGGGCACAGAGCTACGGAACGGAGTTTGATACCCGTACCTCACAAGGTTGACAAGTCCTTATTTTGCTAGACGGTAAAATTAGATGTATAATGTAATGGGTGCCTTGCATGGTTGTCAACAGTTAAATTCAACTCCGATAATGACTTGTCAACATTTGTTCATATTTTACTTTCAACACATTGACCGCGGAGATTTGTATGTAAGTACATGCAATACGGGATGTCTATTCATGTCCCCAGCGGTCAAAGTGTTAATCATTGTGAATATAAGTATACCCTAACTAAGCTCCAGGTTCCATAAAACAGAGAATTAAGTCACATTCATCAAAAAAAATTCCACATAGAACTCTAACAGATGTAAAATTTCATGATCATAAAATATTAAATAGAATTTCAAGATTCAAAGATATTAAAAATAGATCAAAGAGGAATCTTTATGTATTGCTACAGATTGTGTCCACAATTTACTGCACATAGTGTACCAAAGTAATTTTTAACTTAACAAGGGCATTTATCATCACCTCAGAAACCCTAATTCCACTCTATATTCCTTTTGCCTGCACAAATGCTAGACTCTCCATGATAAAGAGAGCTGGACCAAGAGCATGGACGACAATCCTCTTACCAATCATTCCTTACCTCACCTACATCTCTTTGAATATCAACTATACACTCACAATCTACATGAAGCCTACTAATTTCATAGACTACATAACATCAACTTTTCCTCTGTGACTCTTGAGCTATGTTTTCAATTGCTCATCCTTTTACATGGCATTGTAAATTTCGAAAAATGCTCCTGTAGATAAATTTACATAGTTAAGAAATCGTTAAGTTTATCCAGAATGCTAGGGTTCGCTAGCCAACTCCTATTCACAGTTTATTTACAGTTAGTCCAATACTACAAGTTGGCTTAGACTTACTATGTATCACCCACATCGAGTGTCCCGAGTAGCCTTAAATTAGTTCTGTAAATTTGCTTGAATTATTTGTTACTCGCCTCGGTTAGCCACTAAATAACCCAAATTGCAAATGCCTAACGATACCTCAGAGAACATTAAACCTAGATAAAAAAAATAATAAATGTGAAATCTAGAACAATGTCAAATTGTGATAGTGGAAACCGAAATTAGGTTATCCGTCACCTTGGCATGTTTGCTGGCATCTGCAACCCCTCGTAGAGCAGTAGTTAGCTCTTTAACATCGATCGTTCCGTCTTTATTGGCGTCCAAACGGCTAAAAAGTTCTTCGAAACGCTTTTCGTCTTCTTTTTCATTTTCTGTGAGCTTGTACACCACTCTTTCTGATTGCTCTTTCATTACGATATGCACTCTACGTTGTCCGTGAACCACTTTTCTTTCCAACCCCCATTAACGATTTATGGCTGCGTACCTTACGCAGTGACCTCTCACCTTGCTCTAAATACATTTGTGTGTATGATCTATGGGTTGCTACGGTTCCCTACTGTCCATTCTGTTCTTCGAGGTAGCAAAATGCCTATTTATTATTATAATTATAATTATTGTATTTAAGCATTAATTTTGTAGAACGCTTCTAATATGGTGAACCGGTCAGAAGCGCTGCTAATGCGCAACCCCCCGCCCTAGGAGAAGAAGCAGGTTTTGAAAGAGCGTGGGGCTTCTGCGGCTGAAACTTCGGCTTCTCAAAACGCAGAAAAATAACTTCTGCGGCCGCAACTTTTTCGCTGATGTCTGAAAACGACACTAGCCCTGACCATATACGACCTTCACGACGTCTATCCTGACCCTAACCAGACCCTTACGGCTTACGACCCTCACGACACACATGCCTATAAATTTGTTGGGTGTCTTTAATAGTGCTCTTTGCGCAAAAGGTAGCGCATGAGTAGAGGTCTGCACACGCAAAATTTCATATCTGTTCTATCGTTTGTATATGACGACCGAACTTTCGGCCGCAGAAGATTTATCCTTTAAAAAAAGCGAAAGAAGATGAGATACTGCCCGACAGAATTTTAGAGCGAATAGAGAGAGAAAGCGCAATTGAAGCAGAGGATCGAGACCGAGCAATGGCTGTTGGAGAGGAATCGAGCCAATGCATAGAGGTAGAGATGCGAGCGTAATGGGGAAAGCGAGCTGTCAGTCTAGCAGCCGTCTTAGAAGTAGGTCCACTCAAGGCCAGCTATAATTATAAGCTATAGTTGCCCTATGCCTAGCATCAATCTAGCGCCACATTTTGAAAATAGTGCATTTTATGGAATAATAAGTTATTCCATCCTGAAATTTGCGCCCTTTCCACATTTGCGTCATGGGCCACCGCCCCGCTGGCCCCTTGGTACGGCCCGGCCTGGGTCTACTGATTGAAGAGTAGAGAGATCAACCTTAGGAATACAAGCCTTAGGAAGGTCAATCATCCAATGGGAATTGCAGTAGTCAATTCGAGAACATAGGACCTAATTATAAAAGCGTGAACTAAAGTAGTGTAGTGAAGGTGGGGGAGAAGACAGAACGACGAATGACCCAGATCATGCATTCCAAGCTTTCTTGTCCTCAAGGAAACTCACCTTGGCATCTAAGTAAGTAAGGAGATGTTGTAATATGAGACTTTTATAAAGAGCAGACCAGTACGGACACACGATCCATTCCCGCCACCCTCCCAGACGTTGACTCAGGCTTTCATTCCCAAAATGGCATTGGAAGATGAGCAGGACACGATCAGACGCCTCGCATTGCTGCCCTGCAGTTAAATTCTACTTCTGTAATAACCTGTGATCACTCATGCATACGATGACTTGTAATCATACAGCAATGCACCAGCATGAATTTAAAGAGATTATTATCTCCTATGTATACACCTTCTCTGGTATTTTCGACAAATGTAGGCCTACTTGGATATCCACTGAATATCTCTGAATAACCTTTGTGACATGAAGCAGTGCCTGAGAACAACCCAGTGCCCTAGCTGTTCTCTGCTTCCAAGTAAATGCTTTAGAAATGTGAAGTTTATGAATACAATGGCAAATCCATTTCAGTGAAACATTTTTAGAAACAGCCTCCAAATGAGGTTAATTTATTCCAGACCGAGAGTCTGAGCAAGACTTCGTAAAAAGCCGCACTTTGTCCCAGACTTGTCAACTGACAGCTGTAATTGTTCTAAAGTGCCTGGATATATTTAGCAATTCAATATTTTTTTATAATCGCAGGTGTTTCAAACTCAAACATAGCCAACAATAAAGCATTGAAGCTGGATATAGAACCATAATTCCGCACGCTTCTCCGTTTGAATCATTGTTCCTCAGTGGAAATCAAATTTCTTATGCATGAATATTGATTTTCAAATTATACACAGTCAGTAGTCACTAGCATAAGTCAAGCTTTGTACTCTGCTTTTGTCAAAGGCTACACCAGAGGCATAATCTTAAATTAACCGCACACTAGAGCAGACATCTGAGATTATGTAATATATCAGGCAGTTTTCATCAATAGTGTTGCTATAGAAGGAAAACGTCAACCAGTACAAATTTTGCTCAACTCCAGAAAACTCCTAATTCCCTTGCTCGAAAATCTCATAGGAGCAGAATACTGTAGGCTGTACCAGTCAAACGCAAGGCAAATATGCATTCAACTACATAATTACGTGCATTATGCCAATCAAGTAGGTGTCACATTGGCCTTACCACGGGGCATGGGTGTAACTTTGCATTGTGACTCCTTTAACCTTTTTAAAGGGTTAAAAGCGGTGGTAACAAAGTGGCAAACAAAGTACACTAAATCCGTATTTAGAAGTGGAAATCGAGGTGGTAGAAAGTAGAGAAAAATGAGAAGGGAAGGGGAGGAGAAATGGTGACGACACTTAGTGGGGCAGAGCTATGGGTCCTTTGGTCTGCACAGTCGTGTCCGCCATGAGCTATTACATCGTAAGGTTATCTAGTAATGAATTATACCACAACTTGAGTTTGTTTCCTGCTGAATTATCTAATAGCATACATATATACACATCCTGAGCAATGACAGCTGAACAAACACAGGTAATCGAACACAATCGATCATTTCTCTTCAAAAGCAGCTAAGCGTGCTTTGATACAATTTCTTACCAGAAATAAACTGTTCAAAATATCCTCAGTACTTGAAGATAAAAAACCATTGCAAGTGTTTATCAGCGCTGTTTTCGTTGAGAAACAGCTACAGGAACATACCTGCACTAATACAATGAGACTATATCTAAACAAACATATACTATCAGAAAACACCAACCAGGTAGCTGTGAAACTAAAACTGATTCATTCTATGGTACATTTCATGCTATGTCTGTTTACCCATAATGATATTTGTTACTGTCAACAAGAATTCTGAGCTCTGTGGCGATTCGTGAAATACTGCACCAGACAGCCGATAGCAAATTTGCTGAATTTCTCGGTTCTTTTCGCCAGTGCCATCTTAGGTATGATAATAAACACACTACTTGGAATCAAGCAATATCAACTGGTGTGCCTTGAAAGCAGATATCAACAAGACAAATAACAACACAGTGATACTCATGTCTGGCAGTCATCAAATTCAGAGCTCAGACTGAGTGACTGAAGTTAATGGTAATCTGAAGCTGTTACAGAGACCATTACATATTATGTATCAGAAAAAGAACTCGTTAACAATTCGTTCTGTAACAGCAGATTAACAAGGGAAGTGTTTAACAATTATGCATGACAACAACAAATAAAGGGCTCTAAAAACTTTAACGAAATTCCTCATATCGTCCAAGTCAATGATCACAGCACAAGCAATATGACAGCAATCGCAACATAATAATCTTAAAAATTGACATGCAAAATAATATCATACTACTTGCATTAATATTTACAAGTTGTGGCTCATGGCTAGTACCGGTAGTAGTAGTTGCAGTAATAATAACAATAAAATTAACGATGAAAATAATAATCCTTCTGACGGATCATACTCGCCTCGGGTCTAAAACAATAATAATAATTGAAACAGTAATAATAACACCTGTATATTATTATGTACATGTTTTACCCAAAGTGCCTGGAAATGTCATTGCCTATCACAAGGACAATAAAAGAGGCAAAAGGATGTAGAATACATGAATAGTAGAGCTAAATAACACTGGCAAAGTCAATAGCCGCATATACAAGATAGAAGGGGAATAAAAATACTGTAAAAATATATCTCTTTACACCTGATTTTACAAATTGCATGCTGCAATGTAATGTGAAGTTTAGCTGCAAACTATTAGTAGACTACAGCATAGGAGCAGCTGTCCAGCATCCACACACACATGTAAATAGAAATTCAAGATTCATGCAGCAGAGAGAACTTACTGAGAATTCTTCCATTAAAACAGCTTCAAAGAGGTCTCAGACTTTCACAAACACCAAGCATATGGCAGAGGCCCAAAACTGCTAAAGACTAGTTTTAAATTCATTAGGAACATCTTCAATATTAAACCAAAGAATTTTATTAACATCTATAGCATATCTAAAAATGTAAAAATTGGTCAAATTTTAAAACTTTGTTAAAACTGACTGAAACATGTGTCATTTTTTTCAGGCGTACAGGCAAAATTGTTCGAAAAGTTGGACACTGAGTGAAACAAGAAAGCCATCACGCCAGTAAACATCTAGAATGCAACATTCACAATGTAAATTCTAATTTGCTAAGTTTTCTTAATGGCTGACATAGTTATTAACTAAAAAAATACAGTAAAGAAGAACTTCAAATGATAATGGGACAAGAACACAGACATATCAAGTAAGTTCAATCCCAGAGATATTTCTAAAAATGATAGCAAAGTGAACTTGTCACTTCATTTTGACAGCAGCAGTCCAATTTGAAATTCAACAGCAGCAGCAGTCATTGCAGCAGCAGTTACATAACCATAGCAACAACAGTTACAGCTGCCCACATAGAATCCTTAACAACGGCATTCAAATGTAGAATACTTTCATTATCTCAAAAAGATCCATTGTTTTGTTGCTTTAAATAGCCCAAACAAAATCATCATCATCATCATCATCATCATCATCATCATCATCATCATCATCATCATCATCATCATCATCATCATCATGTTAAATTATTAGTAACCTCTGTAGCTACTTTTGAAAATAGCCATTTGCTACTTTCTGCTGTGGTAAAATAGACTACATTATGCCATTACAGTAGTATACTTTAGACTCTCTTTGCATAGCCACAATTTAAGTGCAACTGACTTTTTCTGAAAACATTTCACCACAATAATGTGAATTACAAAATACATGTGATCACTGCATGACACTTAAAAAGGCAGACTGGCTGAAAATCAAGAAGAATAGCATCAACTCTCATAATGAATATGCAAAAACAATTAATTTATGGAATTTAGCATTTCAAAACCTTTTACTCTAATTCTTTATATCCTTAATAAATGCTGTAAATTGCACTAAGTAAACCAAACACTGTTTTAAGAGTGCTTTATGAGATAATTAGTATCATTCATTTGATGCATCACCGGTTTTTCTCTTGATCTTAGTCCTTCCAACTGCATCAGTTTATACCCAATTGTTCCAAATAATTTATGTAAAAGGCATCATAATTTGTTGATATATTATGCATAAAACATTTATCGCCAATCGAACTGAACAATTCTCAGGGCCGTAGCGAGCTATAATTGCGCCCTGTGCCTAGCTAATTGTGCCCTCAATTTTAGCACACCAACATTTATAAAATAGTGCATTTTATGGAATGATAAGTTATTCCATCCTGAAATTTGCGCCCTTTCCACATTTGCCCTGGGGCCTAGGCCCCGTTGGCCTTCCTCGGTACGGCCCTGACAGCTCTTAATAATTAATTTATAGATAGAGGTGATAAGATTATCCTAAACTGATTGCAAATCTTAAACCCTTTAACGACCAGCCAGATTGATTTCTCATACATTTTAGCAGACGCTGGTCATTAAAGTCTTTAAGGAGTTCTGTTAATTTGAATAATTCAAGTATGATGAGAGCAAGCCATTGAGCAAATACATCTAGAGTTCTAAACCTAACTTAATGATCTTTAACGGGATATTTTTGTAATGCACAGGTCGTTGTTTAAAGCGTTAAACACAAACTTAATTGCTCATGGCACAATCAGTTTCTAGCCAAGCACACATTGGTCAGTAATGATGCAAGAATTTCTATAGTTCCACAATAACAATGCTGAAGGCACCAGTCAACGATTGCTACGAAGCAGTCATTGTCTATTCCAAAACGAAGGGAAAGCCCAGACAATACAAAGAGGAACACCTGAGAAGAAGCACAAAAAGCCAATGACATAAACAAAGTCGAGTTAGAGCTGGGATTTTCACTCGAGCTCTCAAGGCCAATCCAGACTCTGCCGAGCAAAGGTCACATGTGCTTCAGTTAACCAGATGTGACAGAATAAAAGGAAAGATGTTGCGGGCGATCATCAGATTAGCCAACTTTGATTGACTACATCTAATAATATGAGGGGAAGAGAAGAAAGACACTGATGAAACTCCAAAACTATTTCTCCAAAAGTAACCATACAATAAGCATAAAAGACACAAAACAAAGATTTTGGAATTTCAAACGATAAACTTAAGACAAAGTGCTAGCGGAGGTAGAGAAGGTTTATTTGTAATAGGCATGCGCAAGTGATGGCGTATTTCTACCAAATGTATTGAGTTAAGTTATAGTGCTCAAGTAACATCACTTCTGGATGTTGACATTAGCTCATGCCATAAATGGAATCAAGTAATTAGAAAGATAAAAACAAATTAAAGTACCAGGTAGGCCAAAAAATTATTATCAAAACACTACGGTAATAATTGTTGCCAAGAAATCATTTCAGTAGGCCACGTCTATACGAGACACACAAAATGATCAAAGTATCGCACAGCTTATGTAATTTACGACTTATATACTTGCTCATTCATCACAAGCACCAGTTGGGTTCATTTCCTTCATACAGCTCATTAAGTTGTATACCCAAACTAATCGTTAATTTGCAGCCTTAGTGTGGTTAACTAAGTTGCCCTAATGCTGAAAATGAACATGACTTAACCGAATGTTCACTTACGAAGATATCCAATTTCGATGGTCCAAAAGATTCGCCACATCAACACCATGAACAGTATACTGTTCTGGGGATGATGTACAGACGACTCCCATTTACTTACACATAACCTGTTTATGTGATTCCGCTAAACATGCAGTTAAAACATCCATGGCTTCTTTTTGTTCTTAGTTTTTAACTTGAGACAAATTAACATGCAATACATGAATTTTCTTAGTAGCTGTCTGTACCAGCGCATTACCGTGGAAAGAGCAAAAGCTACTAACTGCAGCAGCTGGCTATAAGCCGTGCAGTATTTACGACAGCTGCAGGCATTTAGCTGCCATCTCAGTCAAGGTGACAACATCTGCATACCCAAACCATTGGCATTTTATCACATATTAATTGGCTGCATTAATGCGGATAACTAAGTTGCCTTCATGCTGAAGTAATGAACATGACTCAACCAAATGTTTACTAATGAAGATATCAAACTCCAGTGGTCCTGAAGTTTTGATACACTATAACCGAGAACGTTCATTCATTCATTTAAGAGATTTTTATAGCAACCCTTCAAGATTATCTACTGAGGAATGCTTCTGAGCTCAGGCTATATATAGAGAACAGTCTCCAGGTTAGAGTAGACCAAGGCTCCAACGCTCTAGGCATGAGATTCTCAACCTGCTGTTAGACCTGCCATCTGCCTGGTGGTCCACAAGCAGGATCCTAAAATTTATCTTAATTCTAAAAGTAATAAGAAAGTAATTCTTGTTATCAATAAGTGTCATTTGACTCGTTTTTGTCATAAAAAGACTTCAATTTCAATTTGTTCTTTTGAAATAAAAAATGACTACCTATAATATCCTACATGATACCATAAATTTAAAACAAACATTGTAAAAGTATCAAACTATTGCTTTACTTTAAAGTTTAAACATGTAATCAAACTAGGCATAATAGCAAATAAGTAAAATATTCATACTGATTCATATCAAAATTATTATACTAAAGTTATAGTTCCTATAGCATAGTTAAATATTTATTATTATAACATTACAATTGCATTTTACACTATAATAATAATAATAATAATATTAATAGTCAAAGTGCGCCAGTGGCACAATTTCAGTGGTGGTCAGCAAACTGGACACAAATTTATAAATGGTCCTTGAGACTCAAATGGTTGAGAATTGCTGCTCTAGGCATAAGGTTAGTGTCACAGGGAACCCGTTCCAGATTGCACGGTGCTGCATAATGGAAGTCTGCAACCAGGGACAAGAAGCTAAGCTGGCCTAGAACAGGGTAGAGCAGCAGAGTAAATAGACAGTATGCCGTCTGGGGAATGATTTACATGTAATTCCACTTAATGCAAGCAATTTCCAGCAGCAATGTAATCTTTGACAGTAATCCGACCAAATCGTCTGATAGCTGGCTATAGCGACAGTGCCATCACATCAACCAGCCTATGTCCTTCAGCTTTCTAGTCACACTAAGACTTATGTATATCATATACAACTCTAGGCCCACATTAAAACATGGGTCATTGTGACTTTAGAAGCAAAATTGTGCCTAATTGGTCTGCAATGTAACACTGTTTTCTGACAAATCGATTATAAGTTTCACCTCAATTCCAATTTAATTCAAACATTAGACAATAGAAGAAATTAAGCAAACATAGGGCACACTGACAGATGTCACTAAATCTCAGATGTCACAAATGTCACACCGGGATAGGCATTTTAGATCTTGTACAAATAATCATATATTCATCTACAATTATATATATATATACATATATATATATATATATATACTAGGGTTGTACCAAATAGGTGATTTTCATAATTAGACCAACTATTTGACTGAATACAAATAACAAATAGTGTACAAAAAAAGGTCTACTGACAAATTTCAAATGTGAGCAAAGGTTTCAGTTCAGTAAATTTAAAACATAAACTAAAAGTAAACAGCCAACTGCATGTTATTGTTACATTTTTCTGCCAGACTGTGTAAAAAACTAGTAATGGAACTAATTCAACTAAACTTAAAATGAGACGGCGGAAACTGCCATACCGTGGTCCAGGCAGTAGAGATTTACTTCGGTCTACGGCTTACTTCAGCCGCCATATATGCAGTAACCGATGTCACGTGACCACTATTTGTATTCGGTTCAACCGATACTATTCGGTCAAAGTACCTATTTTGCCCACTATTCGGCTCCGAGGATTAAATTTGGTACAGCCCTAATATACGAAAACTCTATATGTATATATATATATATATGTCACCTGAATATCACACCAATGTCCTAATATCACACTGACACATCACTAAAAAATAATCCTTATACCTTTAAACAAACATACAATATGCAAAACAAAAGACATACACAATCAATCAAATAAATGCTTCTTCAGATGTCCATTTAGCCATATGCAAAAAAAAACTGGTTTTAACCAAACGCCATCACAACAGTTCATGAAACTAAGTCTTTACACCTGGCCCTGTGTCTCTAGAAACACACATGGCTGGCTGGCTGGTTGCCTACAGAGCAGATAATAGGCACCCTGTGCAGATGGGTGTTGGATGGCAAGACCTGCTTTGAAGTTTATGATGCCATTTGACTTTCACATAATGGCCTCCTCCTAGTCACATTTAACATCGCCACATCACGTGTCGACTCAGTGTGCAACAGAAATGAAAGCCAAGAACTAGCAGTAGGTTCTTAAACGAGCAACGGCATATTCGTTCAGAATGCTTGGATGCCCCAGATACAGTAGCCAGCTGATTGGAGTGCTCAGCTGTCAAGCTCTCAGCTGGAGAGTATGGGTACGGGTGTTCGCTGTCGGGATATCGAGCAACTCCTTTAAGCACAGCTGCTCAACATCATCCCTTTGAACTCTGTGGAAGGCGGACTATCACGTCACATTTTTTTAATAAAAAAAACAGTTGTATTGCATGCTAACAGCATACTGGAAATAATCAGCATACAGCGAAAACTAACTAAAACACAGACACATATTGGCAAGTGCACGTGTAACAACTACATAAGCCAAATACTTAAAAGTAGTCCATTTTACCCAATTAAGTTTACAAGTTCAAAAGGTTAAGCATCTATGATCCAAACAATAAGAAAAACTGATATGACAGAGGCTGTTACGATGAAATTCAAAATAAGATTGATGATAATGATATAATAATAATTTTCATTCAATTTCGAACTGACAACAAGTCATAAAAACTGATATGACAGAGGCTGTTACAGTAAAATTCAAAATAAGATTGACGATGATGACATAATAATAATAATTTTCATTCAATTTCAAACAGACAACAATCAATATGATTACAAAAAAGTATGAACGAATGATGACAAGTTATTACAGGAGTTGAATCAAATTGTTTGCAGCTATACAATGTGCCCATTATGTTCTACATCAAATTTAACCAATGCTCGAAGGACTAGTCAACCTTACGAGTGATACGGCTTGGTTCCTCAGCTCTGCATGCCAGTGTCTTGCCAAATAATCTACGGCAATGATCACGATGATGATGACGACATTGACACTAATTATGATGATAATAATGCATACAATAACAATTTTGATAGTAGATTTAGTGACTACTGAAAGCTGCCATTTAAAATGTCTTGCTACACTACATCCAACTAATGAATAAACTTGATAAATTTCACAATATACAAACTGGACTAATCATAATTTCCTTCAGTAACTGGGGTCCCTCTATAAACCTACTTTCTGCTTTACCTCCATCTTTCGTTTCATTAACTGTTTCTTAAACTGGTTGCCACGACCTGCTTTGGGCACTTTAGAAATTTCAAGCCTGTAATTGTGATTACAATCTGACACCCGACTTTCTGTACAAGGAGGCACTGGGCAGAACAACCTCCATGTTAACTAAGCACAATGCAAGTAACCAATATAGAGACTTCCCAATAGAAATACCAAAAACAATGAGATTATTATATATATATATATATATATATATCTATATTTGTGTTTATTATTAATTCAAATAGTATTAATGGATGATTAAAAATATTACAGGAGTCAAATTTAACAATATGGCAGCCATGCAAGGCGACCATCTGCCCTACTGCTCATTTGACCAAAGCCACCTAGCAAATCGACCTTGGGAGGGTAGCAAGAATTGATCCGCGTCATCCATGCTGATCTTCTGCTCCTTGTGTCGGAGGAGTATTACCATTCATCTTAGTATTCCGTTAAAAACATTAGCAAACAGCTCTCATCAAAAAGCCAATTTCATAATTTAGCAAAATATAACTGTCAACTACAATGAAACCACACCATTTCAAGACAGTTTGCAGCAACGTAGTCATGTCTTTCTCATTCTTCCTTACTGGATAATATCATAGCGACTTTCGTCACCTCAACAGACAATAACTCTGTAAGAGTTGAATGCTTCAGATAACACAATAGTTGTTCTTACTACAAGGTTCTGTAAATAATCCAGTAATGACAGTTAGCTCCTTCTTCTGGCATGGATCGCCTGCGTAATTGCATTCGTATCATAGTATTTATAGATCAAAACAGCGCCTCCCAACGAATGAACATTCAGAGGCGCAATAACTATTGATCTGCAAAACAACAGTCGCAAACTGACAGGAAGCTACAAACCCAGCAGACAATAATTATAAAATGGCTCCAATATGAACTACAAATCTTCAAGGATGTACCACAATTTGAAATCTGAATACAAAACTAAAAGGCCACAAAGTTACTATTATGGCAATTAATTAGTCATCATTATTCGAATAACACAGAAAATAAGCAATTCAAAGTGCACTAATTAAGAACATAGGCACTGATATCTGTGTAAACAAGAAATCGATATTACTTTGTAATATTTTAGATGCAACGATAACTGCAAAACTGTGCCAAGCAGCATTATTACAATCACAGTGGATCAATTAGTTGCAACATCCTATACTTTCATGTAAACCTAGATTCATGCATGGAATCCTGTATCATTAGAAACGACCACTTCATTAAAATTTATTAACACAATTAACACATCTTTTAATAATGACATAATAGTACTAGGTCACAATTTCATAACGTTCTAGAACATTGAACTTCACAAGTCCATCCAGTTCAGTTTTGAAGTCATGATTTCCATCTGGAAACTTCTAATCCTAATCCATTTTGGTTTCAACCAATCAAATCAGATTTCATAGATCAAATTACCTGAGTGACTGGCAGTCAGTAAATGAATGCATTCACAATAGACCATATAATCAACACCCGAAAAGAAAGAAGAACAAATGCAACATGTCCAAAAGAGTGAGATGCCCAGCATGCCAAAAAGGCCTTCCACATTCAGCACTTATCAAAATTCCTGAATCATGAAATGCAGAGCAATACCTCACTACACAAAACCATAAGGTGTAACTATGGGTTGTGGAAAACTCCAGCATCATCACCAGAAACTATTGTGTGTCAATTCATTCAAAAAAGCAAACTGGGGCTAAAAGATGTCGGATGTCGCAAAAGATGAAAACAATTTCGGTAAAACAGCCGCAGATTTTTAATAACAAGAAATAATTGATTCTTATGCTTCTGCTACATAATGATTACTGGCTCCAGAAGCACGCAGCTGCATGCATTCTGGATTGTGCCAAGGCAAGTACATGATGCTGTCTTTTTGTCAGATGACGACTGCCGACAGACCGACTGCTGCTGCGGAGATGAACCTTATTCTGCCTTGTCAAAAACTTCATCGTGAAGGGGAGGAAACATGATCTCAGGTATTGACAACTTAATGTTGTTGAGTTGCTTTGCGTGACTATCGTTGATTCTTTGCACAAGAGGCAGACAATGAAGTGTCCTTGAAAACAAATCAAAGCATCCATCTACAAGAGTAACAAACACACACATACAAACATACATACAAACACACATACAAACACACATACAAACACACTGACACCATGTATGGAAAATTCTCAGCCTTTAATTGCATTTGATTAATTTTAACAAACGAGGCATCATCTTGTTTACATAAGTCATCAAACTAACTCAGTACCAATAGTACATTATAGAAATATTTCACTCGGGCAATGGATGCCAACTGGTGCTGTGCCTTGTGTTGTGCCTTGTACCAAGATAGTGATGGGTTTTTTGGTGTCCTTGGTGGTTGTCCACAGCTTTGCTTTGTCAAGTCTTTGCTCTCATTTAGGTCTAAACTAAGACTCATCTGTTTCAAATTGTTTACCCTCATAGACTAAATTCAGGTATCTCTGACCCGTTGAAATTTAATCTGGCTTCCCAAATTAATTGTCGTATAGTATCTAAGAATTTATAAAACACTCCTTACAGTCATAGCTATTCAGAAGCGCTCTCAGCGTGACAGACTCGAGGAAATATTCCATTGTGATTGCACTCGAATTGACCAACGATTGATATTATTATTAATAAACGGACGATTTCCAAAGCGCTGTAACGCAGCCATGTCGCTACAAGGGTGCCACCTGTTCATCATGATTAAAGCACCTTAGAACACATTAGATAAGAATGTTAAGAAGTTTGTACTCAAAAAACGTCCAGTATATCAAAATATTAACCAAAATCTCTTTTCATACGAATGTTTGTTTAACAAGTTAATTAGCATTCAACCACACCACTGTGTCATGGGTCAGGTTATGTAATTTGGAAAATCAAGAATTTATATATATCAGGCATCGAATTACTGCTCAATGAGTGTTGACCGCTACAGCTTTTTAATTTGATACATGGTTGAAACAATCCTTGATCCAATTACAGTCAACAGAGATTACGATCATAATATAATGGTGCACATGGTCCTGTTCCTAAGTCTACAAAGGATTATCATATGCATTGATTTGATAAGGTACTTAAATTGGTGTTGTAGCAATTCATATATTACACATTAAATTCTAATCAGATTTATTACAACACCATATAAGCAAGACTTAACATATTTGAAACGAAGACAGCTCTTTGGCTGCGGATTTAGATGAAAATGGGTCATTGCGTCATGACTGATGAAAATGACGTCACCTGGATGGTTTTGCGTCATGAAGTCATAAAGTGACTGAACAAGCAACAAGTGCAACTGACGAATGGCCTCGTAGTTCACCAGGCCAGCACGATCTGCAAATTTATAAGTTGCCAGAGTAAGATATGATAATTACAACAAAATACAGCAGTACAATGGCCAAGTAAGTAAAAGCTGCAATCATTTTCCTTTTTACAGTCCCTCTCCTGCAAGGACCGTGTCTATAATAGTCTGAGTTTTTCAACTCAATAAAAGTTTGGAATATTAATGTCATTACTGTCTTTCTTCTCAAGATCCTGCAAATATATAAACTGTGTCTTTCAGAAATAGTTTATAGAGTCAATAAAATGATCATAGTCAAAATTATAATCACAAGATTTCTAAAGGAGTTTATTCCACAGAGGTGAAGCGACTTGGACTATGGTACAATTCTCAAATAATTAAGATGAGGGGATTGGAGGGTGGGGAAGTCTTAGGGTAGAAGAGTGAGATTAGCCGAGTCATTGGATTTCAAGTAAATGCCGATGAATTAAGTAAGTATATCCTTTATTAAATCCTGGGCTGTTAATAATATTTTTAAAAAAAGTATTGCAATAGCAATAGCAATACTTCCTAATTAAAAGCATCGCGATACCAATACCAATACTTTTTCTGAAAAGTAATGCAATACTAATACCAATACTTTTACCAATACCTTTCAATATGTCTGCTGAATTCGATCTTAGCACAAATTATAATTCATGCACCGATAATTATTGAAAATTTCTCAAGGAATCGCTTGGGCCAATTACAAGGAATCTAGATAAGAGGATTGGTTACTTGAATTTCCATGTACACGCTTTTTTCTTAAACACAGATGTCGCCCCAATCTAAACTTTTCTTCTATTTGAAAGTATGGTGTTTTGAACCTCTGACGGCACTTTATTGTATTTTGTTGACATACCCGGTAGTCATTCGTAAATTTGGCATCACAACTAATTAAAAAGGTTGATGAATCAACTTGTTATTTTCTAAGGATCCAAAATTTCTGGCCCCTGAGTATCGCCCCAAAACTGTTGAAACGAAAGAACATGGTGACTTTCCAGTCCTGTGCATATTGGTGCTTGCTTGGGCCAAGCACAATATCTTTGAAGTAACCTACAGGCACGCTGCTCGAACACAATGCTCTGATATCGCACTGACAATCTTCGTTTCCTCAGTCCTCCTATTCATTTTCAAGATCAACTAAATTCGCAAGCACTCTAAAATTAATTAGGCTAGCCACTTATAGGTCTACTACGGTCATTTCTTTATTAAGGCCTATAAAATATTCCATCTATTTGCACCAAGGTTTATATGGCCAAAAGAGGCTATACATGCATATATATATATAGGCCTAAACTTATCAAAGCGCAACGATTGACTTCGCATATTTCTTGCGAACCATATCAATTTCAGTGAGAAAAAATATTGGCATCGAATATCGTTGACAGGCTAAAAATAGATATCGCGATACACATGCGATACTAGCAAAATAAAACTATCACGATACTCGCTGCGATACTGACAAAAGTATCGCTATACTACTTTATCACGATATTAAGAGCCCTGATTAAATCAGCGCAGAAGAGACACACTAGTTTTGATGTACAAAAGATAGTAGGATAAATACAAATTCAAAAGGAGCACAGCATTCTTCTGATAAATGTTTTAATCATATTAAGTTTTGCTTGGAAGATTGGATAGTGTTGCAAGTAATTGATAGGACTCTCATTTTTGCAATTTGGTATTTTAAACAAGTGAAGTTATTTGAGAACATGAGTTTGCGATGGTGTTTGGGAGTTTTAGTGACAGCAAAAGGAGTATATCAATATTCAAGAAAAGTGAATTGTAGCAGCAGAGTTCATCATGGGCTATACATGTACTGAAGGCAGATATGGTTATTAGGACATAACCGAGTAGACAATACCGACTTCCAAGTATATGGATGCACTATTTGCCGGATCTGGGTATTAACCGAATAGTAGCGGCAACTCTGGCCCGGCGAGTACCATTCGCAGGCAAAGCTTAAACTTTACGACTTTCGTCACTTTTGTTTTTTTGTGTAATGAAAAATTAACAAAATAAATGTTTGTGCCTGTCATAACTACTAATAAGGTTTTAAATTTTACTTTACGCTTTTAGATTGTTAAATGTTTAAGAAAAATTATCCAATTAAAAATTTTACTTTTTAACTATATGTGTGTGTCATATTTGTCGAGGGGAATACTTCCGAATAGTCCCGAAAAACGTTACATTCGGCCGAGGCGAATGTCTAAGGCGAATTCCGGTTATGCACTAGAGGTTCTGAAGTCAAGCATAGGGTAGATTAAGCAAAAGTCACTGGCATTGATGAAGCAAGACCACGAAGATGGGTCATATGATGGGAAAAGACGAGGCTCGTTAAACAATCACACCAATTTGTAGACTATTAAAGACTGGAGAGATGGAAGGTCGAGAATTCTGTTCAGTTAGTCACAAACATCTGAAAGTATGAATTCGGTTGATGTGTCACTCACAGAAGATTAGATATCATCCATCCATGGGAAGATTTTGGTAATCACATGAAGATGATCATCCATAGAATCAGTAAAAAAGTTCAAAAGATATGGTAGAATAGCTAGATGGCATCCAATCAGCACAGTGGTGATTATCAACAGATGAATAACAGAAAAGGTATAAGAACAGAGCTATGTGGTTGTCAACAGATGCCTCCTCTAGAATTATTAACATATATATATAAATTGCACTAATCTGGACAGGTTCAATTGTGTAATAGAGTGGATGTTCTGATCAGCTGATGTCTAGACAATTGCTGTATCAATACAAATTAGGGCATAACCGGGAATCACCTCGGACATTCGCCTCGGCCGAATATTACCCCCGCAAATAGCTAAAAATAACTTTTCTTTTTAAATAATTTTTTTTGGATAAAATGATATATTTTTATCAAATAAATTTAGGACTAATGGACTACTTGTATGACTTACTTGTTGTATGTGAGGTGCCCTTGTAGCGGTATGGACGCGTTATGGCACCATATAAATCATCTTTATTATTATTATTATTACTCATAAGTTATTGATTAATTAAACAAGAACTTAACATTCCATTGAATTTTCTTTAAATAATTATGTTAATTTATATGTTTTAATTTCTTTTGGTTGCATTTCTCCGGTGGCAACCAAATCAGTAATTTTCCTGCTTGAATTGGCTCTACCCACCTTCCCGTAAACATTAGAGAATAAAGACGTCGTTGATAGCTTCATATTTAAAATTTATAACAAGGTTCTAAATTCTTTTCACAAATAATGTTATTAAATGATAAGTGTATTGTTATAGCCTAGAGTGCGATGATACGCTCGGTAGCTGTGCACATGGCAGGTTAACTATGCTTTGCCTACGGATGGTACTCGGCGCCAGTCGCTTACCAGATTTGCCGCTGCTATTCAGTTCGTACCCGGATCTGGCAAATAGTTCATCCAAATACTCGGATTCGGTACTCAGTGGAAATTGTCTACTCGGTTATGCCCTAATACAAATAGGCAAAATAGTTTTCCTTGAAGTTCCATTTTACAATATTAATAACTTTCGTTGCATTTATATAGCGCCCCTTCTGGAACCTAATCAGTAGCTGTTCAATCTGCAATGTTTGATACTAAAGACCACACATCAAATCCAGAAGTAAGAAGTAGAATTATTCAAACTGTATTCTGTGTATGACTAACCTGGGCAAACAATCATGGCTGCAGTTAACAGACCAATCTCCGAGTCAGTTAATTTCAGCTTGTTGAACATCACAGCAAAATCATACTGCTCCTCAAAAAAATTTCCCATAGGCATTTGACGCATGATGCCACTGTAAAAGTAACAATTTAGATCACACTACAACCAAACTTATAGTAATAAGATCTGGCTTTTAACATTTGAATAGAAATCTAAATTCCTTATAATTTATTATAGTAAAGAATGGGTGAACGGACTGCACTGTGGGAAGGTGACCTTGGAAATGTGGCACTATGGTCACGACCCTAAACCCACTTGGCAGGATGTCGAGTGATGACTGACCAAAAGACATCAAGCCATTTTCCAACTGTGGAAAAATAGATCTAGCTTGCCAATAAACAATGTTAAGACGATATAAGCATGTCACTTTAAACTCTCAAGCTGGCTAATACAAAAAGTGATTTCGTGCAACAATTCCTACCATATATCTGTTCAAGCATGAACAATTTCATATAAAATTCTGCTGGTTTACGTAAAGAGATAAGTACTTTTATTTCCAATGATACAATACATCAACTGATTGTGATAGCAATGCTCAATAACAGTACCAGTTGCTACTAGCTGGCACTCAATCCATGCATTTCATGCTCCAATACAATACGGTCTTTCAATTTATGACAAACAGCTAGAGGCAATTCCTTTTGAAAGCCAGAACTTTAATTCATGAGAATGAATGAATGAAATATTCCAAAGAAAATTAATAATACCTAAGTCATCCCTACATCAAATTATCTGTACTTGGAATTAATTAACTAAAGCAGCGGCAATGTTCATATTGTACCTTCAACAGAAATTGAGAAGAAGAATAGAGATTGTGAATAGTAGCACTTTCTAAAATTACCTATTCCATATGTCACAGAAAGAAAGTTGAATCATATGATTGGTTGATAAAATGTAAAGCCCTGAACTGTGCAGTCCTGTATGATGGATTATACTATTAGATCAAGGCAGTAAGTTATATGATCATCAAACATATCATTTAAATCTTTAAGACTTTAAGAAAGCTCAGTTAAAATATGGTTCTACAATCACATTACCATGCAACCAACTGCAACACATAATTACAATAAGAAAGCTTGCAAGTCAGTCACTAGGAAAGAATCCAGAATGCAATGAAGTGTGAATGAAACACAAAATCAAATTAATTAAAAATGAATTGAAACTAAAAGATGCAGCCGTTCAGTCATTAATTGCTAAACCTATAATAGGAAATGTTGTTGTACTTTCATTAAGCTGTATTGCAACAGACAAAGTCATCCCATCATCAGTGTCATCCTCGTGTTATATGTGTTGTTTTATATGATCGATTAAGAAGCATAACATCAGCAGAAAGCCTACACACCGAGGCACACAGACAGTCATATCTGGAACGAACATTCCCTCGTCTGTGAACAGCCGCGTATATCGGGTGAGTATAACCTCAAAAGACCCCTTTTTGATCAAACCGATCTGATCGTCCTGGTGTAACTCAGAAAATCCTACAAATAGACTGTTCTCCTTTAATCAACTGGACACATTTACACTAACAGAGCATTTCTATATAATGCCTTTTAATTAGGAGTCTGTAAGATAGGCATGCACTTGTATGGCTGAGTCAAGTGAGAAATTATGACAACTTATTTTCGATAGGGCATAACCGGGTAGACAATTTCCACCGAGTACTGAATCCGAGTATTTGGATGAACTATTTGCCAGATCCAGGTACGAACCGAATAGTAGCGGCAAATCAGGCCAGCGACTACCATCCGTCGGCAAAGCGTAATTAACCTGCTACCAAGAATTATCTACATGTATGGTCAATGCAAAGTCTACAGCAATATGCTTCACATACTGTATCGTCGCACTCTAGGCTATAACAATATATATATTATTTAATAACTTTATTTGTGAAAAAGTGTAGAACCTTGTTATAAAATTTAAAATATGAAGTTATCACCGACGTCTTTACTTTCTAATGTTTATCCGAAAGTGGGTAGAGCCAATTCACGAGGGAACATTAAGTTAAGGTCTGTGGAATGCAACCAAAAGAAATTAAAATATATAAAATGACAATATTATTTTAAAGAAAATTCAAAGGAATGTTAAGTTCTTGTTTAATTAATCAATAACTTATAAGTTAGTCCTAAATTTATTTTATGAAAAAATTATTTTATCAAAAAAATTATTTTATCAAAAATTATTTTATCAAAAAAAGTTATTTTTAGCTATTTGCTATTTGCCTAGGCGAATACTTCCGAATAGTCCAATATTCGGCCGAGGCGAATGTCCGAGGCGATTTCCGGTTATGCTCTAATTTTCGAAAGACACAATAATAAGTAAGGCAATTCTATTCAGCAACAGTGTTTTTTTAATACATTTCCAACTCCAGAATCATGCCTAGATGGATAAAGATTGAATTCAGAAGATCAAAATATTTACCTGGGATGTACTTCTAAAATGACATATTGATTAATACTAAGTATATCTAATATCTCATAAATTTACTTATCACTTGGTTCCTTTTATTCAGTATTGATGACACACCAAGCAATTATCTTCCTCTGATGCCAGTGGTATTTCCAGGTCATATCATCAGAGGATATGACTTCTTTTGCACTTCTACATTCTGTAGAAGTGCAAAACTTGGGTCATTTGTACCATTAAAATAACTGTATTCGAGTTTCTTATTCCACCACCAATGTTTAAAAAAATTGGAGCATAGTCAGTCACCAACTGTGGCAGCCTCATGTATACCAATTCTGCAAAACCATTATGATAATATGCAAACAATATCTATGACAACTAGGACTGTACCAAATAGGTTACTAATTGGACCAACTATTCGGCCAAATACGAATAGTCTACAAAATAGGTCTACTGACAACATTCAAAATAGCAAATGTAAGGATAAGTAAAAGTTCAGTAAATTGAATACATAATCCATAAGTAAACAGTTAATTACATGTAATTTTTGAATAATTCTGCCTTCAGGCTGTGTAAACTAGGAATGGAACGAACTCAACTAACTAAACTAAAATGAGACCACTGACACTGCGATTCATGGTCCAGGCAGGTGGCAAAGTCAGGCTGCAACCACGGCACACGTTATGTGAATGAGAGAGTTAATTCAGTCCACAGGCTATAGCAGCTGCATATGCAGAAACAGATATCATGTAACCACTATTCGATCTATTCGTATTTGGTAAACCCGCTAATATTCAGTCGAATACCTAATAGTCATTTGGCCCACTATTCGGCTCCGAAGCGAATGTAAATAGTTAAGCTTACACTGCAAAATTTGAACATTATTTTCAATTTAAGACATTTGTCTTTGGCCCATGTATAATACTTGTCCAAGGCCACAGCCAAATGTTTTGCATCCAAACTAAATGAATGATTCAGCTCACATCATTGCTATTAAACACTTCCTGACAGCAGTTTTAATAATTTTGTTTACTAGGCGAAGAAAAAAATGCTAATAATCACCGAAAATGTAAAAACGTCCATGGCAAGAAATGAAGAATACAAGGTTCTTGCTAAAATGAGACATTTATAATGAAATAGCGTGCCTATCCTGCAATTCACTATACCACTCTAATGGCAGCTGTACTAGTATAGTTCTCAAACATCACAGCAAATTTATTTTGCTGTGATGTACATATAATTGGCAATTTCTTCTCAATGTATGATTTAAACTTAGTTTTAACATTTGCACTAATTGCATCCAATTTACCACTTATGTAATAATCGTGAAAAGGTTTAGGATAAATCATTGGAAGGTGTAGATCATTATGGAGCCTTCACATATAAAAAAAGTTATACAAGGTGTATGCTAATGCAGCTAGAAGCTTGATGAAAATCGACATTTAACAAGACAAGTATTTCTATCAAGTATTCTATCAAGACAAGTATTACATCAGTCAATCAAAAACGCCAGTATAGTCTTCAATTAGATCACAGTGCTTCTGCATCATGGCTGACATGAAAATGACCATTCTAATAATACCTACCAACATCAGACCAATTTTAACCAAATACTTTCGTAAAATGTTAAATTTTACATTTTAAATTAAACATTATTCAAAGACTAAATTCAAAATTACAACTGCAAACATGTAGACTCAAAGTATTGCTATGTTCGTCCATGTAAGCCTACAGCAAAGGTATATTATTTGCAATATTATAGGTAAATGTCATTATATAATAGCACAGCTCTTCTAGCTCATTGGGCACTCTTTTGCTATCTGATATATCATCAGCTGCTGCCTGATATATCTGTTCTTACAGACAGTTAACATGATCTGGGTCAGAGCAGAGACCACCACTGATTAAGTGAGAGGCCTTAATAAATAAATAAATAAATAACTAAATATGCAGCATCAGCTCCATGTTCCTGAACAATACTGCCCTGGTTCTCTATGTGAATATGAAACTTGCAGATAAAATATTAGAAGTAGAAATTTTACAATATATGTGTCACAATAAAATTAATTTTACAGTGTTACTCCATATATAATAATCTCATGATATAAAACAGCAGTTTTTAAATTTGTTTATTTTTATTTTATCACTAAGTAAAACATTCAAATGTTGGCATATCACAAAGGTCAGATACAAACAAAAACCAGGTAAGCACAGAGTTTCTTTGTAATCTTCCAAAGGCAACTTATATAAGATAATACTCATTGGGAAGGATATGGCACAGGAGAATCAGGTGGAATAGCTATGCATTTAACAAATATTTCATATATTCTGACTATCAAGCCTAAAATTTAGGGCAACTTATACTTGAATATTACTTTCACTCAAGTATATATGGTAGGTAATCAAGTGATGAAGCTAAATCATTTCACCACTTTTCCAATTAACACAGGAAATGATAATTATCAGCTGATTTTGATGTTTTCCAAGTGTCTGCAATTTATTTGCATTTAAACATTTTCTTGCAGTTGGATGCCAGCAATCAGTAGTTCTGAAGATGCACAATTTGTTTATCAACACAATTATTTACAAGAAATGCCATGAAAATAGAATGAAAAACTGAAGGCATGAAGACTAAAATCATACAAAGGGATAAAACTTATCATCATAGTTGGGCCCACCAAAAGGTTTCTGAACATGATAGACCAAGGTGCACTGCAAGATCAGCTGTTGACATCCTCACCAGCCAGAGCTAGTAATAAGCAAAAATGCATCAAAGGTCGATAAACAGTGTCTGATTTATGTTGAGGCTCAAACCAGCACTCATTAAATGAGGCACTATTGATGGGAACAATTCACAGCAGATAAAAACTTCTGTTAGTTCATCCAGATATTCATATGTGTGGCTACATACTAGAGCCCTCTAAACTTGAGCATAGATGCCTCCCAGTTGAAGTAGGTGCCCAGAAAGCACCTTGTAAAAATATCACGACTTTAAAAAATACTGATTGAATCCAACTGACCATAATAAACTTGTCTTTACTCTTTACTCAATACCAGAATAAATTTATTATTGTCTATAGATTACCTTGAGCAGTAATAGAATTCAATATGCTCTATATCAAAGACTTTTAATATCCCTTGTGGACTCTTTGGAGTACCCCAAGGGTCGATATTAGATCACTCGCTGTTTTCTTACATTCAAACGACCTATCGATGACCCCTCCATCCTCAAATATATATTAAAATTTGCCGACAACAATAATGTGTTTCTCTCCCACAACTCCTTAGACCAATTATTGTTTCATGCAAGTATTCATGAATTAACTGTAATAGACAACTGGTTCAAATCAATCAATCAGTGGAACTTGATATAGATATATTCAGAAGTGTTCAGAGGCAATCAGAGTAAAAGGCCATTGATTTATCTTGAAAATACCAACAACATCTTATCCCACTCCATAAAGAAAAAACTCTCCTGCCCATTACCCCTAAATTTACTTTCGGGGATCATCTTACAGCAATTTTGAAGAAACTTGCTAAAATGCAGGAGTTCTGCTTAAGGTCAGATACATCATGCCAAATTCTATATTATTATTGTTTACTAAACTCTTGTCTTTCTCTATATCTCATTCTGTAATATTTCCTAGAGATCCAACTACCCATCACACCTTAAACACCTCTCCAGAAACACGGTATTAGAATTGTTTATGGTACTCATTAGAAATCAAGCACTTATACTCTGTTTATAACACACGATTAATCATCCTTGTACGACATAAATAAGTTTCGAGTGTGCTAGTTATGTACTGTTTCCACTTAACTTTATTGCCAATATCTTTTAAATACTACTTCAATATGGGTTCTACCATCCATGGTCATGTCACAACATATTCTCACACTTCTGGAGTGAGGCTGTTCATATAAAGATCAAACTGCTAGGTTTTTATTATGGAACAGATTACTAAGCGAACAAATAAACCTGCCGACAATTGGCCTAATTAAGATATAAGTAAATAATTCCAACACATAATTCCTATTATACAGTCAACTGCTGTGTCTATGCACTTTAGCTTGGTTTAGTTTCATCATAAATTATCATAATCTTGTGTTCCTGCATTTTCTTCATCTTAATTTCTTTGCCATAATTTCTTCAGCTATAACTCTTATGCCATACAATTTTTTTATGCTAAATAAATTTTCTTAATGAATGAATACTCACTCATCTAGTTAATACCTAACTCATCTAAATTTTGTGTCTGTATAAGGGCAATCTAAGGTCAGTGGAATATATCTCTTCTGGATCACCTATGCTTAGGTACCATCACAATTATCTAATTACCCTGTTGTTCAGTTGTTCTGCATGTGATTGACATCTAAAAAAAATGGGCTTGATTTTATTTTCATTTTAATATTAAGAACTGGGCTAAGATTATACTTACACAGGCCAAACTCATGTTGATCTGCTAAATGTGTTTGGCACTAGTAAAGTGTACAGGTTTGGTATAGACTGAAAAAAACAGTATTGAAGATTAGTATTGTCCACACTCGTCCAAAAGTTGCCTTGGCATTTGTAATTGACAATTAATTTTATCACAATTGCTCACAACTTTTAAACCTCACATATTTTACTAAGTGCTGATTAGGGCATAACCGGAAATCGCCTCGGACATTCGCCTCGGCCGAATATAGGACTATTTGGAAGTATTCACCTCGGCAAATATTACACCCGCAAATAGCTAAAAATAACTTTTTATAAAATAATTTTTTTTATAGAAAATTTTTTTTCTTCAAATAAATTTAGGATTAACGGACTTAGTTATAAGTTATTGATTAATTAAACAAGAACTTAGCCTTCCATTGAATATTCTTTAAAATAATTATATTAATTTATATATTTTAATTTTTTGTTGTTGTATTAACTAGGTAGCAAACAAATCAGTAATTTTCCCACCTGAATTGGCTCCACCCACTTTCCGGTAAACATTAGAGAGTAAAGACGTCGTTGATAACTTCTTATTTCAAATTATATAGCAAGGTTTTAAATTTTTTCACAAAGAAAGTTATTGTTAAAGCCTAGAGTACGAAGAAATGCTACATGATATTGCTATAGACCCTGCATTAACTATAGATAGTTCTCTGTAGCTGTGCATGTGGCAGGTTAACTACGCTTTACCTATGGGGTGGTACTCGCTGCCAGTTGCTGGCCAGATTTGCCACTACTATTCGGTTCGTATCCGGATCCGACAAATAGTTCATCCAAATACTTGGATTTGGTACTCGGTGGAAATTGTCTACTCGGTTATGCCCTCATGCTGATCTGTTTTTTGTGTGAATAGGTCCACCACAAAGGTCTGTTGACTAACCAATAATACAAGACAATATAACTGTAATTTGATATTGCCCTTCTTACAATTAGTTCAGAAGTGCACAAATGCCTCGATGGTGCAATTGCAGATTATAGCAGAGCATTTTAGTACAAAGGACTTGCTGTATGACCCTACACAGTAACTCCTCGAACGAGGATCGAACACGCACAATCTGTGTTACAGGCTGATTGCTCTAAACAACTGTAAAAGTCTCAGCAATAAAGGTTCAGTTACCTTACATTACCGTTTCTGGTAAACAGAAAGAAAAATATATATAACATACCTGGAATTTTCTTGCAGAACTTGACAACTCGTTTAATGACAGGTGCCATGTTGTCGACAAACTGGATCCAAACTTTGGCTGGATCCAAGTCTTGCTTATTCTACAGCATAATGCAACAGAATGTGCACAGTCATAGAGCACTTCTAGAACATCGGAGAAGAGTCACCGAATGACTTCTTTGAAATAAACCCATAAAAAATCTACTCTCAATGACATTAATCCCGCTTCCCAAATCCAATAACATTATGGTGAGCAATAATTTCACAAGCAGAATATCGACTAAGAAATCTTTCACACCGATATGCATCAGAAAATTAATCAAATGCCTGAAATATAAGTAATAATACTAAAAATTTATTCCACACAAAATATGATGCCCTTCAACAGCATCAGAGAAAAGATATGTCTACTGACTTTCCAAGAAGACAAGCAGACCAAAACAACCCTTCTATAATAAGAATTTGGGGAGACAAAACTAAATAAAAATCTTCTTCAAAGATATGAGGTCAAATTTTATAAACATAGATATAGCAATGGTCAGCAGGCTGTTGATGGTCAGTTCTATCATTTTGTAGGATTGTTTCATCTAAATGAAGAATCTGACTGCTCAGACATTAGACATTAGTATTGCTGAGCCTGCATGCTGGAATTATTCTTTATTTTATCATCGCTAAACTGCATTTCTGATGTTTTTGTTGCCTGTTGTAACATTCTGTGACTGGAATGGTTCACATTTCGCTTGAAGGGGAATAGGTTTAAAATTGACAGTCAAGCCTTAGACCTATGGACCTGCTAAGTCTGAAACCAAGGGCCTGGTTTGAGCAAGGCACAGAGTCTTTGGAGTGCTGTCTACCATTTAACGGACAATGACCGCCTGCTAAGTGATTATCTGGCAATTCATGAGACTTTTTCAAAGGCAAGACAGACGACAGTGACTAGCAGTGGGAAACATCGACTATTACTGTCCCTCATCCTTGATTACACATGCTCGGGAACGCTGAACATGTTATCTGTCAACTCTTTATCATGAATATGTTGGTAATGCTTTGCATGTGCTAGCACCAAAGACGCTATCATTAACGTGAACAATGTTCCTGGTGTAATCTTTTTAAAATATTTAACAATTGTTAGATTAGCATAGACACAGACAATGCCTCTGACTAATTAACTGGAGTAGCCCCATATGAATTTCCCCAATAAATAAACCCATATTTCAACTTTTTTGAACATTTATAATGCAGTGAAATTGCATACCTGATATAATATATATATATATATATATATATACCCATTCTGAATGAATTTGCATCAACAGTGCCAGCATGACAAAGAAATTCAACTGCTGTACAAGACAGTAATACAGAAATCGGTCACACCAATATCTCAGATCGAAACAAGCACATACATCAGATATATCTTCAGTGAGGTAAACCCTTACCTGTCCCGTTAGAGACATCTCTTTGTACTGTTGAAAGCCATGTGCCACCTTTTCCACAGTATAGTTGCAGGTGTTAAGGTGTGCCTCAACAACTGTTTCAATTACATGCTTTATTAAACGCATCTTGACCCAGTCAGGTGGTTTCATCGCTTCTGCAATAAGAACCTCCATCGATGATGAGCCAGGAAAAGCAATTTCCTCTGGTTCACTTGAGGTGCAAGGCAAGACAAATTTATCGTCAACAGCTTGAAATGGCTCGGAAATTTCTGCTTTCTGTGTGGTCGGCATGCTGGTAGTTCCAAGTCCTTTTGACTGTGATATTCTATCGGTGAACCTATCTCTACATGAATCCCAAATTACTTCCTTCACAGCTCGGTCATAAGAAAGACCTTCTGAACTGTTCAAACCCGAATTATCATTCTCATTTTTCACAAGAAAGTCATGTGCAAAAGATGAATCTTGACTGGTACTTAAGTCCGATAAAGGGCAATCTATGAAGGACCTCATTGCAGCTTCGTCACAGAGTGTAGACTCCTCCTTAATTTCCTCCCTCTTAACAAAACCTGCCTGGCTAGAAAGTGTCATGGTCTCAGGAACATGACCATAAACCCGGTTCATGTTCTTGACAATTCGACCACTGGACCCCACACCAGACAACGGTTCTGCGTACTCAGACCAACAGGTGGTCATGCTTCGAGGAAGTTCAGCACCACATGGCTCAGTGCCACAGATGGCCAGTTCGTTTGCTGGCCGAAGGCATCCCGGTCGTTCTATCGAAGAAGAAAATGCTAGCCGTCTGTCTTGAAGTTTCATTTTCGTAGGCAGGTAGGCAACATCGCCTAAGAAAGGTTCAGTTTTCATGGCACCAGATGCAACAGCTGAAGAAGAGGCAGAAGAATGTGATTTGTGACATGCTAGACTATGCGGTTCATTAGCAGATGTAGGGTAACTCGCTGAACGGTAATAGCATCCATCTTTACTCATAGAAGGCATGTTCAGAAAATAGTCAGAATGTGATGACGTTAGTTCTCCCTGTTCTCCCTCCGACGAAATTGATAATCTGGATTTTTCTGAGGCAGAAGAATCAAGTCTCTGCAACAGAGCATTTCCTTCTGCATTCAATTGGCCAAAGGATGACATCTTAGATGAGGCAGCAGATGACTGAAGCACATCACTGACCCTGTGGCCTAGCTTTGTCTCTAATCCATGACAACCCTTCAACCGTTTGGGTCGACGACCCAGTCTAGACCCTAAAGAAGGAACAAGGCAACATGAACTTTTAAAAGAAAAGGTACCACTTTCATTAACAGTTTAACCATGCAACTTTTTAAACTACAGTTTAAACAGCCAATGAAATTGCCAGATTATCTTCAAAAGCAAGATCAATCATTCTATGAGTGAAACTTGTTATATAATTAATGTGACCGACTTGCATATTAAAATTTTAGCACAGCCTTCAGCCGAAGCAAATGGCAATTGTTATTATGTCGAGTGTCGGAGAATATCAGAATTTTAAGAAAATTTTATGCTGAAAATAGTCACCTTCAGGACAAAAAAAATTTCCACTTTTATAGCTTAGATTTCATCTAATAATGCTGGGAAGACAAAGAATTCGCAAAAAGAACACAGCATGCCTTTGAGTGAAATACTGTGATGGCAGATTGAGTAGGTTGATCAACAGGTAACCCGTGGCCTTGATACCATTCCATAGGTAGGTAGGTACCTAGATGACGAATCCATAACCCCATATCCAGCTATTTCAAGAAATTATCTTTCAGTGTAAAATGATAGCAGTCAACAGCCTGGTAATTCACCACACAGCTGTTCCCAACAATACAGTGGGAATGCAATTATCATTATTTATCTTATTACTACTAATGCAGTGTTCTTGAACAGCCGGTCCGCAGAAATTTTCTGCCGGTCCGCGAGAAATTTCTAGAAGGAGCAAAATTTCCAGATAATTATTCCACAAATTCATTTTTCCTGCAATATCATTTTACTTTTATTCACAATTTAAAACTAAAATTATAGTGTTACAGTGCAATAAGAATGTCTTTTGGTGACTAATGCATCCTCTATATATATGTATGAAACCTTTACCTTGCAATGCATCATTTTCATTCATTCATTACAAAGATTTATATAGTGCCCCTTCAAGGCTATTACTCAGGAGTGCTCCCGACCCCAGCTAGGCTAAAAAGAACAGTTTTCAGGCGAGTATAAAAGGAGTCTGAGTGGACCCTTGACTACAACCTCAACGCCAACGGGAGCGTGTGTCCGGAGTGAGGGCCCAACCACTGAGAAGGCACTATTCTGTTTAGTAGTTGTATGGGCAAATGGGACAATTAGCAGGCCTCGCTCAGTAGAGCGGCGACCTTGTACACTCAAAGTAGAGTAACAGAGATCACGAAGATAGGCAGGGGTGAGATCTAGCAAGGACCGCCATACCAAAGAGATGATACAGTACGAGATTCGCTGTTGGAGGGGAACCAGTGGACCATATCCAGCATATAGTCGTAGACATGGCCACATTTCAGAATGCGTCCAACAAGACGTACAGCAGAACGCAGGACCCGCTCCAGGCACTGCAACCGCCCAGCTGGAAGGCCTGCATAAAGTGAGCAACAGTAATCCAGTCGGGCTATGATGAAAGCATGAACAAGGGTAGCTGTGGCGTCTATTATCATTATAATAGTAATTTATCTTTGTTTTGTCGTTTGGTTTTACGACGTCTATGTTTATTAAAAATTTACATTGTCATGAGGTTGAGCGGTGTTTTTTGTAGTATTGTGTTGTGGTATTTAAGAAAGCAAGTTATTTCTTTTGTAAAATTACAAACCATAAAAAAATATACATAAAAAACAAACAGCAAAACCTTTTAGCCTTTTTCAGTCGAGGTAAGGACAATATTCAGGAGAAAACTAGTGATGATAACTACAATAGGCCTGTGCCAAGTATGCCTATTAGGACTAGTGCTTCAAGTTTCGTAGAAACCAAGAAAAAGAAATGGGCTCCTACATGAATGTTGATATTTCTGAATGTGCAATGCCAACCAAAAAAGAAAAGTTAACTTTGTTAGGCAGTATGATAAGCCTCACCGCGCAACCAGTCCACGAAATATTTCTCATATTTTTGCAGCTCCACAGGTGTGAAAAGATTGAAGAATGCTGTACTAATGAACATGGGTCTAATACCTTCATTATGCATGGGGAATTCGCAGCTATGGTAAGTTCACTCGCTTGGAACAGCGCTAGATATACTGCAGTCATGCTGCAGTTCAGGCCAGCTGGAGCCAGTCACCAATGTTGCAAATTTGGACAGTGAGTATACAGTTAATATTAGTGGTACAGCTGATACCGTTATCTCCAGAGATTACGTCATTAATTGTCAAATTATTCATATGGGACACTCTATTTCAACTATATTAAACCCATATCATAAACTAAGCTTCATGAAATATTTATCTATTGTCAGTATCTATGGTAACACTAGGTGGGATAATTAACAACAATGTAGTACAGTGGCACTATAAAAATATCAAATAAAGCATTAAACAACTATAGCACATCATTTTTCTCTAGCTTGTGCAACACTTTCCATTTAAACCGAATTTTACCACATTATAATGTATATAAGAATTGTGATGCCTCTAAGTATTTCGGATGTGATTTTGCCTTTGCGAACAAATATATTGATTAGTGTTCCCACCAAAAATACACACGTTGGTAGGTGACTTCATTTATCCACAGACACAGTAAGTGATGAGCAGTCAGTAACTCTCTCTCTCTCTCTCAAAATGGCCATGACTACCCTGGACCATTTTACTAAAATTTTGAATATCTATGCATGAGGTAGCATAAAGGTTAAATGGTTGGCAAGTCATAAGTACATGAAATGAAGTTGATAAATGTAGCTGTGGAGTCTACACAAATCAACAACATCAACAAGAGCAGAACTTTCAAAGATGTTTATGTAACAATATAAAGGTTCATGAACATGCTAGGGGTCATCCATCTAGAATCTCTTTCCATATATTGCTAGGCATCCAACTTTAACTGTGGATAGCCATTGCTGAAAAATTCACTTATCCAAGCAAATGGAAGATTCCCTGAAAAATATGGAGTGCACCAAACAATAGAAACCAAAGAGACACCAGTAAGCATATCTTCTAAATGAGCATTTATTTTAAACAGTATATAATGTGTATGATCATGTGAATGTATGTATTCTTTTCACCCAACCAGATTGATGGTACTGGATTAAGGGAGCATCTACATAATCTCACTCTGGTATATAATCTGGTGCAAAACAAAGAACTCGGTTGACCTGAGAGATAGACACTCATCTGAGAAATCAGTTTAGCCAGTGCAGAAAGCTAAATAAAAGGAATGCTAACTGTCAAACTCCCAGCTAAAGTCAATTACGAGGATCAGCTGGGAGCCAATTGGCTAACACCTAGAGGCTTCTTATGCAATGAATTGATGGTTTAAACCTGAGAACCAGCAGCCTCCATTTAAAGAAAACAGTCCTCCTGCTGAAATAGTTATCAGCTCGTATAATGTATATCAATCATTTATTAGGCCTCAGTGAATTTTAAGGCTGGACCAGCAGCACTCTGGAACTTGGAATTAAAGACAGGCTATGAAAATGCATCATCCTGCTTATCAGCAGTTCTAAATTTGTACATGTGGGTGCATACGTATGTGTGCGCATGTATGCATGTGACTATATATGTGTGTGCTCATGTGAATACATTTTTAAATTTGCACTCAACATGCAGGTTAAAGAACTAGTTCAAAGATTGAGCCAACCACGAGCCAGATAGCGAGAAACAATTTTCGTTACTGAATACACCACAACACATAACTTTTCGAACACTGCAAAAGTAGTACAAATGGATTTGTTGCCATTGAAAAAGTGAGTTCTAGGTCAGTTATCTCATGTAAGGAACATCTAAACGATAAAACAGATTCATAGAACATAAAAAATTCTATTAGCCATAGTTATTGTACACAAAATGAGATAAACAAGCTTAGAAGCAAGAATAGCTCTCTGGATAATTTCTTATTGTCATTGATGCGCATATGGGAGATAAAGTGCATTTAAAGCATTGTTTTTCCTAACATGCATGACTGTCGCATAGAAAGAGAAATATGGCAATTGAGACTGTTGTATTAACACTAGCAACTACACTCCAAACAAAGAAAATGAGTGAACACGCATAGCATGATGAGGTGTCAGTATTCAGCCTAGCCCAGTTCCATTCAGATTATGCTCTAAGGTCTAAGCTTACAATATAAAAATACAACATTGCTCTTTTAGTTTCAGCAAAACTATGAGAAATACTTGTGCTCAATTATCATCAGTTGCAACATCAAATTGAGGTCCTCGGAGATGCATACTAAATGTGCACATTTACAAACATATCCATACACAATGCTGTAAAGAGAATAGATCTGTAGAGACCATTACACTCCCATATGCTTCATATATATGAACAGCATATGTTCAAGGTTTACTGGGTAACACGCTGGACCATAAACCCAGACATATTGGATTTAAATCTCCACATTGGCAGAAACATGAACAATTTCTAAACCTCGCCTCCACTTTAGTTCCGATAACAAACTTGGTCATAAAATCAGTAAACTGACCAAACATTGATTGTGGTAAGAACAGACAGAGGAAGTGGACTGGCCACCAGCCCTCACATGCAGTGACATCCAGCCCCCCAACCCGCACCAGGAATGAGAGAACAAAACCATCCACTCCACTCTGGCCGATTATATATCAGTGACTCTTATAAGTCATACAGAGTCGTTATGTTATTGGAAATCAAGAATGCCTAGTTTATATATAAAACGCAAAAAAAAACACTAATAGCAATCGTGGGATATCGTTCTCCCAACCCTCTCCCGTTTGGCAGATTCCACTGTTCACATGTGATGTCAAGGCTAGATAATTATATTGCTAGCACTTCATGCCCTAGTCTGTCTCCTGAGATTATATAAAGGAAGAGCTCTGCCATTCTTATCTAGATGTCAGAGTCATAAACATATTGAACTGATTTTACAATAACACATGTAAATAAAAATCAATTATAATAAAAACAACCATATTACACTGGGTTTCATAAAAAATTAACAATATTTAGATGAAAAATGTACCTTCTCTCGACATGCCGACAGCAAAGCATTTCTTTAAGCGACAGAACTGACAACTATTTCGACTGAATGGCGTTATTTCGCACTTCTCGTCATTGGCACAACGATTCGTCATTCCCTGCGTTATGCATCGACGGAAGAAACCCTACAAAGCAACAGATTTACATCTGATAAACACCACAATACACTTTAACAAATTTATCAGGATAACATAATCATTATCATTGAATTCTGACATGCCATTGACCAGGTTGATTGGTATTTTGACTTCTGCATCACTTTAACAGATTAGTTTTTCTAAATGCAGAATTTGGCCAGTAATGTGTGCTGTACATGCTACTGTTGAACGTAACTCTACGCTATCAATGCAGCCTGTTCCGGAGACTCTGACTCTGAACAAAGAACGGCAATTCGTTGGTTGATTTGGCTCCACATGTGTGTATTAGTATGCCACAGGTGTCTCTTCTAGTTCTGTGTACATTGTTTGTCCTTAACATCAAGTAGACTGGCACAGGTAGGGCTTTTGTGAGTTACCTAACAGGCACAATACTAAGTAGCTGGAAACATACTTATATGAACACATAGAAAATATAAAAAGCACTAATGACAATCAACTATTATCTACCTAGACAAGGATCAATCAAGAATTCTGATAAAAGCTCATCATTGTCTCCTGAAACAAGACCCTCATTATTATAATTATAGGAAAATATTCTTGAATCAACTCCTAGCGTCCAGCAATCAAGGACTTTCCTAATTTGTGCCATAAAGACAAACTGGAATAAATGATGCTGGAAGGAAATTGAATTTCATGTCTCTAAGATAGCATACCAAGGCAATCACATCACCACTCAACTTGGTGTCTATTTATATTTAATAAGCCATTTCAGGGACAAAGGATCAATCACTACATCTTCTCACCAAACATTTAACATCAATTCCAGTTGGGTTCCCAACGTCTAACAATCTGCCTAATAGCATGCATTTTCCTTTCTTTCAGGTCAGTTTTTTCTTTCCAGCTTTTCTCTGACCATGTCTTCCATTTTCCTGCTCTTACTTCTGAGACTAAACATTTCTAAACCATTCAAAGCAAGTTGGACAACTCTGTTGAGAGTCATTCCAGTTTCAGAGACATGAGCAACATCATTTCTGCTTCATAACATGTCGTGCACTCCGAGGTCCAGATACTCACTTTCTCTTCTCTTTCAATGTGTACATCCAATATAACCTCATTTGGTTTTTCTTCTCTATCAGATTCAACATGGCATCTTCAAAGGATTGTCATATTTGTGATTTTACTTGTAACTAACATCGATTGGTGTTTGGCAGAGCTGATGATGTACCAATGAATCAAAGGTACCTTACAAGTAGTACAATGCTGAATATAAATAAGTAAATAGAAACAAAATATAGATCTTTGAGGTCTTTGTCTTCTTGTAACGAACATCGTTCAAAAAAATTTCTCTCAACGTTTTCTCTGACTGCAGGTGGGACGTTACTAGGTGGATGAGCCATTACATGGTATGGTTAAACCATCTCGCAAGTGGCGAGCCACCCGAACTAAGAAATTTTGCTAACATTAGCACCGATTATTGTTACCGATACCAATAATAGCCAATTATAGTTTACTTTTCTAATAATTCTAATAATCGTAAAAATTACGTATAAATGTATTTGTATTCGTACAGCCCTAGTGAGTTGTACAGTGTGCTAATGGCTCTACATAACTGTATTTAAAGATTAGATTATTAAATAATTAGAGTTTCACTCAATTCGCATTTCCATGTAATGAGTATTTACTTCACTCAGCTCACACAAAGTAAGTTTAGAATAGAATATGCTAAAGTCTTCCTGATCATAACATCCCAATACAATCTTAACCATGAGCTCTAAATTTCTTAAGTGCCACTTAAAAGCTAAGTGTAGGGCACAGCATGATATAATGTATGGTTGGCTGGTTGGCCCAAAATCAGAAGTGTTTCCTATTTGTATGTCTCAGATGGCCTTGGCTTTAAACCAGTTCATCTTGTACTCTGGGATAATAAGTCAACTGATGAAACTCAGCTAGACAGAGGAAAATCAACAATAAAATTCAGCTTCAAAGCAGAACTCAACTGAGGCAACTACCAATCTGGGAAAGCTATACATACAGCCTACAAATCAGCATTCAGAACTCCATGGTAAAGCTTGGTAAGCAATCATAAACTAAGTATCTTTGTGCATGTGCTACTGCATATAACATGCCTTTCAGTACAATAAATTCAGCGTGTTGACCCACGTGTTGAATATCTTCAAGGCCAAGTTTAACACTTTTATGACAAGCTTGTGTCAAAATGTATGATAAACAAAGTATGCAGCTTGCTGTTAAAGGGTTAATGATCAGAGTGTACTAAAAGCGATTGAGAAACCAATGCAGGTTGTCGTTAAGGGCCAAGTAAGAAGTAAGTGAGTGAGTGAGTGAGTGAGTGAGTGAGTGAGTGAGTGAGTGAGTGAGTGAGTAAGTGAGTATGCTTTAATGCACTGCGTGAGTTAATGACCAAAGAGTACAAAAAGTGACTGGGAAACTAAAGGAACTCGTCGTCAAAATGTTAAACAGAGAAGCTCTAGAAGTCTCATCCCATCATTAAACCTAGGAATGACAAGTGCTAATTATGGGAAAAAGGACTGCTGACAAATAGAACTTAAATTCTATCTGACCGTCATTGACTATTTGAACTCAAGTACATCGAATTGTAATGATAATAATAAAAGGATGACTGGTGAATAGTTCGTGATTTGCTGGTGACATTGGCCTCCTCACTGGAAAGCGAACCAGAACTACAAAATATTAGGACACAGATTGACAAGACCTTTGCAGAAGATTCTAGTGATCAATGCAGACAAAACCAAACCAATGGTGATTTCAAAGACCAAAAGACACAATAACAATCACAACCCAAGGAGAAGCTTTTAAGCAGTAAAACAAATCGCCTCTAAAGAAGCGTTAACAAATGCAGATGGCAGCAACAAAAAAGACATTTACGTATACAAAGGGGAATTGGACACATATCACGAGCACTTGGATCAATGAATAGAAACAAAGAATTAACAAAGAAAATCAAGACAAAACTATGAGATGAAATGGATAAGTTGGCTATGGAAGATCACAAAGATGTCAAGACTACAGAAAATAAGAAACAAAACCACTCAATGAAAACTCTGATGTACGGTTGAACCAAAACTCGGTTCAGAACTCCTCTTGATACTTGGCAAAACTCGGACTTGGACAAACAATGGGTCTGAGTATCAATCCTTCCAATTTTCTGATTTTAAAACGAAAATTGGATTTATTTATCTACAAAACAACAACTGACGTAACTAAAATTGGATTTATTTATTTACAAAATGACAATTGACATAACTAAAAGTACAAATACTGTTATTTTTATTTACAATATGACAATTGACCTAATTAAAAATACGAATACTGCCACTGTTAGTGCTTACAAGTTACTACTTCCCAGTGTTAACTAAGGCAAAACAAAATAATTAATTAAAGTTGTGCAAACTGCCAATCTAAACATCAAGAGAATGAGACTTTTTAAGTATTTGAAACTCGGACTCGGCAGAATTCAACTCGTAAAAATCGGTACTCGGCAAGAAGTTCTAACTCGGTTCATCCCTACTCTGATGGTTTGGTTATTTAGAGAGAATGCCAGCTGACCTGATCCCATGCACTATATGCATGATTCGAAGGAAAAAGAAACAAAGGTAGACCAAGATTATGCTGGATAGACAACATAAATGAAGACAGAACATCAATTGGCCTAACGCTAAGAGAGCAACGAACTTGACAAGTAATGGAGGATAATGGAGATCTTTTATTGATGGTTTCTATTCATTACCAATGCACAGGTGCAGGGTTATAGATTAGCAAATGTTATGAATATGGGGGCTCAAACATGAGTATGATATTGTATTGTATTATCATTTATTTATAAGATTAACAGAACTTACATTTAAAGAGGGTTAAATGAGGGCTATAAGATATGTTAATTCATATATAGTACACACGTGACAACGTTTCTATCGTCTTTGGCGGGTAGGAGAAAGTGACACAGGATAGGATGAAGATCATATCCACGCTTGAAGACATAGGGAGAAATGTTGTGGAGAGTGTGGAAATCATTCTAGATAACTGCCTGCAGTCAGCAATCCTCTGCATCACTGACCCTCCCTCCCTCCCACAAACCAGAGGGAGTCCTTTGAAAGATAACCAGCTCCTTGCAAGCGACAGACAAAGTGATCAAGTTGAGTACGATCATCTGCCATGACACATAGCAACCCAGCCATATTGTGGAAAGAGTAGAGCCTTGTCATGCAACACCATCACACATGATTTCTTCTTGATGAAATGTTCCATGACAACCCTGTTCCATGCTGCCCAGACTGACTTCTGCATGGTAACCCCAACCAACAGATATCCACTTATTTTACCATAATATTCTCTGAATGAACTGGATGGAAATCAGTTGGTTCAATCCCATGCCCTGAATCACACTTACATTGACACCTTCTCTCAAACTAAGTGACATGCATGCAGTACATGAGGAACGCAACCATCCACTCATACCCAATATTGGGTATGTCAAAACAACTAGCTTCTCTGCATCGGCAGAATGTCTTACCTTGTCAAAAGCATGTGAAAAGTAAGGTGAAACCAGGGTGACATAGTTGTCAGCCTCAAGAAGCAAAGTAGCATGGTGGAGTAGTGAAACCAGAGCTATGGTGGTTGAGTCTATGGGCCTGAGAGCACGTTGGTCTGAAAGGAGTTAGGACATTGGGACAGCAGCAAATGCTGGGTACAAAAAAATGATGCACCAGGTCCTGCTCTACCACCCTAGAGAGAACAGACGCTACAGAAATTGGTCTAAAGTACAACAAAGTCTTATAGTGACTTTCTCAACTTAATGGATAATAATAGACCTCCACTGTGATGGCACAAGGAAGGATGAGAGTGAGGTATTGATTAGGTAAGCAAGTACATCTGAGTATACAGGCATAGCCAAGCGTAAAACCCCGACTGTTAGACCATACCTCGACTTAGGTAAAGCTGGTTCCATGCCCCAGAGGCTACACATAGGTTTGATGTAAGCCAGATCAAGATGGGCAAGTGCATGCTGTTGAGGCCTTCGTCTTCTAAAGGAGACACAATTGGGACCTTGCTATTGGACTTGCCTCTTGCTAGTCAATTGATTCGTGGGATTGTGTCAGTCCATAGGATCACATTGTTCTCTCAGCTGGCTACAATTATCTCCTAGCTCTGTCAAATGTTGCCAAAGAGTCAATCCTAAGAAGTGCACCAATGGTCTGCTTGCATCTCTCCAACAAGATAGCGACTTCAGATACAGACTTGCAGTGGTGTAAAGCCCCAACAAAAACAATTCATACCCATGGTCACAAAATGGCTGACATAGGAACTGATGATGATGATCGTCGTCATTATCATACATCTCTTTGTGGAAGCCAAAAGAGATGCTGAGGTATGTAACTAGAAAAGGATTAAAATAAATATAAGCCACTTACTTTACAACCTTCACAGGAATCAACTCCATAGTGAAATCCTGATGCCTCTCCACTGCACACCTGACAGGATGGGCAGGAGTCCCTGCCACTGCCAACACTTGCTGAGGAGGACATTGTCAGCTATGATCCACCTCCAGGTCATCGATAAATAAACAAACAAGTCATCTACAAAGACAAAAACAGACTACATATTCCACCACAAATGCATTCTGTCACAGCAATACAATTTTTGCCAAAGTTGGCATATTTTCCATTTGTCCCAAAACAATTCATTCTCTTTCCCTAACAAAAGGCATTTTTAATGTCACCCAATCTCTAGGTATCATTGCCAGTTCTTTACTCTGAATCCTTATCAGCTTTCCCATATGAATGTAGTAACTTTCCTGCACACTATGAACATATATATGCTTGACAAAATGGTAAACAAATTTCAGCATAGTAAATGAAACTCTCAAGAACAAAACCTGCACAAATGCTTATGTGTGGACTTGAAAATATGAAATCTATGAACAGAATTAAATTGTGGTTCCACTTGTGCAATCTGTATCAACAAGCTCACCTGTTTAACTAAATTAATATTATATCCAGAACTTCTTCAAATCAAATATTCATCTCAGTCTATTTCACGATAAAAGCACAAGCAATAACAGTCAGTGAAGGTACTGTCTCTTTGTATGTCAAGCCCAATCCTATACATGCTAGTTTTTAAATTCTGGTAATTAATACATTTCTTTAAATTTTAATACAAAATTAATGAGAAATCACCTCTTCTTGTCTTTTCAATATCAATCTCCATCAGTCTTAATTATTTTTATATATCACTGCCTGTCTGCCTGCATTTATGTTTGACTCTGTCAGTTAGTTGTCAATTAATTTTGTACCTGTTAGGCTGCTCTAAAACACCTGGAACAGCACCAGCATCTGTAACTACAGGTTTAATATAATTACTACAAGAAATAGATATTCAAAATTCATCCGTCACAGTTTATCATAGCCTAAAGCATATCGATGGGTCAAATATGTAAAGTTCAAGAAATTGCAGTGTATGACAAGGCACAGAATATGCAAATCTTCCTTTTGAGGAATGGGCCAACGGATAGTCTGTGGACGCGGATTGCTTTAGTTGATCCTTATAGAGAAAACGAGAGTAGATTGAGCATGAGAATGACATGCTAGAAACGATATCCGTCGAATTTAGGAGAATTGAGAATTTCAAAGACGTTAACTTATGCCATCGAGGTCTTGGATAGAAGATGTATAGATATAAATCTTTGTCAATTATGCAGATATCAAATATAGCCAATTATCAAAATAGCCAACAACGATTATGAAGCTGATTATTTAGAAATTATATATTTTTGCACTACTTTCTTTTCGTAAAAATTATTTTGCAAAACACAAATAAATTTATTTAAACATTTTCGCTGCCCGCAGCAGGATGCTAGTAGGTAGACGAGCCACGACCTTAGAATTGTTTAATTTATATCTAGCAAATGGTGAGCCACCAAAACTAAGTAGATTATTGTTAACGTTAGTGCAAATGATACCGATTATAGCCGATTATTCTAAAAATCAGCCTGTTTACACTTAGACATATTGGTAACAGTACACTACAGCACTATAATAGAGAACGCGGTTAACATCAGCGCATAGTGAACCAAATTAAGGACAACATGGGCATCACTGTGAGATTAACAAATCACTGAAGCTGTTTAAGTAACAGCGACAGTTAATGGACTTGCACTGTAGCCTGCCATCAGATTTTTTCAAAACCTTTGAAAGGTCACAGAGCTGTCTAATAATTGTAGGCAAAGCAACTGTAACTTAACACCAGATAATTAATCTTTTTGGCCACATTAATGTTCAATATATCCAAACAGGATTTCAAATGAAGAGTATGCCTGAATTGAACTACCACAAGTGTGGTGATTTCAGATCACCTCACTTCACACCTTACCCTATGGTAACTTAAAACTGCATTCATGTTACTAGAGGGTTGGGATGAAATCAATTTTTCATCCTACCTCTAGGATCCAGGCTACCAATCAAAAGATTCATTTATGCTGAATGTATTTAAAAACTTCTTATGGTCAAGATATTCAAATATCTTTATTTTTATGGTATAGGGTTACGGCAAAGGGTATTATAGGCACATAATGTGTCATGCACTTTGAGCAAGCGTACGAGTAGTTTGAATGCAATTAACGTTTTCTTAGACAGTTCTTATTTTAGCAATGGGGAAATACAACCTCATTATATGATGACGCATATATATATATATATTATATATATATATATAATACATTCAATAACGAGTAGTCCAGGTATAGAATTATACTGCGCTATGTTCACATAATTGTGAAACTAAGAAAAACGGTTTCTTCGACTCGTTGAAGAAACTCTTTTTTGCCTTGCTACATTTATGACAACCCAATCAAAATATCTGGATAAAACTGTTTCTAAAATATGATTACATTTGTTATTTGTTTCTAAATTTAGCATAGTATTTTTAACATAGTAACTATCCCAGCATTGAGAAAGGCTTTCAATCAGGGTTCACATGTTTTATTCAATAAACGTACATGCAGTTATACACCACGAGTTGTCGGTAAAAGACATAATTGGTTTAGCTAAATCAGAGACGGAATAATGTGAACAGTGCATTGGGTAATATGAAATAAATTTCATGCTACCCTTGGGGTAATGAGATATCAATTTCAGAATACCAGGAGGTAGCTTGAAAGGAGGGTTGCTTAAAATCTATTTACTTGGACTTGTGGTATCTAAGAACTATACACATGATTTTGATAATTGTTCCCATTTAAAAATCGCAAAAAGAATGGCAACATATTATCATGATTACCTGGTTTGTATTTTACTAAAAATGTTCACACTTCTGCTAAAATGCGTTACACTATTGTACTGGAAACACAGAAACTACTCACATTTCATTTACGGATTTTATGCTCTGGACTGCAACTAGCCAGCCAACAACCTGTCATTTCACCCATTAAAACAAAAGATCCAGCTGTCCGGCTCTGATCTGAAGCACGCAAAGAATATATGCAATGGCAGACACACAATGCCATCGTCTGTGCCACCGAGCTGCGACTTAGAGCATTTCCCCATCACTGTTAAGTTCTCTGGCTGTCAATTGATTCTCTGTCATCAATAAGCAACTTTCTTTGGCTGCTCTTCTAATAATAATCTGCTTCAGTGAGTTTATTTACCCCCCCTTCCCACATGGACAACATTCTGAAGAAGCAATAGTCAGTTGCACACTAATTCTAAGACTCTAAAGATGTCCTATATGGGTGTCAAAATGCAGTTTCAAACTTGATGTTTACCTGATCAATATCAAACCTGCAGACATGATTAATGATCTTACAACATATTGTCTTCAAGAAGTATTAATCTTGAAGCCCAGCCATTCATTTAAATCTTTTTAGCATATTCAATACATCCTTTCAATATTCCATAGTTCATTGGAACTAAACACAAAGGATATGTAATGCATTTTGCTTACAATGTGCTGTTTGAAAGCCTTAGAGGCAGGGTTCATGATGAAAGGCTACATCATGCTAGCTGACATGCAACTACCATCAGAGCAATTTAATATAAAAAGTCAAATGCTGCTTATGAGCTCCAAACTTGTGCCTCATGTAAGTATTGATCAAAATGCACAACGGCTTGTCACAATCTGTTTGACACATTTATTGTTTCATTTAAGCTCATAACTCATGCAAAGAAATAAAGGTAACATTTTGATGTGACATTTGTTTACAAGTCTCCATAGAAATGCCTCGGTAGAATGGTCCCAAGTTCTAATCATTTCCAGGCTGTGACACAAATAGAACATAACACAACAACAATCCAATACCAGAACACCTTTTGCCACCCCCTAACTTGCAGCAGGATGCATTAACCATCTAGATGCAGGACAAGCAGCCTATTTGGCAAAATATCAAAATAAAAACTGGACAATCACTGTTTAACTTCTCCCTGCAATTGTGGAAGTCTTTGTACATCCCGAGACACCCATCCTCTATCTTAAGGCATCCTTAATTTTAATGCCTTAAGGCATTAAAATTTACTCATCATAAATTTCAATGTCCAAGGCTAAATGCTCTCTCGATATACTGTATCATTCTATTGTGAATCATTTTGGTGAAAACCAGTATGCTCTGTAGGTTAATGCCTCTGTAATTTCTGCAACCATGCATATCTCCCTTTTTTGCATATAGGCCATATCAACTCTAAGCACCATTCACGTTAGCTTGGTGCCTGCCTGACTCTCTTGGTCTTGACCCCCATTTTGATAAAGCACCTGTGAAAAGCTGGTTCCCATTGCAACTTTGCTATTGAGGGCACTGTAGAAATTTTAAGTCTACGATTATGATAGGGATGATCGTCGATTTTTCCCAGTATTCTGGTCTTTTACCTCTTGTTTAAGTTTTGCAACAGTATGCATTCATCCTTATTAGCTCAGTTTCCCCCTTCTCCTTCAAGTAGTGATTCCATCCATACCGGGTGGTTTGTCCTTTTCCTTTTATCAATAGCATCTCTTAACTCTGTCTCTAGATAGTTAGGCATCTGTTTTTCTGTGTTGTTTATGGCAACTCAGTGAGAACCAAAGAATTGTAATGTATGTCAACATTTAGCTGTTTGAAGTGTTCCCTCCATCGTTTTCAGGTGTGCAAGCATTGTCTACAAATACTTTCCCATTTGTGTCTTGATAAATGCAAATTTAAGCACAATCTGCCCACTAAGCAGTTTAATTTTACTATAAACTTCCTGTATTCAATTAGCCCTGAAAGCTTTGCCAGCTTCTTTGTGTTGCTGTTCCATCTAGTTGCTTTTGTATCATTGCAGTTTCCTTCTGATTTCTCTAATGAGCCAATTAAATTAAGCAGCATACATCCATCCAGCCACTCGCCCATCCACCAATCCATATATCCAGGAGACAAGATGGCATGGAAAAGGAGACTTATAAAATGATCACTATAAAGTAGCATGCAACTGATGATACTATAGAAATTGTTGTCCTCATATTACATTACAAAGTTCTAACATCGGGAAGAGAAGACTAACAATTGCAATAGGGAGTAATAATGATTCTGAGCAGGCAACAAGAGCAACGGTAGGATACCAGTTGATATATTGAAACCGCAAATTGCCGCAATATTTTGCACAAAATTTGTCAAAATGACAGCCGTACAAAGTCTATGCACTGACGTCAAGAGCAATGGAGGAAGAAATTAATACTTTCTATGAAGGACTTCCAAGACACGATATTATTCTTCTTCTCTTTCGCTCTCTCCTACTCTTCCCCTTCTTCCTCCTCCATTTCGTCATCATCTTCCTCTTCACCTTCATCTTCCTGCTCTTCCTTCAAGGAACACTTCTGTCTTTTGCTCCTCCTCCCCTCCTCTTACAATTCCTATTCCTCATCCTTCTCATCTCGCTCCCCTCGTCCTCCCTTGCTTCTTTTTCTTCCTCCTCTTCCATCCTCCTCTTAATTCCGTCCTCCCCTTCCTCCTCCTGCCACTCCTTCTGATCTTGCCTCTTCTGCAGCCTCTCCTCTTCCTCCTCACCTCCTCTACCCATTCTCCTGCTCTCGTCCTCCTTTTCTTCCTCTTCCTTTTTCCTTTCTTTCTCCTCCTCTTCCTCCTCCTCTATTCTGCCACTGTTGCTGAGCTCTGCTGCTACTATTATGACCAGTGATATATTCGTGAACTAGAAGTAGAATAGAATAATAATTATTTAATTATAGAATAGAATAAGAAATGAAATAGAGACCTCCTGAAGTGAATAAAAGTAAAATTAATTTAGAGAACGAAATTTAATAAACATTTCCGATGCGCTTTCCGTGGGCCGTTATTAGTAGCCTAGGAGTGCTACTGCGCTACAGAAATAATTATATCTCCATTATTGTCACCTTCATGCTAAACGTAAGCAGCAAGGAACAGTTCATAGTTCTCTTGAATTTTGGAACAGTAGAAGCAGCATTTATCCCAAACTATCCCTCCCTATTGGCTGAAAATCTGGTTTCAGCACCAGCATCTCAGGCCTACGTAGAGATAATTTTCTCAATAGCCGGGATTTTATGAGCTGGTCGTAGAAATAGGATGAAGCTATCTCTGGAGATGCGAGTATTTCTAAAAATGAACTCTAAGATCCTTGATTTGTGATACAGCATAGACTGTTCCAATTAACAGTGTTTGTCGCTGGTTCAGTAGTACTGTGTTAGTCTATGTACAATCGGTTTGGGACTGGAATAAAAGCTTAACTGAAACTTTACATTTAGTATTAAGACAAGTGTGTGCAATATGCGCTAAACATAAAAACGAAGAAAAACAAAACATTCGTCATTTACACGGGAAATTTTAAACAAAAACTGAAGTAGAAGTAAAAATATTTGAGAAGTAGAAGTAAAATAGAAAAGACAGAAGTGAATAAAAAGTAGAAGTACATTTTTTGAGAAATAGAAGTAGAAGCAAAATCAACTGGAGAGAAGTGAATAAGAACTAGAAGTAAAATTAAACAGAGAAGCAAAACAACACTGATTACGACTACAGTATATACTGAATAAGTTGTAATCGCATAAACCTGGTAGGCAGCAAAACTGCGGGAAGGCATGCTAATGATGTCGTGAGTACAAGTATAGTTGCAGGTACGGGTATACCCGTGGGTACTGGTCGAATCGGGTAGCAATTTTGAGCACGGGTCGTGTATGGGCAATGGTCCTATGGTACTGGTAGGGTAGACAAAATTCTGTACGTGCAGCCCTCTAAACTACAGATCCCAAACTAGCAATAGAATGACCAGCAGAAAGAGTCAAGTATGAAACTGATAAGGTGACAGATGAATACACCTGACAAAGATGAGGAATATACAGATCAATGACCAGGACAGCATAGAAGTCATGTGATCAAACATATGCTGAGGAATACAAACAGCAGCCAAAAACATTGTATATATCATTGCATTCAATCAAGGTAACCTGATATGCATTCAACATATATGTTGCTTCACTCTTACCAGTAGTATGGCTAAAAAAGTTTGAGAACTTCCCTCTAACGTCCCCCTCTCCTGCACAATGTAGACCACACAACCAGTACAGTGAAACTACAAGTGCTACCTCGTTGAGCTGCAAAATAGTGATCTGCCATAAAAAAAGTTTCCCTAAAAAGTGCACTGGTTATTATTAGATAGGCTATGAAGATAGTTATCTTCTCGAGCAATCCGTAAGTCAATCAGTCCATAGTCAAGTAGTCGGCCATCAGAAGCGCTCCTTCATTCTGCCCCTACTCGTCTGTCTGTCTGTCTGTCTGCCTGCCTGTTCATCTTGTCTCTCCTCCCTCTGCTTAATGACTCTGTCTGTATCTCTCATTTCTCATGTCTGTTCACTTCCTTGAATTGCTTAGCCCAGTTGTCGACTGCTGGCTGTCAGTGTTTAGTTGTGTGTCATTATCTTTTTGTCCAAATGTGACCAGATAAGAGTTCATAATAAAAGTCTGCCAGATAGGAATGAAACATTAACTTCATTTTATATTAATTTAAGCACCAAACAAAACAGGAAACACTAGAGGCACCCTTTAAGTTACCATTCCCTAAAACTCATCCCATCCAAATCACCGGTGGCCAATCTTTTGTCGGTTTTCATTGATAAGTTGTTGCAAGGTTACTGCTTCTCAGATCAAGGGTAAAACAAATTTCAAAGGGTAGAAGGCTTATTGACACAAATACCCGACCCAACACGGCAGGTAAACAGTCTTGCCCAAAAGTTCTATCTGTTTCATTGGTAAAAGTAATATAGAATTAAAGTTTATTTAAAAATTAAAGGTTTTATTCAGTTTAATCATAATCAAACACAATGCCAAAAGGTGGCCCAGCAGAGAAACTCAACCATTTCAGAGTATCAAGGTGAACTGAGAATTTGTTGGAAATCTACATAAGCCAAAATGGCATAATTTCTTTGAAGCCATTTTCACAGATTGTATCAAGCATCACTCATAAGCAGTAAGTCTTTGTCAATCCTGAACAACGATAATTCTAAGACTACAAAATTTATATGATAAACAATATTTTCTTCCTTTTCTACATACTGGCTTCAAAAATAAGGCCATTCAAAAGATCAAAACAACTGCTCTTAAACGGAAATGAATATGTACAGAGAAGGGTCTAACCTGTTTCAAAGAACCAGTAAGAATTCAACCATTTCATTAGATTGCACCTGTATTATTGTTGCGACATTCAAGTCACTGAATCACATTTAAAGTAATAGAAGCACCAGAGTAATACAAAGGCGACATGCGAAGCACATAAAACAACCGATCAGACTCATATTTTCATGGACTACAATTAAGGTGGCATAAAATGACTATAAATACACAGCTAATAGTGATTTAACATTCTGCCCAGCTGCAATGCAAGTGCAAGATTTAACCATTTCTTACCAAACGTCGATGGTAGCAAACAAGTGCCAGATGCAAGTCAAAATCAACAGACACAGAGTCCTGCAGACATGAAACGAAACAGGCAGACAAATGCACACATACAGACAGACATATACTGGAAACAATTACAATAACACCATCATATATTAGGAAACATAGATGCAGAAAGAAAGACAAAATGATATGATATTATAAGGCTTCATTCTTATACACCATGACAAGACAACCATGAATAAAAAAATACCAGCTGAGTTATATGATAAAAAATACAAGCAACATATAGAAAGCAAAGCCAACTGATATATCAAACTTAGTTAATTGCAGTAATTAATTACCATATCAGTAAGAATAAATTCTGTGATAGCAACACGTAACTCACACCTAACAAGGGCCTATATCACCAGAACGTTTTTGGCATTTTACAGAAACAGCTATGATAACAAAACGGACATAAGTAAAGTCTTAGGTTAGGAATCATGAATTTCGCTTAGAGGCTCGGTAATTATCAAATCAAAGAAACTTTGTGAAGATGATGCACACATCAAGACACCACAAATCAATGACCTAAAGCAAACAAAGAGGAAAGGGCAAGCCACTTATTGTATTAATGTTTGGCAAAGGTGTCATTTATGCCCATTTCCAGCAAGAACGCTTACACCCAAGCTTCGCATAACTTGGAACTCTATCTTCCACCTTGCCTGTGGACAGTGTCTTTTCCTCTTGCTAACTTCGAAAGGATAAACTTCGGAAAAGAGACATAATACAAATTTCACTAGCTTTGTGCTTGGCTATAACTTGTGGAGACATAATTGAGGTATGAGTTAAGAGAAGTTGTAGAATGAAACCGAAGAGAGGCATGATTTACCGTTGGACAATGTAATGATCCTACAATCCTACACATACAAAACGTCTTAGCCAAGCTTGCCATCTATTCATTTTATTGCTAACCATTTGTACACAGACTTTACCCTCACATTTTAAAAATGGCCTTTTTGCAACAAAACATTTTTGAAACCAACTCTCATGAGGGCAACATGTGAAGAAATGCCATGTTTACCTTTCTAATCTGTGCAAGTATAGCAGAATAACAGTAAATACAACAGAAATACAGTAACTCAAAAAGTGATGCATATCAGTTGCTTAAGCTCTGAGGTAATTGGTGCAGAGGTCTCACACTATGATTGTTCAAAGAGGCTGAATACCATCAATGGAATCTGACATTCCTATGACAAAAGCACAAGGATCTGCACAGGTTCAGTATTCCCACAACGAAAGAGCAAAAGCAAGAACTATTCCTGGAATCATCAGTTGACAGTTCCTAGTATCCGGAAAGAGCTGTCTAAGAAGAAAAAAAGCACATATATCTCTATACACACAGGACCAGTCATGTTAATATTTTCTGGTGATTACCAGTGCATATTCTCAGTTGTTGACTTCAACCAGCAGCATTCTTGGATACACATTGACCATTCTGTAACCTTCTCTGTAACAGGTGTTCATATACAGAATGCTCATATCAGCACAGATCCTCACAAATACTGTGGTACTTGCTAACCTATTGTATTTTTTCGTTTACTGAAAAAGAAATATCGCTGTCATAATGTAGCGACTTAAAGGTTCATAATATTACAGAGGTATCAAACAATCACTCAGTCAGTTTATTAGGCCTAACCGGTTTATTAGGCCTAAAAGGTTCAGTCTTTGGGACCGGTGGAATCCTTAGAGGACATGAGGGTGCCTAATACATGGTTTTATACAGTAATCTCGGTAGAAACTTCTTTTTGTCTCTATCTGGGAGATCAAATGTGTGCTCGCAGGTTGTATTTTGATTTCTATGGCACATAGGGCGCAGAACGTGTCTCCGATCCCTGATGGTGGCCCTAGCATCTGAATCAACTGTATATGCACTTTTCCAAAGCTGCTGCTGGGTGCCTTTTTAAAAATATTTACTTGATAAGTAAAATCCATATTTCAATGTGCTTATAAAGCACTACGAGAGAAAATGTAAGTAAATTTCCTGAATAAGAAATTTCAGTCAGCACAAGTTTGGCAAATGAAAACCATCCTGATGAGTTGGCTTTCAAATATGACTTTTTAAAAAGTCTCCAATGTAGCAGATCGTAAGTACTAGAGTTGTCACTAATTATTACTAAGAGTCGTGTTATATGAAGGAAGAAAACTGGATATTTAAGCATCAAGAGCAAGCAAAAGCCCACAGATACATCAACCATGCAATTATTTAGTCGATCACCAATCTGAACCATTGACACCAAATAGCTAGAGCTAATAGAAATAATAACAAGTTAGTCTGGAATTGCTTTGTGGTAAACATAGAAACAAATGGAGATACTCAACATGCCTGGGTCCCTCTGACAGGTGCAATAGAATATGTAACTATAATACAATGTCAATATAGGAAAAATTACAAGAATTCAACCAAAGAAGAAAATTTGGAAGTCTTACAGAAACAAATGAATGGATGGCAAGATGAATAGAAGACTGGTCATCCGAATCAGATCTTATTGTCTGAAACAAACTTTTATACAAATAACAACTTAAGATGAAATGCACTTCGAAGCATTCTACCGAAATTAGGGCATAACCAGAAATCACCTCAGACATTCGCCTCGGCCGAATATTGGACTATTCGGAAGTATTCACCTCGGCAAATATTACACCTGCAAATAGCTAAGAATAGCTTTTTTGATAAAATAATGTTTTTTGATAAAATAATATTTTTTCCTCAAACAAATTTAGGACTAACGGACTTGCTTATAAGTTATTGACTAATTAAACAAGAATTTAACATTCACTTGAATTTTTTTCAAAATAATGATGTTAATTTATATATTTTAATTTCTTTTTATTGCATTTCCCAGGTGGCAACCACATCAGTAATTTTCCCGCTTGAATATGCTCCACCCACTTTCCAGTAAACATTAGAGTAAAGACGTCGTTGATAACTTCATATTTCAAATTTTGTAACAATGTTTTACATTTTTTTACAAATAAAGTTATTAAATAATAAACATATTGTTATAGCTTAGATTGCGACGATACGCTATATGAAGGATATTGTTATAGACTCTGCATTGACTACAGATAGTTCTCCGTAGCTGTGCACGTGGCAGGTTAACTACGCTTTGCCTACTCGATGGTACTCGCTGCGAGTTGCTGGCCAGATTTGCCTCTACTACTCGGTTCGTACCCGGATCCGGCAAATAGTGCATCCAAATACTCGGATTCGGTACTCGGTGGAAATTGTATACTCGGTTATGCCCTAACCGAAATAAATAAGCACAATCAAATCACAAGCTCACTTCTTATGGCTTAAAGTACCTGAGTATTAATAATCTAAATACACTCGCTCTGACCAACATAAACAGTGGCTGCCACAGCAATGAAGCCAGAATGCAACACCAACTGACCATTACAGAGACAGCCTCAGTGGTAGCCATATGTTAAAGGCACACTAGTCAATTCCAGACTAGTGTTGTTTTAATAATGTTTTAAATTTAGTTTTAGTTATGATTGTTAGTCTTCATTTTTAGTTTTAGTTACAATTGTTCCTCAATTATAGTTTTAGTCGTAGTTTCTATGTCTCAATTATAGTTTTAGTTAGTTTTAGTTTTGTCAATTATAGTTTTAGTTTTGTCAATTAAAGTTTTGGTTTAGGAAGCTGATTTTAGATAGTGTAAGTAAGCTAACTATAGTTTATAAGTAATTATAACTATAGTTTAGCATAAGTATGATAATTACAGCTTTAGTAATTTAATATCAATTTAAGCTATAGCAATAATATTTTAATGATATTTCAATTCTAATCAAATGTCAATGGTTGACCATAATTACTATGGTCTACCATTGACATTCGTCACACGTGAGGATAAAGACGAGAGAAATTTCAACATTTCTGAATTAATTAAGTGAACTTTTCGCAGTAAATACCATAAATTTTTCCTAAATAAAAAACATAGGTTTTGAATTCGCGGTAAACGGTACGGAAGCCCAATGGTGACATACGGTTATTTTTATTTATCTAGTGCGCACTAGATAGTATGCAGTGCTGACTAGATAGTATTTAGTGTGCACTAGATAATTTTCTAATGCAAATGCAAAATGGTAATGCAAAATGGCTGACAATCAATGCCAAGATTAGACTTGTGAAAATCTCCTTTAAAGCTTAGAAAACAATAATAATGACATAATAAACAAATAGTGAAGGTTATAAACTTACTACATTTTAGTAAGCTTATAACTTTCAGTATTTGTTTATTACGGCATTTACTTGGTAACAAATAGAAGGTTTAAGGGTTGACGCCAATGAAAATTGTCTGCTGTACGACTTTCGAGCTTCGTGTCCCTCGTTCCAGCGAATCTCTTTATTGAGCCACATGCAGAGTTTATGGAGTGGCCATGTGTTAATACTCCACAATATAACCGCACTTCAATAATGCCATACCTAAAAAGTGTTTAGAAATGCTCACAAGCAACTTTGGCCGTGCACTTTGTACAAGGTCATATGACAATGGCTTTATTACATAGATTAAAGCCTGCGACCAAGACATGGAACATAACTCCACCATATCATGCCTCACCAATAGCATAAATAAAATAATGATACGAGGACTGTGTGAAGGATACAATAATATTGCCTATGTAGGAAGGACAATGGGACCAGATTTCGGAGCCACTAAATTGTTTTCTAAGATTAAAAAGCGATTTTGACCAAGATTTACTTGGCATTGATTTATGTCGGCCATATTGCATAGATTTATCTAGTGCGCACTAGATACTATCTAGTGCGCACTAGAAAATTATCTAGTGCGCACTAGATAGTTTTCTAATGCGCACTAGAAACTATCTAGTGTGCGCTAGATAAATAAAAATAATCGTATGTCACCGTTGGATTTTCGTAATAGGGTAACCAGAGGTAGACACATATCATTCTTCTCGTGTGTCTTAACATAAATGAACAATTACTAGAAACGATAACGTATGGGATAACGTCACATCATTTGCAGAATTATGTACAAATCATGCAAACAACAAATAGGCGCCTAAGTCAGGAACAGTTTCAAGCTGAAATATTTGTTTTATTCCGGCTAAATATGGTCTTAGTTTTCATCTATTTTCGTTTCGTTTTAGTTTTAATTGCTACAAATTTCGTTTAGCTTTAGTTTTTCCTGTGATTTCGTTTTAGTTTTAGTTTTCGTTAACAAAAACGCTTGAATTTCGTTAATTGCCATTTTCGTTTTAGTTTTCGTTAACGAAAACAACACTATTCCACACATCTTCCATGCTCAACAGCTAAAGCGGCAGGTACCACACCACAGCACATCGACAAACACATAATTGTAATGAAGCCTGCTAGGGCACTGGCAGCACAAAGCATTACATGGGTAATTCTGTCAATTTCTGGATTCCTTGTCCCTCCGCAATTACAGCAATATCGTAATAGGCTAAAGGCACAGAATGTATCAAAATGTTTGTGGTAAGTAGCAGAAAAATATCTGCTATCTTTGGCAGATTTGATTGCTCATTTTTAATTTCATGTGATACTCCAAGCACGTCAAATCTCATTATAGTCCTGTGTCATGATCTGTTTATGTCGATGTTGGAGGTGCAGAGAAATTGTAATCTCTGCAGTAACTACACCGATGATGCAATTTATTAAAGCCATTAGTCTCCTCTTTCATCTGCTTATGAATTGTTTAATTCTGATGCTTATTTTAAGCACTGCACGTCAAACACTCTTGTCCCTCAGGTGCATTACCTCATCATAGTCATGTCTGCATTCCAAGTATGAAACTCTATCAATTATTAGACACACCCTACCAAAAAAACAGTTGGCACAACTTACGATAAGAGCCATCGATAGAACAAAGCCGAAAGACGGCCATTAATGAAATAAGTAATGAATAGTTATGTGAATATGATTTGCAAACTACTATTGGACTTTTCATGTCTCATTACAGTCATCATCCATTGTCTCCAAAGTATAGCTAACACAATGTATACTACATAGTGCTCTAACTTTCAATGAGGCATAGGGTCTAAGCTTTGTTAGCACTTATAACAGTGGGTGCAGATCTATGATTAGTGCAATTTCCCTCATAAAGGTTACATCTCATAACAGTCACGTTTAAAATATAAAACTACTATTTTTCTTTCACGTCACACTGCATTCTCATCTCAGTCACATTAAATACCATACTGTGTCTCATTTATGCCTCAGTTTTATAATTACAGTCACAATTCTCATTACTGTCACAATCGTTCAAAAACCAAATCGTAAACTAATCAATGTCATGGAAATTCAGTATGCCAGGTACATGGCCAGTTTGTCTCACCTGCAATCACATTTAAAATATCAAATATGTCACACTGCATGCATTCTCATTTCTCACATTAAACGCTACAAAGTGTATCCCTCAAGTCTCATTTTTTAACACTAGTCACAATTCTCATTACTGGCACAATCGGTTAAAAACTAAATTGTAAACTAATCAACATGGAAATTGAATAAATTAGTGGTCACCATAATGGTAGAGTTAAGGTCAACAATTAGGAATGCAAGGCACACAGACAATTTTTCTTAGCTGGCTTTGCTGGAGATAACTGATGGCTAAATAAACTATATATAAACATGATATGACTTACAATATAGTTAAATACGTTAATTCACTGTAAACTTAAGAATCACACAGTAAGAAAAATATCATATGGTAAAAATTCAACAATTGTCTGATGAAATATGTAGTTTTGGAAATCATGAGATATGTGCTGCCCAAAAAGGTGTGACAGTATCGATAAAATTTTCATATATGATTTATAAATCACACTGTAAACAATTTTTTCCAAGATCTTTTTCAGAGAAGCTCATAAATTGATATTCACAGATCAAGGAAGTATTTAGCTTTATACGTTTCTATGCATTTCAGTTCTGCACATTTGCCACATCCGTAATCACAAAAATTGTTACAGTAACCCACATATGCCTGTCAAAATTCTTTTCTTCTTATCCCTCTTCTGTCAGATGCATGCTGATGATGAGGTTTTGGCTCCTTTTCTTTCTGTTTCTGATTGTATCCAGGGCTGTTCTCATGTCCATGTCTTCTTTCTTGTTTTCCAGACATGTCTTTGTTTGTTAATCTCTCCATGCTCCATACACATGGCTATATGATGCCAAAGCTGCTACTAAACATGCTTGCCACTTTATAACCAAACCTATCAGACTTCTTTTTCTGATCCTGTCAACAGTGTTTCTCTGTCCCTACTCTTCCTACTACCCCTCTCTGTGGGGCAGTAGTGGATAATGGAGTAATGGATAACACACTGGCATGTACAGCTGAGGAACCGAGTTCAATTCCTGCATTTCCCATAGGGTTGTTTAGTCCTTCATTTGCTAGGTTGCGGCATTGGTTAAATAACATGTATAATGCAATGGGCGTCTTGCATGGCTGCTGACAATTGAATTCTACTCCTGCAATAATATGTCATCATTCGTTCATACTATGTTTGGGGTTGGTCAGTTTGAAATGAAACAAAGATTATTATTATTATTAGCATCATACTGGATTACCTCATTATAAATCCTGTCTCGTCTGGTCCGCCCCACTATTCTTCTTAAAAAGCTCATTTCCAACACTAGAAACAACTGTTCGTCCTCCCCTACCCCCATATGCACCCCCATATATCCCCATATCCATACAGCAGCACTGGAGTGAAAAATGCCCATACAGTTTTTGTTGCTGATATGTTGCTGTCTCCCACATTCTACTCAATCTGACAAATATTGTTGATACCATCCAATCCTACGTTTTATATCCTTTGTACATTATCCATCTTCCATTGATAATTCTCCCAGGTATAAAAACTCCGTGACTCACTCCAGCTCCATCCAATCTCGCCTTCAGCTCTTTAGGTTGTTTCCGTTTATGCTTTAATTTCATTGTATACTGTCTGCTGTCAGTTGGCACAGTGATTCTGCCACAAAGTCAAAAAATTATCATCAGAAAAGCACAGATTGTCAAGTATCTGCTCCATTAGAGTCACTCCAATCTCCACATAATTCAGCGCACAGCTCATCATGGTCTCCAATGTGAACATACAACTCTATATAATAAATAATAAAAAGAGTTTTCTTTTAATTTCAAACTGACAAACTGCAGTGTGATAACAACATAGTATCAACGAATGATGACAAGTTATCACAGGAGTTGAATTTAACTGTCGGCATCTGAGCAAGGCGCTCATTATGCTATAAATCTAATTTATCCAAAACACCTGCCCAGCGAAACAAGGATTAGTCAACCATACGATTGAACACGGTTCCTCAGTTCTGTACCCAATTGTGTCATCCATTACTCAATGCACCACCACCTTCACCATGGTGCCTGGTCAGTATATGATTGGTCAACTATTCATAGTAAATACTAAGCCAGATGGTATGGTATACCAAGCCAAATGATCCAACTCAGACAACTACTATATGTTGGCTGTTGGTATACAAGTATTCACCAAGATGAATAAAAGTGTCCTGCCACTGCACTGCTGTAATCATGTTTGCACTTCATCAAAAGTTGCTTTAGACCGTCTTTAACAGCAGTTCTTTTAAAGGCACATAAACAAGTATTTTTACTACATTTCCTTATACTACTACATCCTTGCAACAAAGTACTGTTCTTTAAATGGAAGTAAACAGAGGTTTAGTTTAAAATAAAATACAAGGTCTTGCTCTTGGTTGCCAAGTCTCACCAGAGTTTAGCAACTAAATATCTCTGCAACTTGATGTGTAAGTCACTCACTCTCTGCTCGTTCCTCTCTCCCTCTTCACTCTGCTAACCGACTTGATATTCTAGGACCTCGGTAGAGTCGGTAGTATATTTCTTTATCCCAGCACCAGGCATCTGCTCTGCCATTCTAGTTGGCCTTCCTCAGTCTCGCCTTCTCTGCCTTGAGCATGTCTTACCTGCGGCGGCACGACTGATTGGTCGCCTTCCTAAATTTGCCCCTGTCTCTGATTACATGCAAGACACGTTACATTGGCTCCCTGCTGTCAGCGCATTCACTTCAGACTATGTTCATTGGTATGGAGCGGTCTATTGGGTTGGGCTCCAGTTAGTGCAGTATACTTGAAATCCCTTATTGTTCCTGTCACAGCATGTCCGGGTCGTCGATCTTTACGTTCAGTCTCTCAACAAACTCTCTTTGTACCTTTTGTTCGCACAACCACGACACAGCCCAGGGCGTTCGCCATTGCTGGCCCAACAGCGTGGAATGGCCTCTCTCCGGTCATCCACTCCCTTCCTGTGGCACCCTCTGATACAATCCATCAACACCTCAAGACTGTTCCTTTTTGCTTGGACCTGAATCTGGAGTGCCTCTGAGTAGTCGTCTTGAAGGGGCGCTATGTTAAATTCATATCAATTCAATTCAATAAATTCAATCTGCTTTAGTAGGTCACTATGGAATGACCTAACCCCTGGGAGTCCAGAATAGTATTCATGTGGGGTTTAACCTGTTTCTGTTTAACCTGCATATCTTTGTTGCCTAAAAGGCCTCGCCTCTGAATAGACTTGGGCAAGAGGAACTTAACAAATGTCAGTATCAACAATAAATCCAGTGCTGCTGCAATCCAGTACTGGATATATTGGATTTATTGTTGAAACGTGCGATGGGCGTTAATAATACGCTTAAAAAAGTTTTACTGACGTGTACGAGTTATACATCGTGCAATGTAAGTATATTTGCAGCTATTAAAGTTAAATGGCAACTTAATTGATGAAACTTGAGAAGAGAACCGTTAGTTGTGGTTGAATCGTGAGCGGATGCAAACATGGACAGCTCGCCAAAGTCAACAAACTCTTCAGTGACCTGTCATTTTTCACGGGTTAACAGCCAGTAACAATAATTATGACAAAAAAAACCAACAATAACAATAATAAACAACTATCGCATCGTTCAATAGCTTGTTTTAAGGTGCACTGTAAAAATTTTGAGACAATTCATTAGCCAATCACAGAGCCCTATGGTAATATCCATGTACATCGTACAACAATCAAAAACTTGATGTCACTACAGAAACAACATTAAGTCCAGATTTTCTTTTTCTTCAGATAACTGCTAATGTCACAGACTTATCACATGTGCTTTGACAAGAAGAAAAACGATTTGAACAGCTGCATATAAAATACATACCTCATAATCATCATATCCACTATCCAGTGATCAGTACTTAGTGTTGCTTTGTTAACCTCTGGACAACCTCTGTTCCACCTGTTGGTAGGCACCCTGTAGTGATGCAAGTGTTGTCAAATACTTTGTTTGTCTACAATATATTTTAAAACAAGAGTTTATTATAAGCAACCGCTTTAATACAAAGTGGCACCTAAGACATGATATAACAATTAAGTTGTGAGACCTAACTGCAGATAACTGGTTAATTATGCAATCAGAAATGTGTGGCTTGGTTGCCATGGTAATGGCAATGTCACCTGATGAAATCTCTCCGAATTGGATCTTTGAAACTCAATGACAGTCAGCCAAAATACATTGATAAGAGTAAAAATAAAAGTAATCTCTGCACTGTGGATAAACTCTGTGCACATTGGGTTTTTGTTAACGAGCTCGTCGAGCTGAACTTAAGACTAACCTACTATTGAACCAAGGTCCATGTATTATCACATGGTTAGGCTATATATAGTGTGTAGATGGTCAATATTTAGTTGGGATTATGATAACGATATTCTTGTAGTTGCTGTTTGACTTAATCATAAAGGTCCAGACTACTAGCTATGCGGTTTGGTCCTCATTGGTTGTACAGTTTGCTCCACAATTGTACTTGGGTGATTGACTGATACACTAGGTAGTGTTTCTGGATCTGCTTCTCCTCTGATTGACTTAACCTTCTGCCTGACTAGTTGTCCTTCATGTAAATTCAACAGAAATTCTAGGAATAGTCTTCTTGGACTTGGTCTTGGCTGGGTATAATCCAATTACATAATTCATTAATAGTCCCTACTTAAGTGTCACTATATTAACAAGTTTAAGGATCATTGATAATAAGCATGACAACCGATATGAGTTTCCAGAATAATGCCAATAAATGTTCAGTCAGTCAGTCAGTCAGTCAGTCAGTCAGTCAGTCAGTCAGTCAGTCAGTCAGTCAGTCAGTCAGTCAGTCAGTCAGTCAGTCAGTCAGTCAGTCAGTCAGTCAGTCAGTCAGTCAGTCAGTCAGTCAGTCAGTCAGTCAGTCAGTCAGTCAGTCAGTCAGTCAGTCAGTCAGTCAGTCAGTCAGTCAGTCAGTCAGTCAGTCAGTCAGTCAGTCAGTCAGTCAGTCAGTCAGTCAGTCAGTCAGTCAGTCAGTCAGTCAGTCAGTCAGTCAGTCAGTCAGACAGTCAGACAGTCAGACAGTCAGACAGTCAGGTCAGTCATGTTTATTTGGCAATCAGGAATGGCAATGGAAAAAATGCATAGGTGAAATGTAATGTAATCGAATGTTTACATAGCACCCCTTCCAAATATCTACTCAGTTGTGTAAACAGCAAAGTAACAGATTAACCGGCAGACCCAATTAAGGATCAAATGGTCTGGCTAGTAAGGGCCATCTGGAAGTTGATGCAATTCAAGAAAGCAGATTTATGCCAAACCTTAGAAAAATAAAAACAGAAGAGTAATAGCTTGCAAAAAGCACATCATCTCATGACCTTAACAATTTTGCCTTTTTCTTAACAACACTTAACTAAGAGATATAATAATAAGACACAAAAGTTACATAGCAACTTCAACTGACAAATTAATTAAGGCCTGAAGGCAATCGAGCATGGCTCTCCCATTATTCAACATGTACTTCATTGACGACAAAGCCATCCTCCAAGAGCTCTAGCATCATCATTGATGCTGGTGTTTGTACTGCTCTATCTAAATCCACTCAGCACGCTTCCTTCCCCATTTTCATCCTCTCTTCCTTCTATTCTTCATGCCCTCATTCTTCTGGCTGCATTCAACTCTCCTATCCACTCATGGCTGCATTCTGTTTCCTGTTTAATTTCATCAACAGCTTTGCGATTCATGAGTGATTGAATATTATATGATCTGCTCTACACGCAGCACACAAGTGAACAGAACTGCACAATGCACCCACCAATGAACCTCAAATAGTTGTAATACAATCTGCCATCCCAGTTCAACTCTTGACTGGTCCTAGACACACCAACAAAAGACTCTGTTCCAGCTGAACTGCATATTTCATGTTATCAGATAAAAATTTCAATAAAGAAAAATGCAACAATGCCTTCTTCAAATCTGCAAACATTGCGATCATGAAAGCATTAATGCACAGAAACCTTATTCTACATAATGGCAATGTCTAAGAACAACTGAGAAATTAATTCAAATCAGAAGACTCAAATCAAGAGCACAGAACCATAATTTGAACAGCAGAGAAAACCAGCTGCTATCTGATGCACCTCTAGCCATAGAAGTATTATAAAATTATAATAACATCATAATTAAAACATTTAAAACTTATCCAATCAGACAACAGAGAACCCACAAGTTCGGTTCCAATCATCAATAACGAAAGAGCGATTATCATAAACACATTCACAACATATCGCAAAGCGAGTGGTCAGTAAAAGCTTTCAGATAGGAATACAAGGGCAACACATGCTTTTGCAAATACTACAACGGTTTCATGAGTATTTCTCGTACCCGAGTCACGTCAATCGAAACTACAACTCCTCTGATGCTTTTTTAATGCACTTAAGTGCAAAAACTCCAACAGGTTATAATGACCCAGCAAATGAAAAAAACAATAACTCTGCTTGAAACATGTGTGGTTTCTGGTTAACACAGAAGGTTAATAAAGTTTATTATGCTATGTTATTATACCACCACTATTTGTGTGCTGCGTGTAGTTATTATGCTAACTTATAAATATTATGCTAAATTCACACAGACACCTAGCAATACATGTATATAAGTATCAGCAAATACATTAAAAAATTTGTAACACAATTACTGAAAATAAGAGAAAATTTTGAATGATCAGTTCAAACAGCAACATTGATACCCATATATTATTGAGAGACAAATATAGTCACTTTCAGGTAATGCTCTACCGATTAATCAGCCATAATCATAATCGGGCTGATAATAAATTATCAGAGCAATCGTCGGTATCCAGGGTCATGATAATTGATGCTATTATTTAAAACTAAATCTTATAATGGTACTTTCAGTCTTTAAAAGCAAAATGACTACCGCAACATTATTTTCTCAAGCTTACAAATATATTTTATTATTTTTAATAGTAATAACAAACTAATAACTACATTTCACCATTTATAAATAAATAATAAATTAAACAGACTTGATTTCCATTGTGGACTTTTAAATCATGATATAATAAATGAAACTGTCTTGATTTCCGTTGTGGACTTCCAAATTGTGATTTCCTGACAAATCATAAATGAAACAAAATCAGAAATCTATTGCAACTATATGTATAGTAGCGCTGAGGCGAATGTTTCCAAAGGTTCAAGGACAAAATAATAAACTAAATGGAATGGACAAAATTGTATTAGACAAACTGGTACAGACAAAATGGTATAGACAAAATGGTACGGACAAAATGATACGGATAAAATGGTATTATACCTGTATGGAAAGCTGGATTGATGAAAAGAGCCTGCTTAAGCAGAAGCTGGATTAAGGAAAGAAATATTGCACAGATATAAGTTGGATTAATGAAAGGAACTATTGCTAAATGCATGTTGTATTGATGAAAATGATGCCAGCTGACATACAAGGTGAATTAATTATTTCTTCGCTCAAATAGAAGTTAGATTGATGAAAAGGAGTCTGTATAAATAGAAGCTGTATCAATGAACAATTATTCATTGCTTAAATAGAAGCTGGATTTATGAAACAATCTTTGCTTAAATGGAAATTACATTTATGAAAAGAATATTGCTCAAATGGAAACCAAATCAACTCAATGAATTCTTTTTGATTAATCCAGCTTCTACTTAAGCAAATTCTTTTCATTGATCCTGCTTCCATTTAAGCAGCATTCTTCCATCAATCAAACAACTATTTAAGCAGAACCTTTTCATCAATCCAGCTTCCATTACAGCATAATTTTTTTCATCAATCTAGTTACTTTAAGCAGAATTCCTTTTATTGATCAAGCTTCCGTCCCACTTAAGCATGATACCATATCACCCATACTATTTTACCCAAACTCAATGTCATTTTGTCTATATAGAACCCTTTTGTTTGGTCACCCTTCTGAATAGTGCTGAAAAACGGGTATGTCGGCTAGGGAAGGCGAATGGATATTCTTACTCTTGCTCCAGCAGGCATCCCACGCCCAGTGAGAAACAGCAGAGCTGCACAGGAATGGAAGCAGCACATCAGTAAATAATTCTTTAAGGATAACATATATAATAATAAAAAATTCATTCCTTCTTTTGATAGTCGGAATTCGATCAATGGAGCTCTAGAAGAAAAAGACAGAGGGAATAGAGGGAGTGACCTTACTGTCAGTCATCTGTTTAAATCAATCAAGACAGTTTTCAGCCATAGCGCATTCTAGTGGAGCAGAGTCATTGGTATCTCGATGGACATCAGAGACTTTATATTGAGTGTCAACGGTAATCCTGTTACATAAAGAATGGTCCCAGCAAACCACAAGATCTGTCCAATATGGTTGGTATGCCATACCAGATCCATGACAATCTTTCAAATCATTGGCAACCAATCTTTCCCAGTACTGCTGCACCTTCTTTTTATACAAAGCAGTATATGAATGTATTGTAACATGCATGCAAGATTTTAGTTGGGATCACAGTACCGTCCCACCCTCACCCTCTCCTTGCGGGAAGACTTTCCTTAACCCTCTGGGCTGTAAGGCTAAGAGTGCTTTTGTGTAGCTAGTACTGTTAGAGGTGCCAAATATAAATTCTCAGATACAATTGTATAAATAAGTATCATTTAACTGAATATAATGTGCCCAACTTATTTAGTACATTGGAACACTAAATAATGACTGGTCATCATTATAGTCTGGATTAGATCACATTTATGACAGCACAAACGCAATTACATTCAGACCAATTCATTGATTGTCATTCAATATTTTAATCCTTTGCGTTTACAACACCAGCACAAAATTGTGAAATCGTGGCAACAGACTACTTGCCTTGCAGGTCGCAGATGCAAAACTGCAACATTTCCGGTAGCTTAATATGGTGACCGGAAGCAAGGGAACCAGTATTCATTGTATGTAAACAATTTAACCATTAATTACAGTGATAAACCAGCAACAATTTACTCTTCAGTTCTTTATACACGCATGGAATTGTTGCAGAGATATTAGACCCAATAAATGGTGAACTGCTCATTTGCAAATTGTGTTATGACTGTGTTGGCAATCAAAACAAAATTTGGCATGCGATTTTCAGTACTTTGAAGTCGGGTGAAGAATTAATTCAAGGACTTCGTGCAGTACTGTAAGTAGCTATTATACTAATTATTTGCAGAACATTATAACGCTCCAATGAAAGGGAAATTAAAGCCTAATTAAGACCGGGTTGTTCATCACTTCTAATAAAGGCTCAATAAAAACTTTTTCTAAGCGTTGGCCAGCTATAGATACGACAGCTTTCAGACACCTACCTACTATGTTTTTTCAGTTTTACAACAACAAAAATTGCGGCTTAGATCAATGATAAACGTAATTGCCGCATATGTATTTCCCTACATTGAATGCTAAGCTGGCTATACCCTAATTTGAGCAACACAGACATACGCACACTTATAAGTTTCTTGCTCCAAGGATTTGTAAAAATACCTCTGCCACATTTACAAGATGACAGTTCTTCTCCTCTGTAGAGATCTGGTTTGAGATATATCATGCTATGCAAACGGTTTGAGGTAAATCTTGAAGTCTTTTAAACTAAATTATAAAGTCATGTCCTTTTTTCTGCTCATTGATTTATAACAAAACCTTCTAAACGTTCTCCACTCAAGGTAAATCACGAGGTGAAACTTTATTGTCGTCAGTGTTGCATAACAGAAATGACATGAAACAATCATTAAGTATACAAACAATTCTGCTAGACAAAGCCATTAAAAAGACTCAAGATGGTTTGGACATGTAGAGAGATCGAACAATTTATCGAACTTTATCTCGCACATGCAAGATTCGAAGGAGTGTGAGATTTGAGGAAAACGAAACCAAGAAGATCAAGACTACCCTGGATAAATCATATAAATGATAAGATGGTACAACTTGGACTAACACTTAACGGGTGCAATGGACTGGACAAATGACATAGGATGATGGAAATCAATTGTATATACACATCGCTGATAAAAAGACGACTGGCATCAAGAACTGATGATGTTGTTGTTGATGATGATGATAAAATTGCACAGTGAACAGAAACATTTTCCTGGAGAGGCAAATAGGGATGAACCGAAACTTGGCTCGAGTTTCGTAGATCTTGGCACAAACTCGGACTCAGACAAACAATGGGTTTGAGTCCGAGTTACAAAACATAAATAGATCTAACTAAAAACACAAATACTGTTATTTTTATTTACAAAAGCACATGTTACAAATTTAATCTATAAATAAATAATAAATAATCGTAAGGCATGATTTCCATGATGGAGTAAGTGTCTCAACTTGCCCCTGTGAGCTCAACTGCCGTGACCCCGACCTAAAATAAATCTAATTTTTATTGAGTTTGGTAAAAAATTTGTTCTCCTCAACACTTAGATCAACTCAGAGACAGGGCTTTAACATGGCCACAATTCTGCCATTGTGTATTTTGAGGAGACAAACTCCAGACTACAAGTTCTACACAAGGACTAAGTACATGAAAAACTATGATGCCCTGTTACAAATGCTATACATTACAAGTAAAGTGTTCAAAAGAGCAATGTGCTTCAAGCAACTGTCTTCGTATGAAATCCTGACAAAACCCAAGCTATTGTCAACAATTGCACTTATAACAAACTAGCTGTTAACCCGTGAAAAATCAAGGGTAAGAAAATATAATAGCTCACGATTCTACTCGTTTCCTCCCATCGGACAGAAAGGCCACAACTTGCGCCCAGAAGGCAAGGAAATTCAGCGGCTGTCGCAGTGTTTACTCGTGAAGTGCACTCTGAATAACATTGTTTATACTTGTAAATTAGTAACGGCGATTCAACCGATTCAAAATTGAGTTTCATCCATTAAGTGTGCATTCATGTGAATAAATGCAAATATACTTACATTACACGATATATTTAATTTTAATAACTGCAAATATATTCATTCATTCATTCATATCGATAATTTATATAGTGCCTCTTCAAGGAAAACTACTCAGAGGTGCTCCCAGCCCAGCCACGGCCAAAAAGAAATGACTTTAGCATCTTACAAAAGGTAGGTAGATCATTGTAAGGGGGAAGACGCAGGGCAACCCGGAGCCCATTCCAGATGGACGGACCAACCACTGAGAAAGCTCGACGCAGCATTAGCGACGAGCGGGCCCTGGACACCAGAAGCTCGCCTTTAGCAGAAGAGCGCAGAGCTCTACGCGAAAGGAGTTCGGACACCGGACGACACAGTTCAGTCAAGAGGGATGGTGCACACCCAGAGAGACACTGCCAAACTAGTGTCGCAATGCGGAAAGTAATGCGCTGTTGAACCGGTAGCCAGTGAAGGACAGCATATAAGGTGAAACCGGTGAAAATTTAGGTATACGTCCAATAAGCCTGGCCGGAAATATAGTGAGACAGATGTGAATAAAACTTGTTTGAAACGCGATTCAGAAACATTATGCAAAAGTCTAGCAACGAAAATATTTAGGTCAACTTCGGTCCAATCACGCACCTTGATATATATTTAGGTCAACTTCTGTCCAATCACGCGCCTTTGCGCGACAAATATGTAGGTCAACTTCTAATATTTTGGTTAACTTTTGTCCAATCATGCGTCTTAGATTCAACTTCTATCCAATCACGCGCCGTAGAAGTGACGGACAAAGCACGTGACGTAGGTAATTATATACAGGATGGACCAGCATAAATGGTCTGACTTTGCTCTCTCTCTTGCTTTTTCAAATTTAGCCAAGCTAACGAATGTGACGATACCTAGGGCTCATTGGACATTGATCAACATTGGTCAGATTATGTCATTCAACAATTTTGGAAGCTATTCCTCTTTCGACCTCTTTTAGTACTAATTCAAGATCTAAATTCTTACTTTTTCTCTCACATTCTTTGTGCATTTCCGTATAAGGCTGTTAGCTTCATCCTTGTAGGCCAATACGATTTTCACCATATCCAGTTTAATGCAATACAGACTGTCAAACACTTTCTGCTGTGAGAAACTCTCCTTGATCTGAGCTACATATTTCCCCTCCTAAATAGGGTTGTCAATATCGGTTTTTGGGGCAAACCGATTATCGGATTTTAAAAACCGACTTAAAACCGATTATCGGTTTGTATTGGTGCGTTAGAGACGTTCGGTCATGACCATGCTGGGGTGCTGCGTCACCACGGCTTAGGAGTTCGGGTAAGCCTTGCCGCCTCCACTGCTAGGCTAGTCAAGACATCAAAACAGGAACGTCATTTCAGCTTTTTTCAGAGGGGGGGCAAGCAAGAATTTTTCTGGCGATGGATGGGGGGAAAGTTGTTTAACATTTGATTTTTGCGTTTTCAGTGGTACTAAAAGATTTGATTTGTTAGATCTTGTATCGGCAAAAACGCTGATACAGTTTTTAAAAAGTGAAATTATTCAATTAAAAGGACTTGTGATCTGATATAATGTTAATATATGAAATTCAATTAGATTTATTATTAATATGGCTATTAAATCATGACCTTGTATGAAAATTTGCATGCACTATAATCTAAATCCGGAAATTCAGGGGGACAAATGCCCCCTGCCCTCTCTAAATGACGTCCCTGCATCAAGATCCCACTGCCCTATCCACGTTCTGCCATGACAGATCTAGTACCGAAAGCGTACTGGGCGTAGTTCAGCCCATCTGAAGGGTCTTATGTGTCCAATTATAGGTGAGAAATAATCAGCTTTTTGGTTCAGAGGAAATCCAACTAGCTCACCAGTCATGAATTAAAAGACTTTCCTTGCCTCAGCCCTCCCCCGACCTCCAACCCCCACCCGTTCACACAAGCCAATAGGAGACCTTTGTCAGCGACATGGGGTCATCGGCCCGTTTCAGCGGAAAATACCGTATTATGGGGCTGGTTCACGAGCCCAGCCATCATTGAACTGTGGGAAATGTGTAATGGACAGCGGAGGTGCCACACACATCGTCGAATAAGCCGTTAGCCCTCATTAAGAGTCATAGTTACTCCCACCGTTTACCTGTGCAAACAAATTCGATTATCGTTTTGTCAATAACAGATACCAAAAATTACCGGTTTCAAAACCGATAACCGGATTTCCGTTTATTGTTTAACATCCCTACTCTTAAACATGCTGGATGAAGCGATCAGCAGATTTTCGAGTTGTTGTAGTATGGTCACTAGATGGCAGCACTGAGCTGGTGCCGTTTACCTATCCAAGTTTTCACTATGGTCGTTGTCAAATATAGAGTATAATATTATGTGCCTTATTTTTAAAATTTGTGAAAGACTGCATTAAAGTAATATGCACGAAGCCATCACAAATGTTGTTTAAATTGTCAATCATAAATTATACATATCACCCCACATGCTCTCAGCAACACCTGGGTCAGCAGGACACTTAATGGAGCATCCAAAAATCACACAGGCTTTTTATGATAAGACGCTCTATGTGCAGAAGTCCTTAAGAGGACTTTAACCCTATGACAACATGAACGACACCACTGTAATATCAAGTTAAGTGCGCAGCAAGTCAGCTGGAAAGTTTTAGACTCTTGTCTCCAAAGCTTTATCTGCCTCCCTTCCTTCCCACCTCTCCCCTATACTGTATGATCATTGCATGATCAGGTTTCCCTTCCTTCATGATCATATTTCCCTTTTCTCTTTATCCTCACAGCTTGAACACCAATACCTCAGAGATGCATCATCTGGAATCTCCTGAGGAATAACTTCCATAAGACCCAACACAAATTGCATAATCAATTTTCCCAAATGATTTATGCAACTAATGAGCCAAATCTGAAAATATAATTTGTAATCATCTGAATGCAAATGCCACTCAAAAACAGGCTACAGGTCAGTGTGATTCAACTACAGAGGGGCATAGTCATCACCATCCCTGCTCAAAGACTTTGGAATTTAATTTCCAAATCTGAAATCTTTACTGGCAGTAGACACAGCTTTGGTACAGCCTTGGCGAAGAAGCAAACAGCCCTATGCAGCCATACAACTATTCAGAATGCTAGCTGTACACCAGGCTGAATGTTGTCTTCAGCTGCATTTGTTTTCAGTCATGTGATGCCACCGTTAAGGCATAATGATTCCACAGTTTCCTCACCCAACACAGAGGACTGTCAGCTAGCTAGCTACATAGCACTTAGTAACAAAAGATTCTCTCGATAATCAAGCAACTAAACTCATCCAACTGATTTTGACTTTATTCTTAATGCTTCCTAAAGTACTTTCAAAGTTCTGCAATTCTCACATTCTCTGCCTGTCTGTATATTTTTAGACTGTTGACCTTGTATGCAAAAAATGTGCATCTGTGATGTTCATGGGTTGAATGATGATCCTTATGGGGTTCTATTCCAGAATGAAAGATAACTACCTCTCCCAATGGCAAAATGAATCTACTTGACAATGCGTTGTGCTTGTGAAAAACGATTGTTCTTCAGAACCTGTTAGCATATATAGCTTTGGATCCTAAAGCACATTTATGATGCTCTGGGTTTGAGTGATAATCCTTTTGGGATTGATTGAGGATTCTTAGATTGAAGAAGAGGATAAGAACAGGACAATCTTTTGCTATGGAATAAGGAAAAGTCTAATTCATACAGTGCAGCAATTCTTAGGAATGCCAGTCCATGTAGTTTGAAACCAGAGTGATATGACAATCTTAATGCTATCAGGTTATAAAAACAAACACAGTTTAAAAAATTATGCAAAGCTCCCTTGCACTCTTTACCTGGTTCCTACAAGCAATGCAGCAATAATGATTTAGATTACCAGTTTGCTTGCGAACACTGTTGCGAATTGTATGCATTCTCTACCCACAAGAAACAGAAAGCCCCCATAGTAATAAACTAAATTAAGACTTTTTGGGCAAAGTAAAACACCAGAGGTTCAGAGTTCAAAACTCTGAGGAAAGGAGAGATGAGAAATTACCAACAGATGCACCAACAATGGACGGCAGCAGTAGCTGCAGCAGCGAGGCCTTCCTTTGCCTGCTACTGTCAGAAGCAGCAGTCTTCACCAAGGAAGTATTCAAGACAGCTGTTAGCCGGGTTACTGCTGTTGTACATAAACTAAGATAAAGCCCCATTAAACTTGTTCGTCCGAGTGCAGACCCATGTAAGCGTGAATCTGTATGTTGTGCGCTTATTTGTGTCCCTGCATATGCTTATGTGGGTGCATTTGCTAGAAAACCTGCCTCAAATCAGTCTATTTGTACTTTCAAAACAAGGAAACCAATCAAAACTTAAAAATTCTGAAACTTAAATAATGATATCTTGAAATGAAGTTTAATTATCTCGTGAAGATCAAATCCTTTGAACATGCATTAGAATGGTCCTTGTTTTCTCACTTTCAAAATTCATAGCTCTCAACCTGTCACGTGGTTTCATTTCGTAAAACATTATGCTTAAAATCTGAAGCACATGGATCTGCATTCAGAGGTGACTCGTGGGGCCAAAGTTTACTACATGCTCTAATATAAGAGACAGCATCCATATGGCTTGAATGAGTACTGCTAAAACACAATAAAAAAGTAGCAAAGTTCCCCATGAAAACAAGGACACCAAAGAAAGTTATATCACCAGAACTGGAAGCTATGCTTCATTGAATGGACCGAGTGACCATGATGATTGTCTTTGAAATATCAAAGGCTGTGGGACAAGACCCAGAAGTGCTTGTACTAAACAGATCCACCATTCAGCATCTAAGTTGAATAAATCGAAAGGCAGCTGTAGGCTATGTAAAGGCATTCACGCCAAACATGACCTTGACAGTCCACTGAGACAGTAAGCTGATGTTTAAGTGACATGGAAAAATGTGTCGTGTTATAATTTGTCAACAAGACGAATAATATATCAATCCTGGTACCCAATAATTAACTCTTACCTTCCTTTTCCCTAATTTTTCAAGGTGTCCAAGAACCCCTGAAAAAAAAGTACAATATATTCGGACACCGTCTCATGCATGGCAAAAGAAAGAACTTTCACGAACTTAGAAAAAATTCAATACCATTGGAGTTTTTGCAAAAATAAGGCCTATGATATGGGGGCCATCCATAAATTACATCATGCACCAAGGGGGAGGGTGGTCAGACATATGTAATGATGTATGATGAGGCGAGTGGTTGACAAAATGCGATGTCGCATCAATACTTTAAAGATTGTTCTTCCCCGTGTTGTTAGGAAGTAACAAGCCACAAATTATGAAACTGGAGCCAACGAATTCTACAGGAGGAACAATATTTGTGTCATCCTAAAATTTTCCTTTAGGGTCATCTTTGCTGTTGAAATGGTTGCTTGGATAATCAAAAGGGTCATATTGGTACAAATGATCATGTATGTCCAAATATACATCAGTGCAAATGTGATAACACAGACTGTCAGTAACAGTAAAAAAAAACAGCTATGTGCTTTCACCAAGTATATTCATGAACCAAGTATATTTCAAAATATATTCATGATGAAAACTATGCATCTGTGGTTTCAAACTGTAAAAAAGTACATGCCAACCTGAACAGGTTTATTAATGAAAACATCAGATCATAAGATTTGGTTAGTTTAATGATTGTTACATCATCACTTACAATGCAAAACGACTGAAATGTTGGTTATGCAATATATTGATTTGCTTGTATCGCATGTGTCACAATACAAATGTTCAAATATCGTCTATCTAAGGCACATGATTGGACAGAAGTTGAATCTAAGATGCGTGATTGGACAGAAGTTGACCGAAATATTAGAAGTTGACCTACATATTTGCTGCGCAAAAGCGCGTGATTGGACAGAACTTGACCTAAATATTTGCAAAGTCACTGTAAACAAACGTTTGATTTGCGTTTCAAATTTTTTTATTCGTGTCTAGGTAACTATATATGCAGTTATTAAAGTTAAATTCATCATGTAATGTGTAAGCATATTTGCAATTATTAAAACTAAATGGAAACTTTATGGATAATGTGGATTTTTGGCATATTTTAGTATTGACCACTCCGAACTTATAGTGTAGGTAACGCACAGTTCGTGGACCTTTTTGTTTAATTAATGTGTAGGCCTATTTTAGCTCTGTGTCAAGGTGTCTTCACCACTACTATAGCAACGTTAAAATCAAGTATGACACGTAATTATTCATGGGTTAACAGCTAGAACAAACAGTGCCAGTTGCAGCTGAAAATGATATTGTTCTTTTCCACATCATCATCATATCCTTGGACAAGATATGGGTGGTTGGCTTTGGCATCATGATTCCAAATCATGCAAACCCCATAATGCTTTTCCGATTCAATAGAAAATACTGGTCAGGATAATATTCAAATCTTATGGGGCCAATAAATAGGGTAAAATTCCTATCAATGACAGGTGAATCATATCAAATCTGTTCAAGTTGTGGAAAACAATGCATATGAAATAAGTTACATCTTGTTCACCCTTCGTCCTTTTCTTAAATTTCATAGGTAAATTACAGTTTGTAAAAGGGCATATAGACAGTTGCCAGCACTTGACATGGCAACAATGTACCACTGTGCTCTGAGAGGTGAAAAAAGTATTATCACACAAAGGAAATTTTGTACAAGACGTATAAATTTCTAGCTGCAAATTTTACGGGCTTTTAATTTTTGGCAGAATTTTATTAATTATTACTTGTCTACTTTATTTAACGAAATATGTATCCATCACATTATGGCCACTGTAAATAAGTGGCTGCTCTGTGTCGTATTGACAGCAAACCTGGAATATGTGTCACAAATTTGGTTGAAAATCCAACAAATTCATCTGGTTTTTTCCAAAAGCACATTCAACATCTGCATAGATTCATTTTTTTAACATTTCAAAATGCTATTGGAGCATGTGGGATATCTCACATTTTGCAGAATGTGTTTCCAATACTCAATAATGTGAGTCTACAGTCTAGTTTCAGTTGTGTAACAGCAGAGACTTGTAGGGGCATGAAAACGGCTTTTGCACATGAGAATCTGCACAGCTAAAAGACCAGAAATATTCTGTATAACTGATTTGACAACATCTTATGCCATTGCACAGCAGTAACAAATGAATCACATGTCTCCAATTGTGGTGCAGAGATGCATACAAAGCTAGAAATCTTTTATTGCCTGAATCTGGATTGATTGCATTGATTGCAAAAGTTGGATTGCTTAATTCAAATATTGAAATTTGAGTGGCATCTAATAGAAAGCTAAGATCTAGCACATTTAACTCATTTAGATACTGCTTATACTTTGTGATAGGTTGAGCATCTTTCTCTTAATAATGAGAAACTGTCAGCACAGAGAACAAAATGTGGTAGTATTTCTGATTCACAATATTTACAGTTGCCATCGTGCCAGCTATCTGGTTAAGTCGTTGGTATATAACATGAACAACCAATGTGAATGTGATCATATGATGCAGTGTGCAGACTAACATCATAAATTTTGACAATCATCCATGTTGAAACTTCATTGAAAAATTTTCCAGTCATGTGTCCAATCTTCTTGTGGCATCTTCAAGATACACATGAGTCTGCATTTGGTTAAGCAGGATGGCCAACTCCACTTTGAAATATGCCGTTATTGTGGCCTACTGTCAGCATTTTCTCAGATGAATTTGACTTTTATGGCAGTACCATTCAACGGGTCTAAAATAACATACACAATAGGAGTCAATTAGTATAAAACTGCATACAAGAACCATAGTTAACTAACAATCATTTGACATTGAGGTGTTCAGGAATGTGGCATTTTATACACACAAAGAATAAAGAACACTAAAGGCTTATACTTGCAGGACTGAGAATTGACATCCATTCTGATCAAATCAGCACATAAACTAGCTCATAAAACATCATTTCGACATTGTCCATGTCAGAGCCTATAAAATATAAATAAATATGACTAAGAGTTCCAAAAACACAAATACTGTGCATTTAATGAATAATAAGGCTAACTGAAAATGTAGTATCTAAATCAAATTGGTTGAAAATTGTATAATTATACACACATAGTCTGCACTAACAGGACTGGAAATTGACATACATGCTGCTCAGGAGTTGTCAGGTGCTAAGAATATAAATAAATATGTGCTTAATACTTAAAGCCCTGTACACACACACAACAAGATATGCCATGTAAATACTGTATATATTGAATCTTTTACATTATATAAAGAAGAGATCTGCTTTTTCTCACCAGGAAAGGCTCATGAACGGCACTCTTTTGCAACACGAAATTTCTACAAAACAATGTTCTCCAAATTTCTAAGTCAACGTGATTATTTTCAGCTCACAATTAACTTTACATTCCAATATTTTGACATTCCTGTTTTCAATTGCCCATACGGCAGAAATTTTCATTTACTCAGCCATCGCCAACACGTCATACAAAGGCAGGGCAATGAAACTATGTCATACGAAGGAGGGGTTAATGCAATAAGCAAATCATATGCCTTTATTATGCATCAAATTGTCTATATTTAAATTCGATATTTGGACATTTTCAGTTTCGAATAGCAACGTTGAACATTCAATACAATAACAACTACATATCAATCATCTGTATGCATTGTCTGAAGGCAGAAGCTATTTTTAATATGCAAATGATGATGATGATTTTCGTTTATCATTACAGATGTGCCGATATCACTTATTGTGGATTACGCCGATACCGATTATTGCCTATTATATGATTTCATTTGCCGATACCGATTATAATACCCGATACCGCTTATTTCATTGTAATTTCCACAGATGTAAGTACTGTGACTCACTATGCACAACAGCTATAAGCAGATGTTGGTATGACAGCGTCTAGTATCAGTCAGATAAACCTTATGCCCGGGTGAACCAGCTATAATGGTATGGATACACGTGGAAAAGGGTCTCTGTTGCACCATGCAAAAGTAGAATGAGCATTGTAAGCTATCATCATCATCACTATATCCCCAAACATTGAACTATTATGATGGGAACGTTTCTGGTAACAAATTCAGACACACACACATCACTTTCTTCTTCTATCAAACACGCCATTCCCTCCCCCAGACAACCCACCCTTACGTAATGCCACCCTGGCCTGAAATAGGGCGTCAGTGGTGGCGGTGGCCGGTGGGCAGCCAGCAGGGACAAAATAGCTGTCCAGGGCAATTAAGCAGGTACTATGACTCACTCTGCACAACAACGGTTTATTATTCCACCGGTTTATAGGAGCTCAACTACTGGGTGGGTTCTACGTCTTTTGATCCCCTCAGTTGATCCCCCGTCAGTTGATCCCCTAGTCAATTGATCTCCTGCTTATTGAACCCAGCCCAATTGATACAATATTCATGTTCCACTTGCAAAATTCTCCAGTTGTTAAAAGAACGATGTAACAGAGCACGAAGTTTTAAAATGATAAGAAATTACAAAAGCGTAATTGAGAGTCATAATATGATTAATTTATGAGCATAAAGTCCTAAGTATACGTGTCTATGCATGGGATAATCGAACCATTTCTCGGAGATAGGCCTTATAACAGAATCTCCGACAGCTACAAGTCTGTGATGCGCAGCCTGGAGATTCATTTAGGACGAATATGAAGGGGATCAATTGACGGGGATCAATTGACGCTATACCACTGGGTGGTCTAAAGTAGCCATACAATCTCTGCCTTCGGGCTGGCTACACAATATGGGAACGAATTACGCTAAAGGGTTAAAGACTGAAAATAATATTATGAAATAAAAAATTTAATTTAAAATATGGGCCCCGATTATTATTTTGCCGATACCTGATATGGCCGATATGTCTGATAATCGGCCCGATTATCGGTTGGCCGATTAATCAGTACAGCTCTATTTATTATTAAGACAAGGTTGGCAAACCGCAACCTAGTAACAAAATATTTGATTAAGAATAATGTTTGGCTTTGATGACAAGGTCATTTTATTGCATATGCTTGAACAGTACTCTCGGGATAAAGTTTTTATTGTCTTTTAGTCATGTTAATTAAAAACGTCGGAGTATCTAGGAGCATTCACAACAGAGCTGCTGCATGAAGTGGTCCTAAAGAGGTTTTCAATTCAAAATTTGGGTGATGCTCGTGTTAGTTAAGAAAGCAGGGATTGCAGCAAATTTCACGCGCATTCAGAAGTCAACAAAATGCAGATGCTCACTTTCCCATATTTATGGCTTTCTAAAGCATCAAACGTTAAATCAGACCCCGACAGTTCACATTTTAGTTATTTTAAAACATAACGCCGCACGTGACAAAGTTGAGTATGTATGTGTGCATATATAATATATAAATATATTACAATGAATGTAAACAATACAATGATATAAGGTTATGCTCTAAGGACAAAGAAGCTCTGCAGTCACCTGCATCAAATTCAGGCATGTACAATAATTATTGTACATGTGACCAAATAAATGTTGATTGTCAGGGTGTGGCAAATGCTTTGCAGGGTGTCTATGAACGCTAGCAAATGAATGACTTGAGTATAAATGAATATTATAAAGCGATAAGACTATCCTAAGTTTTACTTATTTATATGTAAGCTTATAGATGTACAGAGAAAATGGAACATATCTATGTGTTTTTTGCATATGTACAGAATAGTTACAAAGAGGTTCTGTAAAACTACATATTTTTAGTGTGTTCAAAATGAGCATCTACATAGCACCTCATAAAAAAACATTATATACATAATATATATATATATATAATATATATATTTATATAATATATATATATATATTAAGACCTGAAAAGTTCTGTGTCATGTGGCATTTAGATGTGTATCTTGTTGAAAATTGCAAATAATATGTCAATCTTGACATACGTAATTTGTATTGACATATGTATGCTTGACATAGCGCCTCTTCAAGAATGTAGATGTATATGGGTTCACCTGTATGTATGTGTGTGTCGACCAGTCAATCATCTGAACCAGCCACCAAACATGCTAAGTATACACTTCAATAAAAAGCTTACACAGTTATAAAAAAAAACAGGGGATTATGTCTTAGGATAATAAATTGGAGTGAATAATAAGCACTGGTCACTAAAATTGAAACGTCTGTGCATGTATAGATGTCTATGAAAGTGTTCATATGCGCGTGTCTCTGTACAATTGTACGAGTATGTCTGCATGTATACAATTGTCTGTACATATGTATGTGTATGTCTGTTTCTCTGCAAATCATTTGGGCCAGCCACACATAATTTACCAGACTAGACCATAGCCTCAACCAATAGGCTCTGAACGCAGCTCACAAAGAGCTAAAACTAACATGTCTGCCCAGCGTCCGGGCTCCACCTGCACCAGTGTGACAGCAAGCAAACCACGTGACTGCACCAGGATCTGCACTTCACAGACTATTGACAGCACTAGCCAACACTAGGCACTGTCTTACTGGTCAAGTTATTTAGGCATCACATATGAAACCAATGACATATGACGAAAGCAATTACAATATTAAAGAATCAGTAGTCATTGGGCTTTAAGGCAAAAAACAATAGCAATGTCACAGTAGCAATGTCACAATTGCAATGTCACAATTGCAGTGTCACAATCTGATCAATGTCTTATATGCTGACAGAACTGAAATGACGCCAACATTGATGAAAACACGAACTTCCTAATATTCAGACACAGGGTTAGGTTCATTCAGTAGTCGAGGTCTCTGCGTTCATAGAATTTTATGGATTTTCATTTAGCTATGTCAGGGTTGACAAAGGGAGAAGAGCTGTGCAAACTAATACCTTATCACCTAAAAGGCACCAATTTACTGACAAGTCAACGGTACTACATAGCAGATTAAACCTTAAAGTCGTTTCAAACCGAAAGCCAGTGTCAATCAAAAGGAACAATGATTTTGACATTGTTTGTCACAACTGGTGGGTGGATGGGTGGGTGGTGATGATGATGCAGGGAAGAAAAACTGGAAGAAGCCATGGAGGGACAACAATGACAACCAGCAAAGATAACACTGACAATGAAGCTGAAAATTAAGAAGATGCAAGATGCAATCAGAAGGGCAATGAAACAAAATAAATTTTTTCCATTAAGTAATTTAACCCAACAAATTCTGCACTAATTTTTCTAAACAACACCCATCCCATCAGATCATCTGTCTTCAATATCGATTTTTTAATAAAAATGTGTGACCCACACAGTGCAGAAAATGTTTCTTCTCATATGTCGACTGACAAATGCAAGTCCATACTATTAATCCGAAACATACACCATTGCCAATGTCATAATGTAAGTTCACAATCATATATTGTACCAAACATGAGCACTGAATCCTGTGCTTTAACCCTTTAACGACCAGTGTTATTGATTATGCCTTATCTTTTACTATGCGCTAGTCGTTAAAGGGTTCAGATCTATACACTTAGGCATAGCTGCTAAATACCAGTATTTTTTTACTACAGCCTGAAGCAACAAAGTGAGTTGAGTAATTCCAACACAACCAGTTACAAGAAGTTCATCATATTAAACTATATTAAAAATACGGTAGTGAAAATATGGAAATATTCAGTAGATAACAAAATCAAAATCAAACGAAGGTTCAAGGATTTTTGTCTGGTATCACAAGTGAACCAAGATTATCCAGAATAAATAAAATTCAAAATCAAGTTACTCTGTGAAGCAGAGAGCTATAACTAGGAAGTGAAAAAATATGGGACTGTAGCTATAAGAGATGCGTCATATATTATCAATCATGCAAATTCAAAGCTTTGTTCATAGGCTGAGAAACATGAATAAAAAAGTCACTTAGCCCAAAATAAAATAAGCACGCAAAGCTCAGAATGGTATGGTGCAAACAAGCAATAACAAACTCAATTAAAGATTGAGCAATAAAAATAATAATAATTTTCTTTTAATTTCAAACTAACAAACCGCAGTATGATTAAAGACATTACAGTATAAATGAATGATGACAAGTTATTACAGAGTTGAATTTAACTGTCAGCAGCCATGCAAGACACCCATTTTGTTTTACATAAAATTTAACCACCACAGATGCCTAGCCAAAGAAAGACTGGTCAACCATACAGGTAATCAAACTCGGTTCCTCAGCTCTGTGCACCAATGTGTTATTCATTACTCTACGGTATCCCCCCCTGAAAGTAATCATGCAACACACCAAATGCATGTGTATCACAGTGAACACAGCTGTGGGATCTGAGCATTAGGCCACATTAAATATCGAATCACAGTACTCGCTTACTTTACCCAAAGTAGCAACAACAAACATCTTAATAGCACATGAAATCTACAAACTCTCATTTTTTTATCTTTAACCCTTCAATAATGAGCTGTTGTCACATACATTTTAGAACACGCCTGCCATAACAGGGTTAGGAGTACATGAGCACTAGGTAGCGCCATAACATCATGTAAATTTGTGCATGATCAGCAAAATTACTCAAAACAGGCATTTCCATAGTTTCTCCACTATTCCATTACCTGCATTCATAGTCATCAATAATCTAACAACACCAGACACAGATTTCATAACAAGCATTCTTACTAACTCTATATCACTATGTTATGTAATAGGGATGCCACATAGCAGCTGTGCGTTAATTTGCTTTAAATTGTCATGGTCATTGGTGAACTGCATGACGTAAACACATTGGAATGCACAGAGTTCTCATCCAACTTTTCAAAGCCGAGTCACTTGAATTTGCTCATGCAGTCCACCAATCACCATAATCACCACTAAAAAAACAACAATAAACTCACAACTTAGGTTGACTGGGAGCCTTGACTGAGCCCTCCACTAACTCAGGTTGATTGGGAGCCTTGACTGACTGAGCCTCGACTGACTGACTGAGCCCTCCACCAATTCAGGTTAATTGGGAGCCTTGACGGAGTCCTCCACTAACTCAGGTTGATTGGGAGCCTTGACTGACTGAGCCTCGACTGACTGACTGAGCCCTCCACCAATTCAGGTTAATTGGGAGCCTTGACGGAGTCCTCCACTAACTCAGGTTGATTGGGAGCCTTGACTGACTGAGCCTCGACTGACTGACTGAGCCCTCCACCAATTCAGGTTAATTGGGAGCCTTGACGGAGTCCTCCACTCAGCTGCTTATCTCAGCAGATGAATTCATAAGTTTGCTCCTGTCTTTGCTTATATTCATGTTATTCCTCACTGCCTTCCCATTTCTCAGCACATTTCTTAGAACTGCTGCACTTGCTTAGTGACGACTTCTAGTTCCATCTTATCAATGTCTGTAATCCTGCATCCGACATAGTGGTCCATAGAAGTCTTCTATCTTCGGGAAACGGGAGGTCTATGGCATATTTGCCCACTCCACATTTACACAAAATTTTCAGTCATGGAACCATTCACCCTGAATGGCTGAGCTGAGGCACCTGTAAATAAGCTACTTGAAGGGGCATCGTATGAATTTTCAGAATAAATCAATCAATCAATGAAGAATATTTTACCTTTAATTACTTAAATCCAAATAATTTAACACTGCCTAAATCTTGTGAAAGCAATCAATTGGGCATTCAAAAGTTAGTTAGTTAGTGCTACTAGATTTGATTACATTGGGCACATCAGCGTAAGATTAGACGTCATTTGGATAGGACAAATGATGTGAAAACAGCAGAAATAAAATTTCAAACTGATGGGAGCCATCATTTTCATTATGCTTAGGAAATACCATGATCATTAGCAATATTCCACACACTACAACCAGGACCTTAGTCATATACAGACTAAGGTGCCCAAAAGCATTCAAACTTTGAAGTCATGATGTTTGACGCCATCGAGCGTGCGAAGTCGCAAACGACCGAAGCCATGATCGTTCAAGTCTGACGACAATGTCCCTATCCTACACTGAATGATCCATAGATTTTATCACATTGTTAACCGTTTTGTTTCACATACTATAATGCAAACAACAGATCTGTAAACTTCAAATAATGGAAGGAGCTGATTATGCATTATATCACATTGGGGCATAACCGTAAATCACCTTGGACATTCGCCTCGGCCAAATATCCCGCTTTTCTGGACTATTCGGAAATATTCGCCTCGGCAAATATTACACACAAATAGTAAAATAACGAAAATATATTTTTAATAAAAAAATTTATAAACATTTAACAATTACAAGACAAAAATTAAAAATTTAAAGCCTTATTAGTAGATATTACAGGTACAAACATTTATTTTGCTAATTTTTAATTATGCGAAACGGAAACATTTTAAGCGTCGCCTGCGGATGGTACTCGCCGGGCCAGAGTTGCCACTGCTATTCGGTTCTTTGTTCGTACCCGGCAAAAAGCGCATCCAAATACTCGGATTCGGTATTCTGTGGAAATTGTCTACTCTGTTATGCCCTATATCACACGGACCATGAACTAATTTTTCAATAATGATGATGAACTGAGTTTATTTTAGCAACCTGTCCAATCATTCGGATGCACAATTTATGACCATTCAAAATAATTTCCACCCAATGGACAGGAGGACAGATGGCTAGCCTAGGGTCTGACAACAACCAAACTAGAGCTGTACTGATTAACCGGCCGGCCGATTAATCGGGCCGATTTTAGAGATGTGGGCAGTATCGGATATTGGCAAGATAATCGGCGCCGATATTAAAAATAATTTTTTAAAATATTTATAATATTTTTTTCAGTCTATAAAAGCAAAATGACGACAGCAACATCACTGGGTCTGTGAAGAACGGCATTTCGCTTCATTCCCAAATCGTGTCGTCGAGCCACTGGCTTCTTGAGACCAGGTGAGACCACCCAGTGTGCTAGTATAGACCGTGGGAAAGTGTCAACACACAACCTGTGCAGACTGCAGAGTAAGTCATAGTGCCTGCTTAAAGGACAAGTTTTTGTGGGCTGTCAGTTTCTCCGGAAACTGAATGACGAGCTACCACTGTCTTGTCAATCAAATCTGAACTCATTGAGTGGGGCTACAGTCAATAAGTCCCATATTGAAGTCCACCGCCGGTCAATTCCTTTCAATTGAAATGCCACCTGCATGCCTTGGAATGGTGGCTGGCATTGTCTGTCTGTCTGTCTGTCCGTCCATATATACCTGTCCTATAGGCCTACACACGCGCGCGTAGCACAGGTGTCGTGGGATGAGGCATAAACGCGGGCTTGGTCAGAGGCGAATTGAGGAGGTGCGCGCAATGTTGTGTAGACCTGTAAAGGAAGGACTAAGTACTTAGTAACCTATAGAGTATAGACCTTGGCCTATAGCTGATTGGAAACAACTCAAGAAAAGTCCACATCCCCGTTTTACCTCAACCTTGATTCTACATTCACCGACACCTGCACTGCTAATTCTCCTGTCTTCGACATAGACATGACCTTTTACCAAAACCTTAGCTTCTCCGTACCGTACGTTTATATGACTCGTTCAGTATTCTTTTCTTCGGCACATAGGATTCACAAGGGTTTGACTTCAGGCAGATTTTAATGTTACGTAATAACGACAGATATGCGTTTAAGTAAGGAATAGACTGAAAAGAACACTGTTTGAATATGATCAAATGCAGCATATATTTATACATATATATAGATTGTAAGTGTGTATATATATACAAATTATATATATATACATTATATATATATATAATATATATATACATTGGTCAATCGGCTGATGGGCCTATTCAGCTGCACGCTCTATATTTTATATTATATATATATATATTATAATATATATATGTGTGTGTATATATACTGGTCAATCGGCTGATGGGCCTATTTAGAGGAGCGCTCTCTGAATAGGGCTGCATAGATGAGGTTCTCCGTATGCACGGACCTGAGCATTTATTATAATACCTGGGGGTCACACCCACTACACTAAGCAGGTCTCAAGAGAGGATCTTTCTCTGCCTGAGACTATATGGGTGGCTGCAAATTGGCCAGCCGCTGTGAATTGGTCTTTAATTACCCTGGGCACAGTTTGATGGGGGGCGGTGTGTCTAATCTGTATTGCCTGTCTAGGGTTAGTCCCCAACTACATGCAGTGTTTTGCTTGTATCACAACAATAGACTGTAGCAGAAGGTCTATCTTTTGGAACAGGACATCTTGGGAAACGTAAAGAAATAATTGGCTAAATAAGCGGGTATCGGCAAATGAATAATCGGCAATAATCGGTATCTGCATAATCAGCAAAAAGTGATATCGGTACAGCTCTAAACCAATCCCAGGTATCAATCGTATCATAATATCTCCTTTACATTACATCATTAAGTCTGAATGGTTTATAACAGGATAAATCTGCTACAGCCAAATATAATGCAGCAACATAAACAATTATTTTACTTCAGCAGCCAAAAACGCATACAATTCAATTTCACGGGTGAAGACCCTTATGCATACACAACCTTTTAGCACATGCACACCAATAAAACACCTAAATTCTATTAATATACATTGTGAGGGTCGATTAGGGTCAGGTCAAGCAACATGACTGACAGTGGCGGCTCTAGGTTTTTCCATCGGGGGGGCCAAGGTCTCGAGAGGGGGGCCAATTGGATACCCGAATTTGTCGAAACTGAGAGTGCTAGCTAGACATAGCTCCACACTGAGTGACATCGACCAGATACATGTATATGCATTATAGAGCAACATGAATTCTTCATATCAATAAACTAGATATTTGGAAATAGAATGACTTTATTTAAAAGTAAAACATCAACTATGCACTATTTAATACACCTAATGACAAGCAAGTTTACGATTGTTATGTCAAAGCAGAGTTGTCTCGAGACAGTTTTTAAGTGTCTCGGTCTCGGAAGCCAGCTGTCTCGGTCTCGAGGTAGTGTCTCGAATTTTTAGAAACTGTCTTGAATTGCAAGTCTTGTTCTGTCTCGAACAAGCGGTCTCGTTAAGTTTTGTGTTATAACTGTCTTAAATCTTGCGCAAGAAACTGAAACCGGAAACTACAAGAAATGGTCGTTCTGGTAAACGCGCGAGTCACATGATACTGAAATTAATTTAATATCTTAAAGTGGAAAAATGTCTGAGAGAGAACCTGAAATTGTGAAGTTTCCTTTTACGCAATTTGAAGTTATTGACAAGCAATAGCTATGTCGTGCCGTTGGTTTTTGATGTAAAACCACCAACCCCGAAACGATCGGAATAACTTCGAGTTTCTCAGGGTGAGTAAGAATATGGGCAACTTTTTAATTTCGTTTGGTATCTGGTATCAAATTCGCTTGCTTAAAATCGTCTACAAAATTTCAGACGTGTCTAAAATGGCTTTCTTATCGAAAAAGATAAACCACGGCAATATAAAAACTGTTCTCAGAAATTGGTACTATATACATGTACACTATAAGTTTCAAATTGAAATTACAAATGAACCTTATTCCCAAAAACTAGCACATTGGTATTTTACAGCATTTTATAGGATCACTTGTCTTTTACTGTTTCGCACTGTCTTGAACTTAGTGTCTCGGTCTCGGTACCTCACTGTCTCGTCTTGGTCTTGAAGTTTCAAGTCTTGCATACAACACTGTGTCAAAGTCAAACTGATCCACAAAGGCACCTAAGGCAATGGACTCTGCACAAACAGATTCAATCAACAACAGTATCAGACTACTTAGAAGAATATCGTGCAGACATAGTGCTTTTCAGATATGTTTTAAGTAATTTCATAGCAGAAAAGCCTTTCCGACAGGTTCTTGATGTTACTGGTAAAAACAATGGCTATGTTCGACATTCTGTACATTTCATGAAAAGCAAGTTTGCATGGTTCCAGAAATAAGCCAGAACTATCGTTGTGGTCATATTAGTTGCAAATAAACTTCAATGCATTAGCAGATGCCCAACTTGGGGCATTTCGTGGTCAAGATCTTCAACATTGCTGTCATACAAAAGTGCAAAAGACACAACGTTATCATTATAATTATTTCAAGAAAGACAATGTTTTGGCATAAATGCTTGTCATAGCAATAAGTGAATGATCAGATAATCATCTATCTAGTTCAGAAATGAGGTGCCTAAATATGGCTTGTGTGTTCACTTGAGAACAATGTCCAACAAAAATTTCATCAACTGCCGAGCTAGAGAAACGGATAGGCATTAAGCGGACAGTCGGACACGTTGTTTAGTGAATACTGGATCAATTTAGCAATTCTTACTTTACTCTTCTGCCTTTACAATGACCTCTGCTTCATCTCTATTTTTTTAAACAGGCCGTTTTATGTCTAACAACGTCGGCAGCTGCATATAGGCTAAGTCAGCATTTGAAGATTGGAGTTGAATTGATACAACATGTACATGCATGAAGTCTGGTAATCATAACAAGCATCTAACTTCAAGCTTTCAACTGCTCTTTCAACATTTTGCCCCATCAACATTTCTCTAGCATATATTATACCAATGCATCTAATTGATCACTGATATTATGGCAAGCAGCAACATGGCTAGCCCATCTATTTTCACTGATCTGCTGGAATTGCCTTGTCGAATCCCTAAGATGTAATTCACCATGTGCTTCAACCATTTCTTATGCACAAGAGAACTTGAACTTATAACCTTTACATTATAAGTGACGCACAAATCTCTAGCTTCTGGAATAGATTCATTACATGCAATTAAAGTGTGTGGTAATGGAAGTAAATGGCCAGTGCCCTCCAACTGCTGGACACTCTTATTAACACTACTCATTACACTTGCGCCATCATAACCTTTACCAACTAAACCTGAACCTATGTCTGCCCCAAATGACTTAAGAGCATGAGCAATCACTTTCCATCTAATCCGATTGCTGATTTGAAATCTCTAGAAATAATTCATTCACTTTCTTGTTGGCTAAAAAAAATCGTATTACAAAGAATAGCACTTTCTGCACTACTATCCTTTGTCCCATCAACAAGGATTGAAAACTATACAGATTCCTTGCCCTCTTCTATTACCTGATCCCTGACCATATCTATCACTAAAAATTCTAAGCAAGTAAGTAAGTGATTCTGAGAGAATGTTCAGAAAAAATAATTTCAGATTTCATTATGCAAGTTAATTAGTACTTTGTGCCTTTAAGAATGCCCCCAATAAATAACTCTGAATTTCATCATGCATTATACCTTAGAAAGTAAATATCAAATGTAAATGACACCATATTTCACAGCCCACTGGAACAAATCTGGGGGGCCAGGAACTCAGTTGGAGGGGGGGGAGGCTATGGCCCCTCTGTGGAGCCGTCACTGGTGACCAATGGCTATATAGTGTCAGGGCACGCAATTTGATGGTCACGGTTAGCTTGCCTTTAGCTAAACCAAAACACTTATCGCCGCAGAATGGCCTAATTTAGCCGCACAAGCACCATGCCATAATTTATATAAAAATGAAAAGCAGATAATATCAGCAGATTTGTAAATTATCTGAGTTTTATACTAACCTAAAGTTTTTAACCAACTGGTTAATGTCTTGTAACCTAATATCGGCACTAAAGCACAAACATTACAACCAAAGGAATAACAGGACTTTCAGCAAAAGTCCAGTATACCAGGCATCGTGAGAGGTTAGGTCAGGCGTCGTGGGAGTTTGTTAGGTTAAGTTTACTGGTGTTGTGAGGGTCAGCTAAAGTTAGTGTCATCATTAGAAAACAAAAGGCACCATATAACACCCGGTGTATATATACACACCCAGAAATTCGCCTGATTTCCTTAGAGATTTCCGTAACAGTATAGGTGTTTGCTTCCAACAATGCAACACTCTGTAGTATGTTAAGCATTAGGGTCACTTTACCTAGACTAAAGCACGAGAGTAAAATATCATTTGGCACCTATGAACATCCAGCTCAGTTCTCAGTTTTTAGTTACAGTACCACCTGCTTTGTCAGCAAACAACTGTGGTGATGAACAGGCCTGTACTTCAAACTTCAACGAATCTTACACTACAATGACTTAATTACCGGCACATTCAATCTGGTTTTATTTTAAGCTCACTCACTGATTTAATGAATAACGGCGGCATCCCAACTTTAAAAAAAAATTTGGCGCTCTAACATACCATCGTGCATTTAATCTTGACTTTTGCAAAACTCTAAAAAAAAATCCGACAGTGAGGCCAGAACAACTGGTCCTGCGCAGTCATTGAACGTAGCACGTATAATACGAAATCACCTACCATGCAGAGCGCAGTACTCCACCAGAACAATCCAACAATGTACGACATTCGACGCTAAATTTCGCCTGAAGTACGGAAAAACTCGTCCTCATCGGTAATTGGGCTAGTAGCGCCAACTGAACAGCATAGTTAACAAAGATTACGCCTTAGCGTAAACTTCGTAAATTAGTTTTTACCTACACCACGAAACGAACCAACATCAACAAAGATTAAGAGGACTAGCGCCTACAGTAAGTCAGTAACCTTGTCCTGTGCTTACATTTTTAAGTGACGTCACGAAGGGACCTTGACCTCGCAACGACTGAAGCGCACTTAGCGAGGTAAGAAATGAGCACACTCCATTTATACCAATTGCGTAAACGACCCTAGTTCAGCAGACATTGAACTTAATGTTAAGACTTGTAAATGCATTGTAGCCTTGTTTTTATCCAGTGCTACTGAGCACTTTTCTTGATTTCTTGCTTTATCACAAATAAAAAAATGTAATAATATCCGGATTCACAAAACCAATTCTAATGCCTCGTCTTCCTCGTCTCCCTCGCTGTTTCTATTCCATCTCTACTTTTCTCTAGTCACAGTCCCCTTACCCATTTTACACTCTGAATATTAACCCTCTAACAATCGATTTTGTTTTGGTAAAGCGCCTGTAGTATGATATGGTTCTCGCCACTTCGCCTTTGCGGGCGTGGTAAAAAAAATGTTAGATTACAATTCCGACAGTGCCGTTAAAAGGCATTAATAACGAGCAATCTAGTCATCGCATCTGATGAAGTGACTGTAAACTGTAAAATGAGTAGGCTATTTGCCAAGGCGAGAGCTTGTGTACTGGCAGCTTAAATTCTTGACATGTCGTGGTGCATAATCATAATATAAATCCTTGCTCTACAAGATGCGATTTGGTTAGGCAATGTAAGCCGCTACCGCAGAGGCAGTGAAAACAAGCGTGCAGCCACCTAGCTGTAGGTACCGTCGTTCGCACATGGGACAACTGGACAGCGAGTATTATCGATCGATTTGTGATTTTAGAAGAGAGAATCAAACTAATAGTCACTATGACGCATTCATTTAGGCTGTTTCAGCAGTAGACAGCCAAACATCTGAAAGCCTATCTCTAGCTGAGGCTTTTGCATTATTAGATTGAATAGCTTCTCCGATTACATCACCCATCTTTCCTGATCTTTCTTCGTGCATATCCGTGACCTTCGCAAGTTCGCAGAATCATCCCTAAGAACTCAGAAACCACCTGTTATCGCCAATTCGCCACATCTACAGTTCAAGGAAGGTGAGGCAGAGGCAGTGACTTTATTGTCGGGGGTTTGGGAGGGTTCAGCCCCAGTTCGTATTTCAACCCTAGCTGCCAGTTAATTCTAAAAAATTACCTTTGGGGTCAAGCACTGTGACCCACACCAACAGACTTGGCAACAGTAGGCCTAGGCCTACAATTTACTAAATTTAGCCCATATAGGCCCACCGGTTTCAGGTTCATAAAAATCTTACTCGGGACATCTCGACATGCAAAAATTTTCACCCCCCCCCCCCCCCGTTCAAATTTGACAATTCAAATCCTGGGCAGAGGAGGAATCAGGATAGGATTTGTCAAAAAAAGTTTTAGGTTTTGAGTGTGATACCTGTGGGGCGATAGTAGGCCTGAGAGGTGAGGTTTTGTCGAGTTCGTACGATGGATTAGATATATTTGCCGTAATACTGGTGGGAATTTGTTCCAGAGAGGTGGGTCTCTGAACTTGGCAACACATCAGATGCCAAACTCCTTTTCTCGATTGTAGGCGCTATATATATATATTGTTGGATTCAGCTAGTTTATGGTCCCGAGTCTAGCGAATCAAACATAAAACTTTATGCTAAATTTAAAAATGTATATTTAAGCACAAGTATTTACAGTTAATAACAAAAGAAAAATCATAATACCGTCCAAAACCGAAGGCGACTTTCTCCACAGCGAAGACAGGTCAACCGAACCAGCATACTCGTGGCTTTAGTACAGACATCACGAAAGCTCGACAACAAATGTGAAGGTTTCACCTGGGTCTCAAAATACACAACACAACACCAGACCTTGACACTCAAACCGTAAAACTCAAAACGACAGACCTGGCCTCTGCACAACGGGTGCTCTCTCTAAGAAATTGACCAGTCGGCAAACACACCTTGTCCTAACCTTCTTATATACCTTCTGACCTTCCTTCAGCCAGAAGTACCTAACAGTACCTATCTGTCTAGTTACTACCATGGAAGCTCAGTTGTACTATGCGAGTATACAACCTAGTATATATATATATACATATATATATATATATATATATATATATATATATATCATTATCACAGCCTCAAGCATATATGTGTCCTCATCAACTATACAGTACCTCCTTTCCTTTCTCTCTAAAACTCTTGAAAGACTTGTCTCTATTCAGCTCGTACCTTATAATTGAACAGTCTGGGCTCCTGCCTCCCAGCCAATCTGGATTCTGAGGTCACCATTTTACCGAAACTGCCCATCTTGTCTCTCCCCTCCGACATCTACTCAGCCATCGATAAGTCGCACTTATCACTGCTGGCACTTTACGATGTTTCTTCAGCCTTCGATATGGTTGATACGCAATTTTGCTGCAGCGTCTTGAACTATCTTGCGGCCTTTGTGGACCCCCTCTTGCCTGGTTCAAATCTTATCTCTCAGATTGTTCGCAGATGGCTGTCCTTGGTGATTCCAGAACGGCCTGGACTGGAGTCGAGGTCGGCGTCCCACAGGGCTCAGTCCTCGGCCCCATCCTGTATCTACTCTATACAGCTGACATTCCTTCCTTATTCACAAACCGCCTAGCCTCTATGCTGACGATGTGCAAACTTTTGTACATGGTCCTCCTGCTGCACAGCTCTCTCTTGTTGGATCAATCTACTCACTGTCACACGATCTCCACTCATGGATGTCGGCCAACCGACTTAACCTTAACTCCTCTAAGACCCAACTGATCTGGTTTGGAACAAAACAGCAGCTCCATAAACTCAACCTTCCACTTCTCACGTAAATGTATCCAGATGTCACATTTGCAACTAGTGTCCGTGACTTAGGTGTCACCTTTGATAGCACCCTGTCCTTCTCAGAGCACCTCCTGCAGTTGACACGCTCATGTTACTACCACCTGAGGCGTCTGAGAGTCATCAGAAGATCTGTATCTTCTCCTGTATGCACAGCAATAGTCTATGCCTTCATCTGCTGTCGCATTGACTACTGCAATTCACTATTTGCTGGGCTCCCCAAGGCGCGCTTATCCTCCCTGCAGTCTGTTATGAACTCGGCAGCCATTGCTCGTCTCCCTCGCTACTCCCACATTTCTACCTACATGACCGACGTCCTACACTGGCTTCCAATTCCCTCTCCCATCCAATACAAGGTACACCTCTTTGTCCTTAGAACTCAACAGGGTAAAGGTAAAGCTCCTCAATATCTCTGCGACTTAATGCGAAAACCTCTGTCTGCTGTCTCCTCCCGCCCTCTCCGGTCTGCGGATCGACTTGATCGGACTGCTATGACTCAACATCGTGCCTTCGCCATCGTGGGCCCTTCTATGTGGAATTACCTGCCCCCCCCCCCCTATTATCCGTAGCAAACTTTTAAACGGGCTCCCACCCTCATCCCATCGATGCCTGAAGACTTTCCTATTTCCTCGGAGCTGTCACGCTGAGAGCGCTTCTGAATAGCTAATACTGTAAGAAGTGCTATAAATAACCAGATACGATACGATACCTCCTATCCGGGCCCTCTCCATTCACCAATTAAGACGTTGAATTTAACTCGCAGAGGCGCGTTTACAGAAAACTGGGCCCTAGGCGAAACAATTTTGGGCTCTTCTGAATTTGTACATGGAGTCTACAGGGTCATGTACCTATTTGTGTGTCATACATCTGTGACAATTTGTAACAAAGGGGAGGGGAGTCTGAGATATGTGACTTCATGGTCACGTCATCACATCAAATATCGAAATACGCAACTTTATTTTAAAATTTCACTCAGTTAAACAGTGAGCCAAATTCTGAAAGCGAAGAGGCTCATAACACGCAGCCTTCGCTCTTACAAACACAGCTAGGCCTAATCAAGCCAATTGACATTCGCATTAACAAAGCAATTATGAATTACCACAATATTCTTGACATGTAAAGGGGATTTTGGACTACCTGAGCTGTTATTTTTTGAATGCATAAATAGAGAATATATTATAGTATATTTCAAACGTGAGACATGCTATTTTGTACGATAAGTTTTCCTTTTTTCGGGGCCCCCTGAGATGTTATTTTGTATGAAAGTTTTAATTCAGTTGGGGTCCTTGAAATGTTATATTGTGTGAAATGCTTTCATTCATTTGGAGCCCTATTGGGATGTTATTTTGTATTTTATGTTTTCATTCATTTGGGGCTCCCGGAGATGTTAATTTTTTATTGATGTTTTCATCATTTGGGGGCCCTCTGAGATTTGGGGGCCCTAGGCGCGCGCCTAGTGCGCCTATAGGTAAACGCGCCACTGTGAACAAGCACTCTTATTCTCCCACCCAAAGACAACTCTCAATCTATCAGGCTCTTAGGCAGCCTTCCAAAAGGAGGTTCGTTTTGGTGAAAGTGAACCTTCTAAAATGGACAGTAGGCCTACGTGTGACCGTCAGCGTGTGTTTGAGCTGGTTGGTGGTTAGGCCCTATTAGAAAATTGTAAATATATATAGGCAAATACGTTGAGCGGACTTTCCTTCCAAGTCGGGGGTGCGTTCGCACATTTCGCATCTCCGGTTCCCTTGTCTGCGGACCTGTCTATTTACTAGTCGAGATCTTACTCACTCGATCCTAGCTACTTTTATTGCCCACTGTTAGCCTATGTTAGCATTTCTGCGTTTCTGCAGATCATTATATTTAGAAATAAACGAATAAACCAGTATGTTAGAAACTTTAAAAAACCTATAATCTTAAAAACTTTCTTGAAAAGCCAGATCTGAGGACTTTAACTAAGGGGCCGTCCATAAATGACGTCACGCGTCTAGGGGAGGGGTCGCCCATTTGTGACGAAGTGTTACTAGATGAGGGATCGCCGAAATGTGACGTCACATCATCACATCAAAGATAAAAATGCGAAATTTTATTGAAAGCTATCCCTCAATTAAAGAAATTCCACTTAATTAACGGTAACTGTTACCACAATTTAACAACACTAATTATTATAGTTGAATTCATAATTTCTGGATCGCTTACTTTTAAGGTTGGTGTCAATTTGTTGTTGTTTTGGAAGTGAGGCAGCCATTATGTGACACAAGCAGCATGAAGCAGGAATCAATTATACCGCCAAAACGCATCAGGTCACAAAAGTTACTGCATGTCGGCAAAGTGAACTATAATGGCTGTAAGCGCAAAATGAACAAAGTAGAGAGCGTGTTGATTGGATAGACGAAGAAGGACCGGAAACCGGAATATTTATTGAGATCCATGCTCTCACTATTTATTCCATAACGAAGGAGCATTTTGCTTCTGCGTGGGAGAAGTTTGGATCATTTCAAGTTATTGTTATTAAACTTTTTTAAATTCACTGATTCTACCAGAGTTTTTCATCTCGTACCTGGAAATTTGGAATGCTCAATGTGTGTAATAGTTATACTTTCTCCGTTTTTCTTCATTCTACTATCTAATAATTTAAAGTATATTTACGTTATCATAACTATAAGTAGTGGCTATATTGGCTACCATTGATCACGCAGACAGTTGTAAAGAATAAGCATCATATTTAATGGCCGGTGAAAACATTTATGCGGGGCGACATCTGTTGCTAAAATGGCATACCGGATGCACAATTCTTGGATGACTTTCCATCATACTTAATGTAAATTCATTTTACCATATGATAACCCTGTGATTACCGGTCGATGATATTGATAACAAGTGCAATAAGTGTGGTGCGATTGATGGGCGAAATAATCGGATGGTTTGAAGTTCAAAGGAATGGATCCATAACTGCGGGCGTCGTCAAAAGTGACTTTTACTCGGTGTCTATGAAACTGAGACAATCTTTCCTGCACGACAGTGTTCCAAAGTTTGTCATCAACTACATTTGTAAAAATTGGATAGGGTTTCGCGATTCAAAATCATGAGTTTCTCTAAGTTGCATGAGGCGTCTTCCAAACTTAAGTTCTCCAAAGGTAAAGTCGCGGGCGGTTTTGTAATAGCTGCGTTGACTGCCTATGGGCTGCGACGATTTTACCCCAAAGCCGTGAAAGAACTATTAGGACAAACCACAAGTTCTTTAAACAATGAAGTTGCAGTCAACCTGGAGAAAGGCCGCGATGAGATACTAAAGACCGAGAAAAAGTCGATTTCGGTTAACAAAGATTTCTTTGAACAGCTTCGTCGGCTGATCAAAATCGTTATTCCGGGAGTGTGGACAAAAGAATTTGGTGTTCTTGTTATCCACACGATGTGCTTAGTATCGAGGACATTCTTGTCAGTTTATGTTGCACAGTTGGATGGTCAGATCGTGAAAGCCATTGTTCAAAAGGATGCGAGGCAGTTCATTCTAATGCTTGGGTTGTGGCTGGGAATCGCAATTCCAGCCACTTTCATCAACAGTCTGATTCGATTTCTGGAAAGTCAACTTGGACTGGTGCTTCGCACACGACTCGTTAAGCACGCCTATGACATGTACTTCCGTGACCAGACTTACTATCGCGTCAGCAACCTTGATGGACGACTCACAAATGTTGACCAATGTCTGACAGAGGACATTACGATGTTCACTTCATCTCTTGCACATCTGTACTCGCATCTAACTAAACCAATCCTTGATGTCGTTGTAATTTCCTTTACACTTCATCGATCAGCATCGAGCAAAGGAGCAAGTTCACGAGTACCCAGCATCCTTGCCGCTGTAGTTATCATGCTTACTGCCAAAATTCTTCGTGCTGTGTCGCCTCGTTTTGGGAAGCTGGTTGCAGCAGAGGCAGACAAGAAGGGGTACTTACGGTTCATGCATTCAAGAATCATTACAAACGCAGAGGAAATAGCATTCTATGGTGGACACAAGGTAATTCATAATACATCATTTGTAATTTATAGTAAAAACTTGTAATTGTAATTGTGAAATTTACTGAGAAAGGTATATTGCTGTGACTTTACTGTATATTAATGTTTGCATTCAATGTTTTTCACTAACGCTTTTATGGACATATTTCAGGAGAACCACATTGACATCACAATGTTGATGTTGAAGGATCATGTGAAAAATTAAACTTTAAAACTACTGTGCACACTATTTTATAGCTCCCAATTTGTATTCATTTACCAAATTTATAAGATGGAGTGCTTTTGTAGGCTTGAGCCGACTTGAAAAGATTTAGTCATGTTTTTCAATGTTGTGGAGCCCTTTTTACTACTATGTCACAGTCTATAATGTGTTTATATTATCCTTTGTCCAACTGATGTATTCTTATCAGACATAATTTTCAGGCATCTGAACCACTGTGTTCCCGTTATTCATGGCTGGAGTGATAACGAGAGATGTACATACTTTGTATTTGTAGTTGTGTGCATGTTGGGTACATGTTTTGAGAAATTTTACTTGAGACCTAAGTCATTGTACTTGTGCTTGTGACATTGCTTGTGTGGCAAAGTTCTTTAAAATGGTAAAATTCAGCATATGAACTTCTGATGTGCTTTTACAGGCACTTGGATACGTTACCAGTTAGCTTTAAGTCATTTACTGGTTTAGACTTTCGTCAGTTCTTTCTGTGTAGTATATATATAATGGCTGTATACTGACGTGGAGACTGATACAAAAGACCTCCGCCAGTTTGGTCATCCTCCTATCTCACTTACTAATTTAACCTCTCCTCTTCTTGCACTCAACTGTTGCTTTCCACTCATGACTGAATACTGAACTCTTAGAGCTATCCTATCCTGATTGTACTCCTGCTTTACCTTATGACTACCATCATCACCTATAAGTACCATGGTGTCTCCTGGGATTGACCTTTCGGAGATTCAGACTTTGCACCAGAACGGACAAAATAAACCTGACTATTGTGGACTTGATTTGATAACAATATTGAGCTGGACTGCTGGTTCAGTAAGCTTGTCATCCTGAAGCAGTTTTTGTCTGGGGCACAAAGAGTTTACATTGCTAGATGCTCAATGCATTTTTATTTCTCAAGTGCAATTCTTAATGACTGAAAGTGTCAGGATCATTGAACCTGTGCATCGTTCATAAAGCCTTAATAATAATAATTTTTAAAATTTTAAACTGATAAACCTCAGGTTGATTACAAACATAGTAGGAACAAATGATGACAAGTTATTACAGGAGTCAAATTTATCTGTCGGTAACCATGCAAGGCAACCATTAGTCCATTACATTATCTATTTTAACCAATGCCACTGTGGCACTGCCTGACGAAAGAAGGACTATTATTGCCAGATTAATTGTACTCTTACTTTACTGGTACTTGTGCTTGTTACAAAAATATTTGTACTGTAATTACTATACTTGTAGGTGAAAACTAAGTAATTGAAACAATTCTGTTGATGGCTATAATAAAACTAGATGTTGCCCATCGTGTTCTGTTCTGTGCTGTTCGTTGGCCTTCTTCGGTACAAAGGTAGGTCGCGTCATGCACAATCCTGCTCCAGTTTTGCCTGTTCTCTGTAGCCCTCATCATTCGTGTTGTTGAAAGGTTTGTCCATTTTCTGATATTATCCAGCCAGTTTGTTCATGGTCTTCCCCTTCCTTTAGCACCCTCTATTATCCTTGTATTATCTCTTTCTCTATACCTCCCTCTTCTTTCCTCATAACATGTCCAAAATACTTCATCTTTGCTTCTTTTACAGCACTCAAGAATTTTTTCCACACCTGCAGTTTCCAACAACCATTCATTTGTTTTCATGTCTTTCCAAGATATCTCTAGGAAATGTCTCAAACACTTCATTTCGAAGGCATCTAGTCTTGTTTCTTCATCTTTCCTTAACGTCCAACTTTCTGTTCCGTACATGGCCACTGGCCATACAAGGGTTCTCAGCAATCGGAGTTTTGTTGTTAACTGTATTCCATGATTTTTCCAAATCTTGTTGAGTCCTGTTGCTATGCCATATCTTTTTGCTAAGCATGATCTCATCTCTTTCCCATTGTCGCCCTCCTCTGACATGAGTGAGCCAAAATACAAGAAAGTATTTACTTGTTCAAGGGTGTAGTTATTGATTTGTATTCTGCAAGGTGCTAATTCTGTTGTCATTACTTTTGTTTTTTATCGTGTTTATTAAAAGATTGTATTTCTTACTGGCTATGTTCAGTCTATTTATCAAGTCCCGGAGCTTTGCCTCAGAGCTTGCAAGCAGGATGATATCATCAGCATATCGTAATTTGGACACTCTCCTGCCGCCAGGAGTTGCCAGGAAAAGAGAAGTTGGATATCCAGATGTTTGAGGCCAATTAGAAGTAGTGAGTTTTGAGACGTTTCTTTTAAAAGAAACATTTGGAGTTTAAGCGCATCGGATGAGCATCAATTGGTAGTAGAGCTGTACCGATTAATCGGCCGGCCGATTAATCGGGCCGATTATAGAGATATCGGCAATATCGGATATCGGCAAGATAATCGGCGCCGATATTAAAAATTATTTTTTTATTTAATAATATTATTTTCAGTCTATAAAAGCAAAATGAGACAGCAACATCACTTGGTCTGTGAAGGACGGGATTTCGTTGTGTTCCCATATCGTGTTGTCGAGCCAATGGCTTCTTCAGACCAGTGGTGACACCACCTAGTTTGCTAGTATAGACCATGAGAACGTGTCAACATAGGTAAGGCTTAAAGGCCAAGGAATGGCTGGCCAATTCAAGCCAAGAAATGACTGGCCAATCCAACAGAGAAACCGATGAGTTTACATCGTGGAGGCATGCCTAATAAATACATGCTAGCTGCCAATCAGATTTCCCCGACACATGTCAGTCGCCTGAGAGGCTGAGACTAGATGGGTGGCTGTGAATAGGACAGCCGTGCCTTGGCCTTTAATTACCCTGGGCACAGTTCGACGGCGGGCGGTGTGTCTACTCTGTATTGCCTGCCTAGGATTAGTCCCCAACTACATGCATACGTCTCCTATGGGGAAGTGTTTCCGTGTATCATAGCAATAGGCAGTAGCAGTAAGTCTATCTTTTGGTACCGGACATCTTGGGAAACACAATGAAATAATCGGCTAAATAGTCTGCTAAATAGTCGGGTATCGGCAATGAATAATCAGCAATAATCGGTATCGGCATAATCGGCAAAAAGTGATATCGGTACAGCTCTAATTGGTAGTCGATTGCATTCCCATGGGGCAGCAACACGGAATGCATGAGAGCCAAGGTTAGACAGGCCAGTGTGTATATGTTTGTTTGGCCTGCATAATAATTGGTTTTACTTCATCGCAGTATCCTTTGCAATTATTTATTCTACTGTGCAGGGTTCATCATCGTACTCACAACGCAGGCTTCCAGATCTGCATTAATCAGATATGATATTCTCAAGTTCAACTGTTCCGCTGGTGGGGGTTAACTCTAGACATGCTGCCCACTCATCAAATGATGGGTGATATTTTGGAACACAATGATTAATGAAGGTGGTGTGTGTATTTGTGCATGTGCGTACACCTAGGGAGTCTGTTAGTATACTAGTGTACTTTATTGACTAATGATTATGGCTGCAAAGTGCAGATCTGTTTTCTCATGGTGTATATACAAATTTGCCTTGTATCGCTGATTGCAGCACCATTATGGGCAATTTCACAAGTATCTGTTGGAAACCTTCTGCCCGAAACTTTACTGCCTGGGAAACTTTACTGTCTGGGTATTCGACTGTCAACTGTACTTGTGTACCCATTGACAATGCTATAGATATTGTCCTGATTATGGTTTGGGTTTGGTGTGCTAATAATTGATGCTTTGTTAATTAGACTTAGACTTTAACCCATTAGACTTGAGTGTGATATAAGTTACTATCAGGACTTACTCTTACCAGATTTAACAGCGCGTCAGTTTTGCTTGATACTAGTAACTTTGATTTATTATAGGTTGATAATGAAATGTTGTATTTCCACATTTAATCCAATCTGATGACTTCTGTAGTGCCATTATCACAACGTGCTGGCATCAATCGATGGTTCCTTCAAGTGAAATTGCAGTTGAGAATTTAAGTTTGATGGGGAACTTGAAGTCAGCATCCAATTGACATGGAGACCATAGAATTCAGTTGCTGCTGTGGGCAAGCAACTAAGCGAGTTGATAGAGGTGAGTCTTGAGTTCTGGTGTGAAGCACCCACAAGAGTCAAAGTATTTGTGGATCGAGTTCAATATTTGCTTCCACAAAGTATGAGCAAAGACAAGAGATACATTGGATGACTTAAGTGTGCTGGGTAACGTCTTGCGGACTATCAGACAGAGACAGATCTGTTTTAGACTGGATTCTTTGCTCAACAGCTAAAGCAATGAATTCATGATGGGTGTGAGTTTTGAGAAGGCCTAGACTATTGTGTGGCCCAAGTCATGACGTACGTAGGAGATAACTGGCTTAATTGTTCAGAGATACTGAAACTTGCGTGAAGCATAACCTAATAGACCTATCTGTGTATATGTATATTGAATTTTGCCAGTACTTAATCTTATCTAGTATTAGAAGATGAACTTCAAGATAATTAAGTTGATTAAGTTGATTTCCATAGTACAATTTGAGTCCTGTTCAGGTTACTTTATGGGCTGTAGACTGAATCATGAGGCAGGAAGTGGCAATTCATCATTATAATATGTGTCAAGATAGCGATGTAACCTTGCTTTTCTTGGTGATGATATCATTTGACTTAAGATTTGAATTGATATTCTCTGCCATGATATCACCTTGCCACTGCAAAGAACAGTGATGGCATTGGATTTTTGGCATTCTGTATTGTATTGCATCGTATCTGAACATTGGTGTTCATTGAAAGAAATGAGGTACCGGATTGCATTTAGCTGAGGTTTTAATACTCTTAGTGCTCAATCACTATAGGGGGCTTTGTGAAAATGCCTATTAATTATTAATAATTATTAAAGACAAGGTGCATTGGTGTTCATTGTTAATGCATTGTTAAATGCACTCCTGTCTTGGACTACATGTATGGTATTCTGCACTAGCATCCCATGTCACAATGCATCAGCATGGTGTTTAGAGGTGTAAGGAGAAAAAGAATGAGCTAAAACGATGGAACTACAGGCGATTGTAATAATAATAATAATAATACATTTATCTCATTGAGCTCACTCATCAATCAGAGAATCAATGCTGCCATTGTAAAGCTTCATCAAAGAGGTTGATACACACTGCAATCACGCATACCATCTCCTTCTTGGTGGTCGTCTTGAAGGTTAATTAATGGTAGGTGGCTCAAGGAAAATCTGGAAGTGATCTTTTCTCTGGAGTTTATTGTAATTGGGAAGTGGGACAACAGACACAGACCAAGTGAGATTTGTTCCAAAAGACTTGTTGACTTGGTGAAAATGACGAAGAAATGTAATTTGCCTATCTGAGACATTTGCCATCGTGCTTTGTGCACTTCTGAGATAGCATTTAAGATATTAATAAAAATTTGACATGGATTTTGTAAATATAATAATGATAATAAAAATAACGATAATAGATGTGTACTTGTTGGTTTTTTTCTGTTATAGGCAGAGATGAGTTTGTTAGAGAAGAGCTACAGAGCTCTTGCAAAACAGATGAACATCATCTTTTGGAAGCGTCTCTGGTACATCCAGCTGGAACAATTCCTCATGAAGTATGTGTGGAGCGCATCCGGTCTTGTCATGGTCGCCATTCCCATAATCACAACACATGCTGTGCGACCTGAAACAGGTTGTAAAGAATAGTCCGGTTCTTAGCTGTGTATCTATCAAATCATTTTTTAATTCTTAAGGTTAAAAGTAAGACATCAACGTTGAAATATGATGTAAAATAGAATTTCTAAGGAGGCAATAATATGTATGTTCACTTTGCTGGATGTGTCTGTTTGTAGTTGAGACCTTTTATGGTCTTCTCGTAATATTGCCATTATCTGGTTGCTTTCCAGGACAAAGCTATGATGAGGATGCGGATGGTGGGGTCAGCGAACGCACGCAGGCATTTACGACTGCCCGTAATTTGTTGGTGTCTGCAGCAGATGCTATTGAAAGAATGATGTCTTCGTACAAAGAGGTGCAGTTAGTGCTGTTAGGGTGCAGGATAACTATCACCAAAGTTTTAATTTCATCAAAACATTAGGAGTTTCATCCTTAGATGAAAAAATTAAAATCATTCAGAATCAAATGCATTCCAACAGTACATTTTGAAGCAGTTTAAAAACAAATATTTTTTGCCAAAAAATCCGATTTATATCAATAACTCATGTAAAGATAAGACTCTTTTACGTAATTTATGTTACTGCTTATTGCTAGTTTCCAATTCATTTTTTACTAACAATTATTTTCTCTATTTTACTGATTTTTATGAGATCTGTGACATTCTAAGAGTGCTTTCCTTTGTACCTTTAAAAGTGTACAGGTGGTTAGTCCATTTTCTTGTCATACAGTGCATAATATATTCAATGATATTTCTTAACTTCCTTTAGGCTGATATTTGTTTTAGATTATTGGATGTCTTTATGTTGTTACGAATTACAGGTAACGGAGTTGGCTGGCTACACTTCAAGAGTTGCTGAAATGTTTGAAGTTTTCTCCGACATGCAGAAGGGCGAGTATGTCCGAAGCAGGACACATGCACTTAAGCAGGGTCTGAAACACCAGAAAGTTACCGGATCACTGCTTCAGAGGAGAGGTAAGGACTTGCTCTTTATTCTTCAAACATTCTTAGCACTGATATCATCATATGGATGAGTAAGGGTTGACTTTCTTAAGAGTAATTTGAGCATTGGTTACTTTTTATGATGATGAGTTTTATTTTATGTGTAAATTGAAAGTTTTCTTTTCTTATGTGACAGTTTATGTGACAGTTGAGGAAATGTTTTAATCTAACACTGATCTGCAGATTCTTGGTTATAGTTCCAAATTATTTCAGAAGTGTTTTGATGATGAAGTCACGTTATTTAGGACTGCTTATTAATATAATAAACATGCTGTCATTACGGGAACATTTCTGTCACACTCTGTTTTAATTATCATTAGCTAGGAGAGAAGCAGCAAGAAAATCTTGCACAATGCATGCTTAGCTATTTTAGTTCTGTTTTTCATTATTATTATGATTATTAAATTGTAATGTCACCATGCAGATTTTTACATCATTGTTTTATTCATTGTTTGATTTAAGCTGCATAAATTGTAATGTCTTGATTATTAAAATTTTGTGAAAGTGAGTATATTGAAGTTGAACTAATTGCTTAAAATTAGTTGTTTCTCTTTGTGTAACATGATTAAATGGTTATTTGTTTCTTATCAATCAGGAACGGTTGTTGATACAGACTACAATATCATTCTTGACGATGTTCCAATCATCACTCCAAATGGTGATGTCGTTGTTTCCAGTCTATCGTTCAAGGTCAACTGTGTTTCTAATGCTTCTTAGCTCTGTGCTGTGTTCTTTATGTATGAAGGAATTTAATGTACGTTTACCTTATTGTTTTGAGGTAGTGTAAGTAGTCAGCTGTTGCCATTTCTCCTGTTTTATTGTTATCATCACTGAGTACAAATGATGATTCTTGATTTACTGTTGCTTATCTTAAATGCTTATCTTAGGATCAGAAGAAATCTGCAGCTTCAAACACAGATTCATTCTATATTAACCTACAGAATTTTTTTGTTTTGCACTGTCAAAGTAATTATATATTTTATGTTTCTGTTCAGCTTCATCGTTATCTCTGTTATTCCCGATGAAATTGCTTTTTACTTACTTCCTTACGCAATATGCAATTCTCATTAGTGTTCCACTGTGAATGCACCCTGAGCTGCCACTATACTTCCTCTTCTTTTGCCATTTTTGCAATACAGTCAGATAGTCACGTAAATTTCAGAAAATACTTTAGGAATATCAGATTAGGTCTTCTTCAAATGACAACCAAGATCTAGTGTCGCATTACTTTGTGACTGGTGATATAGCCAAAATGTGTTATAGAACTACCCTTGACTTTTTTTCAATGCTGTTGGGGTATTTTCTGTTGGCTGCAGATGGAGTCTGGTATGCATCTCCTGATAACTGGTCCCAATGGATGTGGAAAAAGCTCCCTCTTCCGTATCCTTAGTGGCCTGTGGCCTGTTCATAAAGGTCGACTCTACAAGCCTCCTCCAAATACCATGTATTACATACCGCAGAGGTACATTTATCCAACCATAATTACCAGTGTTATTGAATGAATGTGCTGTTTGACATGAGCATGAGAATTTTTGGGTTCTTTGAACTGCTATTGTGTCTAAATTGGCAGTGGGTAAATCGTGAATGGTCTGTTTTTTAAATTCCTGAATTAGTGTCAACATTTTGAGCTGATTGACTCAATATGTAGAGATGTATGGATGATCTCGATATTTTCAGTAATTGGTCCAAAATTTACCATTGAACTTTATTTATCTGTATTCATTTGCATTTTCTTGTTTGACCAAAGCATGCAATAGAGTAGAATTACTTTAACTGATTTTTAACCAGTGTTATTGATTATGCCTACGTGCTGGTCGTTAAAGAGTTAACATCATTGTGCAATGGAATTATTAAAGTAATTTTTTATATAGCGCCCCTTCAAGTTTGCCTACTCAGAAGGGCTCCCAGCTCAACCCCGGCCGAACAGAACAGTCTTAAGAGTAGTTAGAAGCAAGGCGGACTGATTAATAGGTATTTGTCGAAGGATGGTAGGGAGCATTTGAATGGAATTACTCTGATATCCTTGTGAGCTATCTCTTATTTGCATTGTACTTGCATTGTGATCCAAAAATCAGAAGTTTAAGCATGCTGAGCAGATGCTGTGTAATGACCCTGGAAAAGTTATTTGTGAATGAGTGTAACTTTCAGCTTTGGCAATGTGGATAATAGCATGGTTAAAAATTAAGTGATCATGAGTGCAATTATTGTAATTGAACATTATATAGCTTCAACAGAAACTAATCACGGCATTCTCTCCACTTGCCATGATGGTGTTGAATGATATTAGATACAAACATTTTTTCAGGGCGCAAACAATGCGAGATTATCAGAAATGTCTTCAGTTGCAGACTCACATAAACATGCAGAGCCCCTCAAACAGGTTCCCATCAAGAGTTTAAAGAATACACCATCTTCATAGTTCTTAGACAATAGCAGTGTCAAAGTAGAAGAATAGTGATGGACAATGATTTATTCATTCTGAAATTTGATATCTCCCTTCTTCCAACATTTTTTGCTCAGAAGTGCACATGCCTCGACGGCACAATTGCAATTGTGCTGCAGAGCAATAATTATTATGCGCGAAGGACTTGTTTAAGGTCCCTACACAGTGACACCTCGGACCAGGGTCGAACCCGCTCCGCTCACTCAATGCACACTGAGCGTTACGGGCTGACCGCTCTAACCAATCGGCCATTGTGCCATGCAGACTTTGCTAGACAGCAGGTTATTTCTGCATTAGTCTGTTATACTGTGGTGCAGTTAACGATTTTGTGTCACCGGTTACACACTGTAGTTTATCATTTTTGGTATTTTCATCTCATAATTTAGCTCTCAGTATGCTGAGTTTTGTAGTACTTGGCATAAACTCGGACTCAGACAAACAATGGGTGCGAGTTTTAATAAAAATTGGCTTTCTGATTTTCTGTTTTGTAAACGAAAATCGAATTATTTTATTTACAAAATTACAATCGACCTAACTTAAAACACAAATATTGTTACTATTGGTGCTTACTAGTTACTACTTCCTAGTGTAAACTGAGGCAAAATCAAACAATTGATAAAAATTGTGAAAACTACCAATCTAAGAATCAAGAGATTGAGACTTTTTTAAATATGTTAGACTCAGACTCAGTACAATTCAAATCCTAAAACTCAGTCCTCAGACTTTTTTCAAGTTCAAGATCATGGCACACACAGAAGTTTCTTTTAAGAAAATGTCAGTTCCATTCTTCAAGTTTTTGGAAAATGTGCTTCTCTGGAATGTGATTAATTGTCAATAACTCAAGAGGAATTTAAACTGCAATTGAAATTTTAGGCCTTACATGTCGATAGGGACGTTGAGGGATCAGGTCATCTATCCAGACTCTTTGGAAGAAATGCATGAGAAAGGATTTGCAGATAAAGATCTTGAAGACATCCTTGGAATTGTGCACCTGCAACACATTGTCGACCGGGAACAAGGTGCTGTACCAATCTTCTTCTGGGTCTTGTTATGAAGTTTACTTTATATTAGTAGGTAAAGATTACTCAGACTGAGTCAGCATGACTTATGCTCTTACCAGGTACTTTGATATCCTCCATTTATTGTGTAAATAGACTTTTGAAAACTTTTTAGATAAATTTTAAGTATTTAGCTGATACTTTTCGTGACGCATGCATCAATATTTACTGCAGCACTGTGCTTGCAGTTGAATCATTAAATCTCTGTATATGTTTTTATGAATAGGTTGGGATGCAGTATGTGACTGGAAAGATGTTCTTTCTGGTGGTGAGAAGCAAAGGATGGGAATGGCTCGCATCTTCTATCACAAGTAACAATTGCCACAACTTGCAAATTGGATCTCTGCATTTAAGTGACATGATTCAAAAAATCTTAGGTCCTCACGAACTGTCATGCTTTGAGCCCCTTTTTGTTACTTTGCATTGGTCTAAAGCTTGAAGACATAAAAAATGTTGAAACTAATATCTCACATTCACAGCTTTTTTGGTCTTTGCTTTTGCAGTAACCTCCCACAACATTATTTTTTATCTTGTATGCACCTTGATAATTGTGCATAATAATAACTTTTCAAAATGAGAGGTGATGAGAAGACAGTCACAATAAACTGATTGTTGTACCCTTTCATGGCTATGATGTTGGAGTCGTGTTGCACTAATTTCAGTTTAACAACACATTGTGGGATAATAAAGATCATTGCCATCAACCTCCTCCTTGGGATTGGGGCTGTCTGGCACATCGGACATGGAGTGGTGAAGAAGCAATGTATCTTAAAGTTGGGTTTATTAAATAAAGATTCAGTGTTCTAGGAATCAACAAACAGACTAACATTGCTATTAGCAGCTGCATTATTAATATGGTTGAAAATGATATGACAAGTGATGACATGCTGGTTCTCAATTGATTTGTTGTCAGACCTCGTTATGCTCTTTTGGATGAGTGCACAAGTGCCGTCTCAATTGACGTTGAAAGTCGAATTTATCAGGCTGCTAAGCATGCTGGGATTACGCTGTTGACAATCACCCACCGACCATCTCTGTGGTACGTAGCTGAAAACGTGGTAACATTTAGAGCTGTACCAATATCACTTTTTGCCGATTATGCCGATACCGATTATTACCGATTACTTTATTTGCCGATACCGATTATAATAGTCGATATCGATACCGATACCAATAACCGATTATTTCATTGTGTTTTCCAAAGATGTACTGTGACTCACTCTGCACAACAGCTGTAAGCAGAAAATGTTGGTATGACATCATCTAGTATCAGTCAGGTAAACCTTATGCCCAGGTGAACCAGCTATAATTGTATGGGTACATGCAGAAAAGGGTCTCTGTCGCACCATGCAAAATTAGAATGAGCATTGTAAGCTATAATCATCACTATTTTTTCCAAACATTGAACTGTTTTAATGGGAACATCTCTGGTAGCAAATTCAGACATACAATCAATTTCTTCTTCTATCAAACACGCCATTCCCTCCCCCAGACAAGCCGCCCTTACGAAATGCCACTTTGACGTGAAATAAGGCATCGGTGGTGGTGGCCAGTGGGCAGCAAGCAGGGTCGAAATAGCTGCCCAAGGTAATTAAGAAGGTACTGTGACTCACCCTGCGCAACAGCTATAGCCTTCGAACATTATTCCAGGTTTATATGAGCTCTACTGGATGGTCTGATGTTGCTATACAATCTATGCCCTCGGGATGGCTACACATGTGGGAATGGATTATGCAACTCGGGCTACAGGTTAAAGGGGTTAAAGACTGAAAATGATATCTGATAATCGGCCGGCCGATTAATCGGTACAGCTTTAGTAACATTTTGTTAAAATAATGTTATTACACAAGTGTACTTTTTTGCATATCCTCAGTAGCCAAGTGCTTGCCAATCCAAATGAACTCCATTTTAGACTTACTCAAGAGAAGGCAATTTGAAGCCTTCCTTCCAGAGGAGACAGTGAAGCAACATAATTCAACCCATGCAGACCACTGCTGCTTTGCAGCAGAAAAGATCTTTAAATATTTATTGTTTTTTTTGTTTTTTAGGATCGCTCAGGGACTAGAATATTATTTAAGAAAGATATTGTTTTTTAAGGAAATTTATATGGCACCTCTCCCGATAATTAATCGGAGATGCTCTCCGGACTATCATCCTAAATGACTTCAAATGTCACTGCAAAAAGCATTCATCAGTTAGCAAAACATTACTAGATAGCAAGTCATTGCTACAAAAACAAGTCTGTTAGTTTAGTTTAAGTGTAAAACGAGTCTGTTATTTTATTTAAAGTATAAAACATACCCTGTTAGTTTATTTAAAGTATAAAACAAGTCTGTTAGTTTAGTATAAGTTGTATATGTGTTTGCTTTAACACTTTGACACTGATGAGCTGCATTGGTTTACAGTAGTATTTGGTGCACTCTCATGTTTACTGTTTAAAGCGTTAGTTGCCATGGAGTGCTTCAGATAATTAGTTTTATAACATTCAAATTTAATATTGAAATTAAGCTAAGTTACAAAATATTATTGTGTGATGAATAATTTAATGAGGCACCTGTGTACAGCTAGTGTCGGTTAATATCAATTAGCGTTGTCCAGTTAGATAATAATAATATTCGTTTAATTTAAAACTTACAGACCGCAGTATGATTGCATTCACATTCAAACGAATGATGACAAATTGTTACAGGAGTCGAATTTAACCGTCGCAGACATGCAAGGCGACATTATGTTACACTTCTCATTTTAATAGACGCCGCCGCCTAGCAAAAGGACTAGTCAACCCTACGGGGATACGGGTCTCAAACTCAGTTCCTCAGCTCTGTGCCTCAGTATATTCACCATTAGTCTATGCCCCGTTCCCCCCCCCCCCCCATTAATGAATGAATATCAGCAGCTTCATCTGGATGTAGTGGCACAGCTGCTTGAACTTGAGGCGACGGGGGACAGGAGAGAATGAGATACAAGGATGATCGGGTGGACCCAGGTGATCGGGTGGACCCAGGTGATCGGGTGGACCCAGGTGATCGGGTGGACCCAGGTGATCGGGTGGACCCAGGTGATCGGGTGGACCCAGGTGGCTGGATAATGAGAAGTTAACCATTGTATTTGGACTGAAAGTATTGCAGTGAGTTGTAGATGTGTGTTAGGACTTTGAAGTGGATGTGCTCTGGGATTTTCAGCCGATGGAGTGATTTAAGAGCGGGAGTGATATGGTGATGCTTGGTTGTCTTGGTGACAGGTCATGCGTGAGAATTTCTCTTCTGGTGTAGATGCCTAATTTGGGTGAAGTTGAAGTAGAGGCAAGGGGTATTACAGTTATCTAGCTTAGTGTGTACTGTATAATGGAGCTAGAAATAGTGGATGCAGTTTTAAATCCATTTTGGGTTGAATAGGTTACGCTAGAGTTCAACGAACTGACAGCAGTAGGTGACAATATGTGGTTACGAATATGCATGAAGCAGGTATGCAGAAGGTTGGAGATGTGGTTAGAGTAGGAGAGGTGTGGATCAAAGGTAATTAATCAGAGGATCATCAGACAATTAACATCTGAACTTTCTATCCACAAATCATACACTTCTGTCAGCACCAATTAGGTTCTGACAAGACAGTTCTAAACCCCAGTCTCCTCAGTTGGGAAGTACATTTTAATATCACTCCTTCTGTTCCGCTGTTCAACACTGCATAGTGTACCCTGGATAGTCCAAAGGTTTAAAAGGTTTGTACATGATAAGTATCTTCATTCTATAATTCGCCTTAGGAGTTATTGTAACAATCATTGACTGATAATCTGAATAGTGCTCTGCTTTGGGTGTATGACTGTATGCTTAAGATTTTTTTTATTCTATCAAAAGACAACAGCAATAGTTCGTTGCTGGTGGAAAAAAAATAAGATACATACTTTTGACAGTCATTCATGCCTCAGATTCAGGAGTTATTGTAAAAATCAATGACTTATAACCTGAATATTGCTAGAAATTAGCGGATTAAAATTGCTCTGCTTTAGGTGTATGCTGAGAGTTTTTTTTATTCTGCCAAGAGACACTAACAGTTGTTTGTGGCTTGCAAAAACAAATAGGATGCGTACTTTTGCCTCAGATTCATTGACTTTGAATGTGTAAGTGAATTTTTTATTTAAAGATAAATTAGAATAAATTTGCATAGTTTGTCATTTTCTGGAAATCTTAAGTTATTGTTAAGGAAGATGAACTGTAAAAGGTTTTGCATTGTTTCCTTGAATAGGAAGTTTCACAGTCATGTGCTGCAGTTCGACGGTGAGGGTGGTTGGCGTTTTGAGGAGCTGGACATGGATACACGGTTGTCGCTTAACGAAGAAAAACAGCGCCTGGAGGCACAACTGGCCGGAATTCCCAAGATGGAACAGCGTCTCCAAGAGCTGTGTCATATCCTTGGAGAGGATTCTGTGCTTCTCCAGAGGGATTTGGCACCAGGTGAAGGAGGATCGGAAGAAGATGACTCCATGACCAGCAAAATTATTACCTTGGAAGAAAGTGACTAAATTCCCTGGCAACTCTTTGTTAGTAAGTTAAAAGTACCATAAAGGCCATTTTAATACTAGTTTTCCAATAATATTGGGCCAACCTAATATAGTACTGGCACTATTATTGAAACGCAAAGGTACTAAATTATGGTAACCATCAATGAAATATGTTCAAGTGATCATACAGCTTGAAGTTAATTTGTAGTTAAAATATGATGATGATTGAAGTGATATAGTCTTAAGATTACAGTTGTTAATATTATATTTTTGGTTGTTAATTATCAGACTGCATGTTCGAGTGTGAAGTTTATTATCTATTCTTTTCAAACCTTCATTTCTGATTCTCTATCATTTTAAGAACTTTTGTTTTTGTTGTTTTATAATTGCTTATATACTTAATTTCTTCCTCAAATTTGAGGCATGAAGATCCTAACTGAATGAACCTATCAGACTGTCTTAACTAAGATACTTTTATGACAAGCATTAATAAAGCTAGAAATGTAATCCATCTCATTGTTAAAGAATTAACTATAGCTAAATGTTATTTCTATTATTTTTATGCAGTTTAGAGAGACCTTGGGTTATGCTAAAGTTTCTTATGCATAGGAGAGCAGGCCAACCCTTAAAGTAGAATACATCTCAAATCGATATTCCTATCACTTTAGTTAATTATTGGTTGAAAAGTTTTATAAACCAATACGAACACCACTTAAAGTACTATTGGTCCTGCTATCCGTGCATACAGAAGTTCTTTACAACTAATGCCTCGTCCCATTCTGAATTACCTTGTGATGAATCATTTATGTCAAATTTCAGATTGTGGTTGTAAATGCAATCATAAAATCAAGCAGATTGCCAAATTAGGGTATAATATCCCTGCAACTATCCCATGGGTATAATAATAACCAATTGCAAGGTTGTAGCTTATTTATTGCTCTAATTAACAATTAATTTATCGTGGATGAGTGCTGATTCCTGACATTAAACTGTAATGGCAACAATTTCAATTGGTTGTAGCAGTTATATCCATTATTGTTTATTTAAGGGGGTAACTGGTTGTCTATTGACACAGAGGAATATCAAGACTTCAGTCATGGTTCCTTTTTCTTGAGATTCCTGTAAATCATTAATGAGAAAATTATATAAAATGCATGGTATGTAAAATTATTTGAAAGCAGTCACTTGTTTCAACTTCAAACATCAGTGAATGAATGTTAAGAGCTATTTCAAAATTCCTAATTTACTCAAATGTGGACGCTTTCCAGTGTAAAATGTATTGCAATTTCATATATATAAGTTGTAATATTGAAGACTATATTAAAATAAATTGTGATAGTCTGCATTTTAAGGATAGCAAGTGTAATCTGTTCAAAAGATTGCTGACTGATGCATAGAAATTGTCTGCTTGCATAAAATGAGCTCACTGCGTTATGCTCTTACCTATTTACTAACTTTGCAATTGTTTACACTTGTGTTTGTGCACTTTTAAAGCAAGATTGAGGTAATGATAGTTACTGTGTAATGGTCTTAAATAAAAACTTGTCATTTATGTTACAACATTTACAACATTAGATGCCAGTCGTTTCTCTATCCAATTGATTCAATTTGTTCTAGCAATTCGTTGGTTGGCTCCACTTGTGGGCACTGGTGACTCTTCTTGGGTACTGTGCATCGTTCTGCTGAATATATCTGGTACTTAATGACATTTAACATATTTGTGTTGCTCCTTGAGCATTGCTACACAAATGTTTGATTGCAATTACAGAGTGAAAGTTACGTGGCAATTTGGTTCCTTCCTTGTTCTTCCCTTGGCAGCTATTGATGTAAAGTTGATTATTATAAGTATTTTCTAAGCTGTTGGTGGTGATCAATCTCATTATCAATATCTGTCAATTGGTGACTTGATGGCAGTTGTGTTGGCAGAGGTTCATAGAGTCGCAGTTACTGTGTGTGCCAAATGAAGCCTTTCACATTGCGTCATAGTTTTAAAGCTAACTAAACATAAGACTCATTCATCATGACTTAGAGAGTGGGAACACTTTATGGAAGTAAGAATCAACATAGGTATTGCAAATTCAGGTTTGTGTGCATGTAGATATTGTATTGTGTTTAAAATTTATTCCTAATTTAATAATTTTGTTTTTTGTCCAAACTGACAACAACGCAGTATGATTACAGACATAGTATGAATGATTGATGCTAGCAGCCACGTAGGGCGCCCATTATGCTATAGTGGTCAGGGCCGCGTTTACGGCACCTTATAAATCGTCGTTATTATTATTAAGCCATGTAAATTTAATTTTACCAACATCGCTGGTACGGGTATTGAACCCAGTTCCCAGTGTGTTATATATTACTCTACGGCGCCTCGGCCTTAGAACAATGTACTATTATACTAATTGTAATTAAAGTACTAGAATATACTATTCTAGTACAACTGCTGCAGCAACTGCTGTGGTTACTTTCACATTTTTAGATACATGAACATTTGTCATTTCTGCAGTACTTTAAAAGTCACAGTGATTATGTGATGTGCTTGACACAGATTGAAACTGCAGATCATAATAAATTTCTACATACTGTCTGTGCAACAGTTCATGGACTTTGTGACATTAAACAAAAGGTACAGCATCTGGGCTCATCCCACTTTGAGTTCTACTTCACATAGTGCTGTATGGCTGCTGCTGCTGCATTGTGCTAGACGTTTCATTATATTGTATTTTTGAGACAAGGGCATGAAGAAATTACAGAACATTTTCTTTCTTTTTATATAACAAAAAAATTCTGATAATTATAGAATTTGAAGTAAGTTGTATTTCTGGCACAGTTTTGCTGTCTGCTGAATCACATAATGTCTCTGTTATTTTGTGTTAATTAAAGTGTGGAATTGATTTTGTTCATTCCTTTATGTACTATGTTAAAGCTGTTGTAGTGCACATCATGCCAGCTGTATGCTGTGGATGGGAATCCGTTTTTTGGTTCCATGTGTTTGCATGTACCTACCACTGGTGACTCTTCTAATTTACTTTCTTGCTGACTTTTGTAATTCTAGTTCTTAATGACATTTGACATCATATAGGCTAGTATAGAAAGTGCTTCTGAATTGTTTTGCTAATTATTATAGTGCTATGTAAATGTTCATTTAAAATTACTGATTTGATTGGTCTTAACAGCAGCACATCTTTACATTGGTGCTGTTTTCACATAAGTGCTTTGATTCAGGCTGTAATGGATTTCAGTTGTTTTTGCGCCATTTGCAGCTTTTTGCAATGAACCAGGTTGTAATAACTTAGTCCAAGCCAGACTTTTGAGTTTTACCTCTCTGCTGCTGTTTGGAATACTTTTGAATCATGCCTACCATGCAACTTGTCACCCCAACTATGCCCGTAAACTCCAGCCGCTATTCTCTACATTTCCATTGATACTTGAAGTTAAGGCTGAGTATCAACATCACCTGAAAACTCTCTCTTCTGATTTTATTGTTGAAATGAGACAATTCCTTCAACATCAGTGTTCTTGTAAACTCAATCTTCTTGATATGATTTCTGAGGAGAAAGACAGAGAAAGACAGAAGGATAGACACACAGACAGAGACAGCAAAGGACTATTATGTCTAACTGGTAACTTGTTTGGTTTAACTATTTTGATTAATTTTTTACCGTATTCAGACTTGTTCTGTTTCTGGGTAAATAATAATTTTGAGCTTCTTGTGATAAATCACCTTTTACGAAACCACATAGACGATATTCTGTGGTTGTCTCGTTGTATATTTGAGCTTTGTTTATTTATTTGATGAAAGAACAAGTTCATGGTAGAAGATGTAAAATAGCCTGTGACCTTTGAAGTAACACCTGTGCCTTTTCATGTCACTTCTTTAAATTATTAATGTTATTTGTAGCCGGGTGTGTGGTACAGTGAAAAAGAACGGCGTGTGTGTGACGGTGTTTCACTGCTTTTGCCAGAACTTAAATGTTCCTTGGTTTTTGTTGGACTATTTTTTTATTGTTGTCTTGATAAATGGCTTTCTTTCCTAGTCATATTATGTACTTGTTTTTATTTTCCAAACATTTAGGTAACTTGATTTTAGCAAAATGAGGTTCATTTAAATTTACTTGATTTTATGGAAAAATGTATGAGTGCATCTTCACTTCATTGACTTTCAAATGATTAATTTTTTAACTTTCTTACAACAGAATGTACAGGAAAGCTTTGTTCATATGGTGTGAATATATTACAAAGGAGGAATGAGTAGCATTCCTGAATAATTGCATAGGACAATGATTTACAACAACCAGTGATTACTTAATATGATATTATTTTTATTATACTGATAACTAGTATTGTTATTTTATATATTAATTGTTGAAGTGATTTAATTATAATAGAATTTGTTATTTCCTGTAATGTTGCAACAACAGTTGAAAACCACTCAATTTTCTTGAAGTAACACAGAAGTGTTGGAGCACATTACAATATTCTTGATACATGTATTGCTTATGGCATTTTCGTGTTTTGATAGGAATGAACGGGGCTGTTAATGTTGCGATAAAGTGTCGCTATACTAGGTATTGCCTATACTTTTTTCAATATTACAGCAGGTATCATGATAGTTTTATTGTGCTAGTATCGCATGTGTACCTGGCTATCTGCAATACTCGAACAGCTTGCCTAGAGGCTACTTCAAATACAGTGCCATTGGCCCATGCGATCCTTTTAATTATTGACGCATGAAGTGTGTCAAGAGCAAATTCAGCAAGCCTATTGAAAAGTATTGGTATTGCAATGCTTTTAAGACAAAGTGTTGGACTTGTGGTATTGCAATACTTTTTCCAGTATTGTTTACACTGTAACAGCCCTGGGAATTAGTACCGAAATTTTCAGCTTTATGAAGAAATCATTGCTATACCTGTTAGCAAGGAGAAGCTGCTAAGGTGGGCCCTGTGCATGAATTCACTCACTGCAGAATAATGAATGGAGTAAAACAGCAGAGGAAAGCAAATAGATGAGAACTGTTGAATTTTTCAGGTCTTTGAGAGTGCATTAAAGGAGAAAGAGAATTATAGCGGCGCTATAAAAGTTTTTTTAGACATGGAGAAGCAGAGAGATCGCAGAAAGAGAAAATTTTTGAGAAGAAGAAATTAAAAACAATGCATTGTGGTGTAGAAAATACTTGACATATGAGAAAGGCTGCTGAAGGATGATTAAAGAAGTTTCAGAATTAAATACATTTTTACAATGCACAGCAGGTTGATTGACTTTGTGTTTGCATATTTCTCTAAAATTACCCTCAAGCAGTCTAAGAAGGTTTTTAAAACTTGAGACATCAATACTATATTCTGCAATACTATATTCTGCTTTATTAAAATAGTGTGTAACTCCAAAATATTGAGTTTGTTAATTTTGTTTTAGTTGAACAGATCAGGATGCAAATACAATTGAAAAATATTTATGAGGAAAGCTGTTCTATGAAAACCTGAATATGAACAGAAAAAAATTCTCACAGACATCAAAACTTTGGTATTTCGAAGTCTGCTATATTGGAACTTTTTGGTTATGTCGATTAACAGTACATGGTCCGGCCAAAAGCAATGCAAACACACAAAAAAATAGGTCTTGTTTTTATGTAAAGACACTCTATTAAGGTCATTATCGAAGTTACAGGGCCATACTGTGACACCATGCTATTGGTCTATTTATACCTAACTGATGAATAATTATCAGATGCCTATTCATACCTTTATTTTCTGACTGGCTAGCGCACGAGAAAACACTGATGCACGAGAGGGTGAATTTTGCCTAATACCATAGCCTCATCTTAAATCCTAGCACTTCTGAAATGACGCCACCAGGACATCAAAACCAGTTGCATCAGAAGCTTTGAAGGTGCCAATAGTTAAACTTTGACATAACAAAGTTGCGTTGTAATTTGAAAAACTGATAAGTAATGATATCTTGAGCATCTTTTCACACAGTTTCATTGTGGATTCATTTTGGAATGCAAATAAACCAGTTTGGCCCAAGACATTGATCAACAGCAGTAATAGAGCTAATAAACATTCATAAACATTTTGATTGCACATTTCGATTCCGTTACATTTTGTGACGTTCATGAGTCTTCTGCAAGAGGTGATTACAATAAAACATGTTAGTCGCATGACAGTTGTTCCAGGTAGTATTGCTAATAACACAATCACGTATAAAAATTACACAGCAGCATAAGGATGGCTACTTAAGGAAGCTTACAATAAGGAAGCTTTGCAGACACTTCTCCTGACAATAAAAATCAGTCAATAAAAAAATCGTATCATTAGATACAATAAAATAATGTGCAATCTGATCTGGGTTCAAAGTGTGACTGGTAGCAGGAGTTAACAATGTAGAGATAGCATTCACAGTAGCATGCTTTGCAGGTTTCAAAATGCTAAACATTATGGCTCATTCGATGCAATAGATGAGTACAATTAAGACCGGCAAGGTCTGTGTTGAATTAAAATATAAAAATCAATACAAAGGAATGTCACATGATATTAAAAGCACAGTAAACATACATTACTGACCTGCACAGTTTTTGTTAGTAAGACTTTAGGAATTAAAACATGGATTTAGTGTCATTGTTTATCACTAAGTAATTTACAAAATTACATTAACAGTTCCTTTCGAGCCGACTATTCAAAATTGTCTCCTAAGGCAATCTAAATTCAAAATATAATCACTTAGAATTAGTAATAGTATCTCCAAACATGAAATATTACATATTTTGCAAATGGATACATACAAATAGATGATGCAGGATGCTATAAAAGAATTAAGGAAGCACATGCACAAAAAATTACTTGAAAGAAAAAATACTGTAACAGTTCAAGCACAGCAACCTGATTTTACTGGAAGATTTCATATATCACATCATAGTCCTTTACCACAAATTAGCAGTAATGCCCATCTAAAAGATAAAACCCAGACTTCAGAAGGACCAAAAATAAAATCTGCATATAATGTAGCTATTATGATATTTTAATTTTATAGGAAAATGACATGGTGCTGTCTCCCTTCTACGGTCACATTTCTTTGTTCATCACAATACTTTCTATTATCAGTTTCTATATCTGGCCTTTATCGTTAACAATTCTATAACAAATTCTATATGCAGTGTTAAGCAGTGCAACAGCATTTAGAACATTACAACTGTTCTCTCTTATGATTAAAAAAATTCCACTATCAGTCTTGAAACAACAAGTGTATATTCATAGACTGATGCTATATTCTAAATAGCTATCCAAACCCCGCCCATTTTATAAATGATAGTACTGTTGTGGTTTCTCAATCCTCTGACAAGATTCTATTCCCTTCCAATATGCTGTCCAGCTAAAACATTAACTGAGAATTGCACAGGATGCACCAGATATAACTAGTTGCAATTGTCAAAGATTTTGAATGATCAACCTATGCCCTACAAATATTATTATTTTCATTATAATTAATCTGCACACTAATCTGGTGAATATTCATAGTTAGATCCAATGAATTTCAATGCAACAGCTTTAGTGAGCTACAACAATCAATCAGAATTTCTTTATTGAATAATAAGTTGACACAGGCGCAACTTATACATATTCATTGTAGTCCGAGGCATATTCCAGGCTAAGTCATCAATTTGCATGCTAACTGGATAGTCAATTTTTTTATGTCACTTAGCATGTCAATAGAGAATTCTGGATACATAGTTTCGATGGTCATTAAGTGGTGGAATGAATTTTTGTGTTTCCTCTCATGGACATTATAACCAGCATTGTGACTGAGGGGAAAAGCATCATCTGATGCCTCTGCCAGTTGGGTGACGTTGGCACCTTGCTTAGGCATAAATCCACTGCAGGTCATATTGTTGAACAAACCACACCCTGTTGCGGCCCTTCTTGTTGTGTAGCCCCTCTAGGCAGTGCATGCGTGAGCTACAAGTATGTGGACGACAATCGTAGCCATTGAGACATCGTGGAGAGCTGTCGAAGAAAGACTGCGAATGTAGAACTCGGGACATACAGTGATGAAGAAGTGGAAATGACAATGTCTTCAATTTGGGCATCCATCCCAAGGTCCAAGTGCCTAGTGACATCTAGTATCTCCATCTCCCCCACCCCTTCAGCTCCTTGTATGACTCCTGGAATAGGACATCTTTTGACTCCCTTTTATAAATGACCATTACTCTTGTCTTAGCAGCATTGAGACAGAGGTTGTTCTTCTCAACCTGGTCTTTTATATGATAAAATTCTTCATTGCAGTCCAATAATAAGCAAGAATCATCGGCATATTTCACTTGAATGCTATGATGTAGATTCAAAGCTTCAAATGATATATCGATTATAAAAACAGTGGGAAAACGCTTCATCTTCTTAAACTGTCACTCTTGTCACTCATCTGCACTCATTGTCCACCTTCTGACTCTCTGGCAGCCAAAATGTTTAGTCTTAAGGAAGTAAGATCCTCTGCCTTTCCAAGAAATGGATGTTCCACAAGTTGAGATGCTGTGGCACGCTCATCTACTTCCACTTCAAGACATGCATCCAGAAAGCTCTTGAGTTCTGCAGAGAGGCGGTCGGTCTCCTTTACAGTTGGTTTGCCATTAGAAACAATGAGATACAGAGCTCGAATTGGCGTTTCACTGAGGTATGGAGGCTCTCCATCAATCATTTCGATTATCATGATACCAAGGCTCCATATGTCTACCTTGAAGCTGTACAGCTTCCTGCAAACAGATAAGTAAATAAAGAAATCAGTGAGTACCAGAGCTGAGCTAGATAATCATATAAACTGTGTTATGGCACCATATAAATCATCGCTATTATTATTATTAAAGCACATTATGAAAATGACAGTTGATCAATCAATCGATCAATCAATCAATGAAACTTGATATAACACCTCAAGAAATCTACTCAGAGGCGCTCCCAGTCCAACCTCAGCCAAATAAACTTTGACATAAGAGCAGAATAGAAACGGGAATGAGAGTTCCTAGGCAAGAGCCGAAGATCCAATAGTTCAACAATTTGGTTGAAAATCATGTGGCCAAGGATTGGACTCCATGTAAAGACCCTGGGCAAATCGTTTACATGCACATTGTACCCCTTTCACCAAGCAGTATCGGTATAAGCTGGGAACCAAACAGCAAAACCTATAATACACTGGCCCCATGTCCAGGACTTGGGATCTGTTCACTGCTGATTCAAGGGCCAACAAACATAAACTGAGCACCTCCCATAAGTCCCACTTAGGGACACAAAACCTTTACCTACCTTGTTACCTTTGCATAATAAAATAGTTTGAATATAGTGATATTTTATAATCAGACAACTGAGTGTCAAAGGATTTAATTTTGGAATCAAACCTATCTGCATTGCTAAAACTGTTGAACCCATGTCACGAAATATCACCAATGAATCATCCACTGTCTCCATACCTTGAGATTATCTCAGGGGCCATCCAGTAAGGTGTTCCAACAACGGTCTTGCGAACATCTGACGTCTGTGCACAGAAGCCAAAGTCAATGAGTTTCACATCTCCATTCAAGCCAAGCAACACATTGTCACTCTTGATGTCTCGGTGGATCACATTCTTACTGTGAAGGAATTCCAGAGCATCAACACACTTCTTGGTTATACCAGCGATCTGGCCTTCTGCGAGGACTGTCTCTGAAACCACTGAAGTCAGCACACCGCCATCAAGGTACTCCATGATCACCCAAAGTTCTCCACTGACGAGGTAGGTCTCGATGTAGTTGATGATATTAGGGTGGTTAAGTCCTCGCATGACCTCGATTTCGGTTAGAAGCAGCTCCTTCTTCGGCTGCACCGAAAGCTCCATTCTCTTGATTGCAACTGTTCGGCCTGTTGTCAGTTCAGTTTCTTTACAGACTGTTCCGGTAGCTCTGAAAGCAAAATTGCCCGTAAATGCTTTACAGGTTCTGTGAAATCAGTTCTGTGTTATAAAAATGCATCACCATCTTTTAGAGAGCACCATCTTTTAGACAGCCTCTAGCAATGTCATTTTCTCACTGGCTACCCAAGACTTGAGCACCCTCTATTGGGGTCTGGTGTTCATGTGACCAAGCCTCGAGCACCCTTAACCGTTGTATGGTCATTAAAATTTAGCATAACACTACACACAGTAACACACATAAGAACATTCTTGTTCTTTTCTAATTTTAGAAATGTCAAGAAAGATTTCTATGATCTATTTCTCTTTGATCTATGAAACATCATTTGTGTTCATAAACAAAACACACACAAAATTCAAAGAAAATTTCCTAAACCACTAATCACTCTAACTTAAACAACAATGCATTTAAGAAATCTTGCATGAGAAAATGAGACAAATAGTTTCCATTAAACAGATGATCAGAAACTCTTCTTTCTGCTTAACTACTGCTCCACTACTGCATAAGTTCAATGAATTACTTAATCTTTTAATCATTTGAAAATGGAAGCTCTAAGATCATAAGTCTTATGTGCATATAACCATTTTCTAATCAGGAATCAGATTAAACTGACAAGTAAATGTTTTACTCACCCTGAAGCAAATCCTTTACCATTGAGAGTGTACTTCTTTCCCGGATCATCTTTTGTCACAATTTTATCTGATAAAAATTAGTATTCAATGCCATTTATGTTTGAAGAATTCATCTGGCAGTTTAGATATTCTATTGATAAAGAATCCTTTTCTAAACACAGTTCTGCTATTCAAGATTAGCACAACAGAATGAAAAACAATGACTGTAGGCAGAATGCTTCTACACAGGTCATAATTATCCTTACTTATCCTTCTAAATCTGCCAATTATAGTTTTGTCACTGATCAAGGAACCAATACAGTAAAGAGAAAGGAGAAAAGGATAAGTACCATCTTTAGCTTTCATATCCTCAATTAAACATAAACTCCTTTCTAAACTTCTGTTCCTTTTTCTATCCTTTATATAGAAGGATCGATTTTTCACGCTACTGGTGATATGATGGTGTTCAAAAAAATTTCTCCACTGAAATTTATCTCTGTCTGCGCATAAAAACTTCTTTGGACGACATAACTAACACATGACATACTTAGATGACCTCAGATTGTAGCTTTGGGTCAACTGATAATACAAAGTGGATCTCTAAGAATTCTTAACTTGAAGCAAAATAGGCATGAATAGGCCTCTTGTTAAGCTCAACAAGCAAACACTTGATAGAAAGCAACACTTAACTATAGCAGAAAATTATATCCATACATCCAAGCGTGCATATGCACAAACAAAAGCACTCATCATATAAACTTTAACCAGGATGTATCCATTACTCTGATATTCTGCAGTGACAGAAACTGCTTGTGGCTGTGGTGTACCATTCATGCTGGTGATGCAGGCGTTTGCATAGGCATACATATGAAGGCGATTTCTAAGCACTATATCTCACTATTTTCATCAATTAACATCATAAAAATACTAATTTTCTGTACAGATTTTGTAATTTTAAGAAAAGAAAGCAGCTCCTTATCCGGCTAATAACATCTGGGCAATAAACTCCCTCTGACCAATACTACCTTAGGAAATAACCACCTAGCCAAAAACTCCATGGCAAATAATTACCAAGCCAATAACTCCATGGTCAACAACTCAATGGCCCATGACCATCAAGAACTATAACCCTCAGTCAAACCTCCATTGTGAATAACACCCAACATTCATCTTTCAACATGTATATATACTTATACATATAAACAATTTCAGTGGAGATATATTATATATATATATATATATATATATATATATATAATATATATTTATATATATATATATATATATATATATAATATATATAAACAACTCATAAATCATCAATTTATAAATAGTAGCAGAGTTATGAGCGTAAACCAAAAGCAATACAGTACAGATGGGATTTTACAACATTAATCAATTCAGTCTACTCTCTACAATACACCCAACACACATCACGTTTTCAGCAACCACCTCCACAATCAAGTCCAGAGCAAACGATGGACAAATACCACCACTGGTCATCAACTTGCCAGCTTATGACGGCAAAAAATTATATTGTATGGCAACAGAAACAGGTTGTACGACAGCTTACCCATGATCGCTACTCAAAGTCCTCTCGACAGGTTCAATCCACTTTAATTTAACCCCAGACCAATTGTGTCAACAGAATAAATGACGATGTTGCACTATTTTATATTGTTAGTGCAATCATTCACATTTAATGGAGGTGGGAGAGAATAAGTTGCCCTGACAAATAAGTGAGGTAAGCGCAATGGTGGCAAACCAAAACACAGACAAGCAATGGAACAGGAAAAGCCAATAAAGGAGCTACAGGCAAACACGGATAGAACAGCTTGCAAGTATGAATAACAAACTGACCGATGCCAGCAAATATTTCCTCTTCGGACATTGCCTTCTTTGGAGTTGATTTTGTTCGAAGAGCAGGTTTGGGTGGCTGCACAGCAGGACTGCTGTCTGAACCCTCACTGCTGGGCTTTGGTTCTTCAAACACTCCACTGTCCGTTTTGTTTCGCTGGACATCATCTTTCTAAAACCATTTACAAGTCGTTCTAACTTAGAAAGACCATGACTCTTTACCAAATTTACCCCTACAGATCTATTCTGTATTTATTCTGGATTTACATTAAAACCCCTCAAAGAAATTCTCCCAGCCCATTTTCAAATGATGGGTGACAATTATGTATGGAGCTGAGAGAAGAAGACAGACAAAGAGGTAGAGAGAAGCAGACAGACAGATTAGGGAAAAAATTACAATTATAATCAAGAAATGAATGAGGTTTAGTCAGTGAACGACTGCTCAAACCAAGTCATTCTTAGGCATATCTGTCAAACCATAAATTCCGTGCACTACTTAAGATGTTCGTGAGCAATTTCCCTGAAGTGTGTACAGAAATATGTGAATTACCAGAGAGACAAGAATGGCTAACAGAGCTTCTTCAGACAGGTGGGGCACATCCAAAAAGATGCAACCCAAGATGCAAACTATTTTCAGGATGTTCCAGTTTGTTCTAAGTAGGGTGAACAGCTATTATGGGTTTACTATAATGCTCTGCCATGGGATCACCTGTTGGGCTGTAGGTAGGGTGCAGATATCATCATACTATCAGTACTTAAAAGAAAACGAACGACATGATAAAATCGATCGTGCAAAACAGCACGCAGAAATAGGAAGGCACATGACAGTCGTATAAATGATCACATTGCGATGATAATGATAGACATATGCAAAATTTACAACACCTGGATGGTCAAACAAGTGGAGGCATGCAATTAACACTAATGGAAATTTAGTCACAGAATTATAGAACAGAGGAAAAGAAGAGAATTTTAATATCCTGGACCTTTAAATACAACCAAACACTTAGGTCATCAAGAAATTTAGTCTTCAAGAGAAGCATTTTGATGAGTATGTGCTAAGTATTATGCCACTGTTGCGGCCTTCAGCTTTCTTTGATATTATGGCAAGGTAACTGGCTACAGCCTAGTGCTGAAACCTCTGTAGTATAATTGCGAAATGATGATGATGATGATGAGTGCTCTGCCCAAAGGCAGGTCCATTGGCTTTATGCCACCCGGGGATGAGATGAGTGAGGTGGTTTCCCGTTGCCTTCCTCACAGACAATTATGGGTGTCCAAGGTCGCTACGCAGTGACTTGGAGTGGGTTTGAACCTGCGATCCTCCAAACGCAAGGCACCGAGCATCCCACTACCCATTGTGAAAATGACATGGAAAAGACAACAGAAACTCATAGAATCAAAGTTTGTAGAGGCAGTCAGACCAATAAAAGTTTAGCAGTAGTTATAACCTTATAAACTTGTGGAGTATTATCCAGTACTGGTAGATCCTTGGGCTCATCATTTTTTGATACATATCCTGAACTTTCAGCCTCTGTCGAGTCAGAGATGGTGGACGACCTTGACAGACTGGAATCTCCGCAGACACCAGAGTCACCTAGATATTTCTGATCTCTTTTTTTCAAGTTGCTCTCGTAAACTTCGAGTGCACAGAGAACGGCATTTGGGTTGTCGTGCTGTTCCTGCTCTCTGCACAAACAATCAACAAATTCCAGCATAGCTGCTCACAGTTCACGTCATCGTTACTCGTGCAAATAATTTGCAAAAACTAATAATAATAATAATGATAATAACAACAGTAATAATAATCACACGAGACAAGCTACTTGTTCAAAGATTCTCAGAAGCTGTCAAGCACGGGAACACATTCTGCTTTTTGTCAACATTACCATGTGCAATAATATAATAATAGTAGTACTGGTGAACTGGTGGAGATGTAACTGTTCCAGAAAACCCAATTTCTCAGTCTCCGGACAATTTTTTTATTCTGATCCCTGAGGGATCACAACTACCTCGGGACTATAAAAAAAATAACAATAATAATAATAATAATAATAATAGCCTATTGAATCATTTCGACCGAGAGGGGGAGTGATGCCAGTAATTATTAATGCTACCAACAATGTTAACTTAAAACATCTCTTTACAATTTGTAATAAAAAAGCCAAATCGAATAGAAGAAAGATCAAATCTACAATCACAACACAGCAATCTGCATTGTGCTCATGCTTCAAACACAAGCACTTGAGCTTTTCTTATTCCGGTCTTTCATATTCAAGCCTATATTCCTCATCTAGTGTCATCATGTATGATATTCTATCTCGCATACCATTGTTGGTTTGCCTAGAGCAAACTAAAACACAAAGAGCTGCATTCATGAAGGAATTTCTGCCAATGATTTAATGACTCATCAAGCATCTGACAGATGATGAATTCCATCACTGATTGAAGGCCTCGAGTGCAAAGGACAGACAACCAAGAAACAATAGACTGAAATGGGTTGCAACAAGACCAACATCTTCAGCTAACTGTCTGTTGGTTTGTTTGCATAACCTACTTGTTGAGTTGGAATCTTTCAATCACAAGCCAATCAAACCCAATTATATCTCCTTCAATAATAAGATAATTAATTATGGTCATTATATGTTTATGTACCAGTGCTGATTGCACTGAAGCGGTTCGAGAAAACTTCCTACACTACTTGAGTAATATAACTGCATCCTGATTTCTTATCAATCAGGTATTAATCACGCTAAATACAGTGTATCTACCTATCTAACAACACAGACGTTGCTAATCAGTGCTCTTCTCATGTCATTCATATAGGCCAATTTTAAGTTACTTCAGAGTCCTTATGCATAGATATGAAATATAAAGGAGCATCACAAATGAAAATTTATGTTGGTTAAGCTTAGCCTCATTCAGATAAAGAAGCAATATCTCCTGTCACAAGTAATATGTGCAGTTGTCCACATTATGTGTTACTATTCTCCTTAAGCAAAATAAATGAACGTCCTGCTTCACAAGTGAATAAAACCCAGCAGTGACATCTACATAAAATTAAGTCAACTCAGAGACATCATTAACCTAACTTCTGCCTTTCACAAACAAGGAAGAAGCACCAGTAGCTATACATTCAAACCTTTTAAATGCATCACTAAATCTTTATCTTTGATGATTTTGAATCAAAGTGTTACTGCAGGCATGGAATTTTCAGCGATCTAGTGACTATTACCAAAGAACAATAACATGCCCTTGTTTCATAGGCTGCTCAAATCAGATTTTTATTACCGTGGTTTAGTTGAGAACGCATTCAAGTAGGCTTCTGGAGGAAGCACTACATAACGTTTAAAAATGAAAGAGTGAATGGATTAGCCTGCTATATTATGTCAACACAGTCAGCATCAGTCAACACAACAACGTCAACTTAGAGTCTGGAGGGCTTCAAATCGTCATCAGAACAGACAAATACTGTCAGTAGTAAACTCAGTTATAAAATAATGCCACTCAATGAGCAATACAATGAATTACATGTTCACACTGGTGGAAGATCGGATGCCAAGTGAGAGCATTGAGCAATTAACAAGCCATATTATATTAAACCATATTATGTGCCGAGGATGCCACTAACACTTTCCACATGTCACCTCAAGATAAATAATATACTTCGCCTTTTAAGTACCTTGCAATATTATAGTCCATGTCTACCTCTTTTGTTTAGTTTATGAGACTCCTCTTCTTCTTGTTCTTCTCTTCAGCACAAGTATAAGACAACTGTGATAAGACAACTGATGTAGCCAGATTATTGCATGGTGCAGAATAGCTTCAGGGATTTTGGCAGTGCTCATCATAACACTTCAAACACCAGATGCTCTGAATTCTGGCTATAAACAAGATTCAAATTCCATCACTTCTTTGACAAAAAAGCGATTGATGTAAGCAAGACCACTGTCTACACTGTGGGCCAAACCTACTCACATACTTCTCAACGTTTACCTTCATTCTCGCATATCTCCATTAGTAGCATTCTGGGGCTCATCCAGCACACTCCAAACAAGTAGACGAGGCAAATACGCTACATATGTGGCTGCTGAAGGATTGCATTGGCAAACAGTTCAATTGCAACTGGCAAAGTTACAATGACTTTCAAACTTTCAAACATTACTCTGCTACCAAAGACACATGCCCAAGACACCACAACAGATGTAAAAAAATTATCGATCCATTCCCAACATGTCTAAAATGTTGGTAAGAGTTGTAGTGAGGTAACTTGCTAATTACCTCAACATCAACCAATTGTTTCCAGACATACAGTTGGCCTGCCACCCTTTCCACTCTACTTAGACAAATCTCACAGATATTGTCTCACATTCCTTCAGCGATTGACTCTGGACATTTCTTTGTTTTTCACTTCTTCTCGATCTGTCTGCTGCATTTGACACGATCGACCACGACATTCAACTCCCGCGACTGCATCAATTGTTTGGCATGTCATTCACTGTGCTGGAGAGGATGTCGTCCTCTCTGTCTGGTATATAGCAATGTGCATGCCAATGTTGGTTCCTCTTCCAGAGCGACTACTCTTACCTATGGAGTTCCTTGAGGCTCTGTCCTTGGACCCATTCTTTCCCTCCCTCCAAGCATGATCTGCATGATCATCTACATGTGGATGACTCTTACCAGAAATGATCTGCATGATCATCTACATGCGGATGACTCTTCCCAGAGGTCTATGTCTTCTGTCATCCTGTCCTGATTTCACTGATATTCAGCAACTGCGGTCCGTGTCAATTGGCTGCATCAGTGACAACACTGTCTGACTGGATGGAATGTAATCGATTGCAGCCGAATTCATCCATATAACAATTAATTTGGTGATCGTCCTCATGCAAAGGTGGAAAGCTTGGATTGCAGCCCGTTCATGGATGCTGTCGAGCCATGGAACGAAGTCTGTAATCTCAGTCTATTCCTTCACAGAGACCTATCAATGACGTCACACATTATGAAACTCGTGAGGACAGGCTTTGCAATCCTAAGACAGCTGAGGTCGCTTTCTTGGTCTCTTACTAAGGATGCAACTCACCATCTTGTGTATTACCAATTTTTGGTAAGACACCATCTTGTGTCTTAACCATTTTTTGCAAAACTACTTGAAAAAACTATTAAAATAAGACTTTACGACTTTATTAAGCATCAAAATATTCTATGTTCAACTCAGCATGGCTTCCAGCCGGTCATTGTACTGCCATGTCTTTAATTAATCTTCAATCGATTGACTATAATGACTATTCTATAGGCATTTTCATTAATATTGCAAAAGCCTTTAATACGGTCAATCATAAATTACTCCTATTGAAATTGGAAAATTTGGGAATTCGAGGCTTGGCTTTGAACTGGTTCCGTAGTTACCTCCATAATAGATATCAGCAAGTGTTCTGTAATGGCCAATTATCATCCTTAAAACTTGTACAGTATGGAGTTCCCCAAGGATCAATCCTGGCCTTCTTCTCTTCTTGATTTTTATTAATGACTTACTGAATGCCTCTCCTTTGCTCCACTTCCTCCTTTTTTTTGACGATACTACTATTTTAGCCTCGAACAAATCTTATGATGGCTTAATTAAACCTATGAAGAAAGAACTGTCTTTTGTTACTGACTGGTTTCGCACTTATAAGCTATCATTAAATGTTTCTAAGACTAACATTATTTTATTTAGATCGCACCGCAAATACTCTCAGCCTACTGATTGTCAGCTTTCTATTAATGACATTGCGATTCCTAAAGTTAGCACTACCAAATTTCTTGGCCTTATAATTGATGAATTTCTATCGTGGAAGGAGCACATTGCCAATATTGCATCGAAAATTGCAAAAAACATAGGCAATATATCTAGAATCGCCTATCTCCTTCCAACTAACATCCTGCTTAACTTATACTACACCATGATTCATCCCTACCTCTCTTATTGTAATTTAATATGGGCTTCAAATTACCCATCAAGGCTAATTCCTCTAATTATGCTCCAAAAAAGAGCCATCCGAGTCATCTTTGGTCCTTATATGACTTGCTATTGGCTCTCCAACAACTTGTTTACTAATTCTCGTATTTTAGGTCTTCACCAAATTACATTGATCCAATCTGACGAATTTATGTACAAATTTGTTAACAATTTATTACTGCCAATTTTCTCTAATCAATTTATGCAAATTTCGTCTACTAATAATTACAATATTCGTTCATCATGTAATTATAGACCAATTTTATTTAAAACGAACACTCGTCTATTTTCCACCAGATATGTGGGTCCCAATGAATGGATTAAGTCACCTATTGAAATTAGACAATCCCACAATTTTAGTATGTTTAAGAAACAACTCAAAGAACATCTATTTGCTACTTTAACTGGGTAAATTTAGTCTCCTTAATCATTAACACTAATTAGCTATTAATGCTATTTATGGGTTTGTGTGTATGCAGCATTGTAGTTAACTAGTTAACATAATAAAACTCCTATATTATGTTGACCTGCTGCTATATAAACATTGCTGTGTAAAGGTAGCTATTATGTTTTACTGTACTGCGCTTCGTTTTCTTGCTTGTGATGCAATTACTATGTTCATTTACTTTACGGACCAATAAAAACACTTGGTTATGGTTATCTTGTGCAAAGCTTTATTCAGAGCCAAATCAAGTACTTTAATGTCGCCTTAGCTGGCTTGCCACAGCGCAGCATAATATGGCTTCAATTGGTCAGCTGCTGTTGTTTCGTCATGTGGTTAAAACCAGATTGAAACCATGATATAAAAGATCAGCTTAAGTGACTCAGAATTGCCTAGTGCATCAAATTCAAACATTGTCTTAACAGCTGCGCACCACATTACCCCGCAGTCACAGTAGGCCACTATCAGACGATCCCAATCAATGTTCCCTCTAAACTTTGTGCATGTATGCTCACAAGGGCCATGGAGCCAGCACGCACAGGAATTTAGCATATGTTTTGCAAAAATAATGAGTCATGATTTATTTTTATGAAACTATATAAATCGAGCCTGCTAGCCGGCTGCAGCCCATCTTACTCCAGAAAGTTTGGTTAGACATTTTATTTATAGGTTATCAGAACTTGTCACAGTAGACTTTCAGATATGATCTTAATTTGACTATCATTACATTCAGGTCAGACCTGCCAATAAAAGTGTGAGCTAATTATAAAATGTTGCACACACAATATTCCTTGCACACATTATCTAAAAAATTAGAGGGAACATTGTCTGCTGATGTATTTGTGCCAGCAACTAAAACTCTAAAACTAAGATGGGTGCTATTGCTGTGCGTCGTTGATACACATTCCTAAAACAGTCTTCCTGCACCAACCAATAAGCTAAATGCACCATCCAATAAGCAAAATGCACCATCCAATAAGCCAATAAGCTAAATGCACAATCCAATAAGCTAAATGAGCTAATCCAATGAGCTAAATGCACCATCCAATAAACTAAATGCTCCATCCAATAAGCTAAATGCACCATCCAATAAGCCAATAAGCTAAATGCGCCATCCAATAAGCTAAATGCGCCATCCAATAAGCTAAATGCACCATCCAATAAGCAAAATGCACCATCCAATAAGCCAATAAGCTAAATGCACAATCCAATAAGCAAAATGAGCTAATCCAATGAGCTAAATGCACCATCCAATAAACTAAATGCTCCATCCAATAAGCTAAATGCACCATCCAATAAGCCAATAAGCTAAATGCGCCATCCAATAAGCTAAATGCACATCCGTATGCAGACAACAATTTAAAATGCACATATGTAACTATGAGCATTAACATTTGCACTGTAGACTAGGCAGTTCTGTAGGGTATCCTATAAGTAGACTGCGACTGATGATCATGATGCTATATAAATTGTCATAATTATAATTTAAAACTATAACAGAAAGAAGACAAAGTCTAATTAACATACGTTATGTTTGACCCTCTGAGCAGCATCTCCCAGGCTGGAGGCAGCCCCACAAATTGCCCATCCTCAAAACCAACATGAAGGTTCCTCTTAAACCCAGTTGGGCTTCCAATTTCCTTAATTTCACCAACTTCTTCAAACGGTGTCACTGTATAAGCAGAGCTTCTGCGTACAAATATCTTTCGAAAACGGTCTTTAAGAGAATTGTGTTTTCTAAGTCCACTTGCTGCGGTGTCCATGTTGTGAACATCGACCTACATAAAGGATGAATATACAGTAACCTCACCAACACACATGTATGTATGCCTGCATGTATGTATGTATACATGTATGTATACATGTATGTATACATGTATGTATACATGTATGTATGTATGTATACATGTATGTATGCCTGCATGTATGTATGTATACATGTATGTATACATGTCTGTATACATGTATATATGTATGTATACATGTATGTATGTATGTATGTATGTATACATGTATGTACGTATGTATGTATGTATGTACGTACGTACGTACCTACGTACGTATTTATACATGTTTGCATATTTGTGCTATGGAAATATTGTGATGTTCGAGGGGTAATGTCCTAGGGAGGGGTAATGTCTGGGGGGCAATGCCCGGGGAAAATGTCGGGGGTAATGTCCTAATACCCAAGGAAACATCGTAAACTCATGAAATATTCAAATCATATTCACATAACAGATTCACTGCAATGATCGTAATGGATGAGCAGTTACAGACTTAACCCAGTATATTGTTGAGAATCGTAAGACTTGGCAGTTTTTGGAACATATTAAAATATTGTAATGTAATGGAGCACTTATATAGCGCCACTCGAATCAGAGGCGCTCACGACTGAACACAAGGCTAAACAGAGAAAAGGAAAGTCTTCAGGGAGTTCAGGTAGGCAGCAGGGAAGAGAGAGAGCAGCTCCATCAGAAGAGGAAGGGGAGGGTGTTCCAGCTGGTGGGATGTAGGTGAAGGATTGGGTCATGGCAGAGCGCAAGCGGGGAACCACCACAAGTTCGTGGGCAGTGGAACAAAGGGAAACCCGGTGCAGAATAGAGCAGACCCTAGTGCAAAGAGAAAGAAGGCACATTTGCATTGTAAAAGTATTTGTGGCGACTTATTTAAAACGCTACAGTCCGCTATCCACTTACAGAATTTGTTTGTTTTTCTAAATGATAACCAAAGCTATAAGGGGCTCTGAGCCAAGGCTTGGTTGGCTTATGTTTAAATTCAGCAGTGCACCATAACATGACCTGCTGTCCTTATACAAGGCAGTCAGAAAGAGATGGCCTAAAAAGAACAGGATCTAATATTTGACATATGAGAGACAATGAGGCACATTGACGGCTGACAAAGAGGCAGAAAAGTCAAGTCACTACCTCCATTAGAAAGTGGAGACAGACAGAGAGAGACAGACAGAGAAATAGAGAGACAGAGTGAGCAAGAGTTCAACAAACTGTGGGAGCTGCCTAAATCCTGAACAGTCCCCAACCAGATGAGCTGGATTTGTCGGGGTTCAGTTTCATATTTGTAGACAGATGTTGCAGCAAGAGCACATCATCTGCAGGAGCAAAGTCTCTGTGGGGCATCTGTGACCTTTTGAGATGAGATACATGGATTGGATCAGCATTAAGGTCGACTTCTACATCATGACAAGATGCAGAGATACTGATGAAGAACAGCAGTAATCCTGTTAAGGTCACTTGCGTGCTTATGGTCAGGAGGGGGCAATTCTCCCAGTTTGGGGGCAATTGTCCGTGGGCAATTGTCCGGGGGGGGGGGTAAATGTCCGTCCCTCAGTTAACTTGTATCTCATCCACTGGTAGAGAACAGCTTAACAGTGGGTCTTTGTGTAGCTGTCAGAAGGAACGAAACACTTTTATGAATGAAAACTCTTTACCTTAGCAAATTAACCAAGATTTTACAACGACTGATCATTGTTCACCGATGCGAGACATTGCGACTAGGGATGATTTTTCAAATTATTGTCATCGAACCGTAAAGGCCTAACCCATAGTTAAGTTATTGCACTTTTATCAAGACACGCGTGTTAGTGTTCTAGAGTTCATCTAATCGCAGTGTGAATGAGCTAATACTCTAAAAATTAACTAACCTTTCTGAGCAAGTTTAACGCTTCATTTCCAATCTACGATTAAATAACTTGTAAACTCTAAACCAGGAAGCCTGTCAGAGAAACATCTGAGGACACCCTCGTGCTATATTTAGCCGCCACTGTAGAGTCGTTTAATACTTGTACCCCGTGAAAATTTATCCATTGCGCTGAACGTCCGTCTCATTGGACTTAGGCTACATTAAGATTTCTGCACCAGCGTTTGACTTGAGCGAGTTAGCGTCTAGTGCGACACGGACTCAGCTCTGTGTACATACAGTTCGCTACTCAACCGTAACGGTACTGGCCCAGTCAGCAACATTGGTAAGAGCGCAGGATGCCTCGTTAGTGCTCTTCTCTGTAGTAGAGCCAGCGGATCGCGGTTAACTCCCCGATGCTGGCTCATTTCGGATATTTAAATCTTGGGCTAGTACGATCCTAGTAAACTCCTCCACTGTTTTGACAGTGCCAGTCCCAAGCCTGGAGAAAGGAGGAGGGCAACCCCAAATCATCTTCGATATCGAATGGTGTCGTTAAAAAATCAACACACGATCCTATAGCTAGTAGGCTACCATAAATGGCGTGGCGTTCGTTAAAGCTGACGATGGATGTTGAAAATGAACAGGGTCGACCCCATAGGCCTAGGCCTATATCATAGGCCTACTATGGTCGCTAAAAAACCGAACATTTGCATTTACATTTGTCTACAAGTGAAACATGCTCAAAGAAAGATGTTGCTTAAGCTGTGTATTTGATGTGCGTGCTCCCAGATCAAAATAATTATAGTCGGCCCTTTTATTACAACAAACACGGAGTCTTGCTTGGCGCTTCTTCAACTCAATAAACTAAGGGGCCGTTCACATATTATATAACGTATAAAATCCCAATTTTTGACCCACCCCTTACCCCTAATAACGTTATATAACAGCAGCTGTGACCCCCCACCCCTATATTATATAACAGATATGCCACCAACCCCCATACCTCACCCCAGCCTATAAGCACATTAAAAGACATACTATCGACATAATTGTATGGCACAATTTGACACTTTTATAACAAGACGATGTTAGTTACGATGATTGATTGATGGATGAATAGATGGATTGATGAATGAATGATTGGATGGATAGATGGATGGGTGGATAGATAGATAGATAGATAGATGGATAGATAGATGGATTGATGGATACGATAGATGGATGAATGGATGGATGGATGTTTGGATGAATCGATGAATAATTAGAGGCTGTCCCATCTAAAATAACATTTTTGAGCACCACCCCAGTGCCCTAGTATCCCTGATCTGGTGCCCCAGAGTTCAAACCTCACGTTAGGTTCTCTATCTTTTTGTCTATGTGCGTGTCTTGCTACCTCTCCCTCTCTTGTCTATCCCTACATACGTACATGTATGTATGAATAATATGATAATTATATGATGTGAATACTTATAATCGTGTTCATATATATAAATATATATATATATGTATGCATATGCATAAATGTGTATACGTATACATTTTCAGTATATACATGTACATGTATAAAATATGTGTGTTCAGAATAATAATAATCACATAATAATAATAAGCCGGAGACTGGCTTTGGACTATCCCTTTGGCTTCCTGCGGGTTGGGATTAAACAATGAGGCGGTCAGGGTTGCGGTAGGACTTCGCCTAGGTCTAGTGCTCTGTGCACCGCATCCATGTCAATGCGGGGAGAGCGTCGATCCAGGTGGACATCATGGTCTGGTCTGCAGAAGATCAATGGGAAGAGCAGCACGACACTCTGCCATAAATGAAATAATCTGGAGAGCTCTCTTGAAAGCGGACATTCCAAGCTCAAGAGAACCATCGGGACTGATCCGCACCGATGGCATGAGACCAGATGGCGCCACATTAATCCCATTGGCGAGAGGCAGACACCTAGCATGGGACGCAGCAGCCATTCACACATGCGCATCGTCTTATGTACATCTGAGAGCATCAACAGCCGGTGGAGCAGCAGAACATGCCGCAGAACGGAAGTGCATCAAGTACTCATCCCTCCCCCACCACGCATGATTTTGTGTCAGTGGCCATCGAATCACTGGGCCCCATAAACCGTACTGGAATGGAGTTTCTACAAGAGCTGGGCCGCCGTATGACATAGGCAACGGGAGACCCTCGCGAAACAACTCATCTTTTTCAACGTCTATCTATTTGTACACAACGTTTTAATGCAGTGGCATTCAGGGGCTCTTTTGTTCAGCCCGATGGGGACGAAACCTATATCAATAATAATAATAAAAATAATAATAATAATAATAATATAAAAATATGAAACCTGGAGAAGGAGGAGAGTGGAAAACAATAAGAAGCATACAATGTCAGTGTTAAGAGCCATAGGCAGAAAGGAAGAAGTAGGTTTTAAACTTACAGCGGAATACAGACTCAGTGAGTAAGGAAAAAGATAATCAAGAGAATGTGGAGAAAGAAGAGGAGAATGAAAGCGGAGAGAGCTTGAGGACGGTTAAGAGGGTGAAGAGAAAGATGGGGATGGAAGCAGGAGAGAGGAGAAAGTTTATACCGGGCGAGGGTAGAGAGGAGGAGTAAGAGAGTGAAGAGGAAGAAGAGGAAGAAAAGTGCAATAGAAAGGTAGGGGAGGATGAGGAAGAAGAGAAATATGAGGAACAAAGATGCAAGAATGGGAGTGAGTATGACGATGGTGATGATGGGGTCAGGAGATGAGGATGGAGGCAGGAAGCTGGGAACGGAGGAAAAGAATGAAGTGTAAGAGGACGATGAAATCAGGAGGGCAGGGTAGGAAGAGGATGAAGAGAGTAGGGGGGGGGGATGAATGGAAGGATAAAACCAGAAGGAGGAGCGAGGAGGAAGATGAAATACGGAGAAGGAGATAGAAGAACGAGGATCAAGAGAGAGAGTAGGAGGAATGGAAGGATGAAACCAGGTGGAGGAGGAGGAAGATGAAATCCATATACATGAACTGCGTATGCGAGTAAGGTCTCAAGCGTCCCCAGCTATATATGTCGGTCTGATATCAATTTCGCCGACATCTGGTTGACTAATGACATGCGGGTGGTCGTTAATGACCGCCGGAATGTTGCCGTATTCGCCAGCTAATGTCCCGCGTGTCGCTCCGGATAGGTGACCTCTGTCGCTGGCTAATCAGGCCTGACAGTGGCCGGACGGGGAAGGGAATCGCTCAGGAATCATTATCTATTAACGAGGGTTGCACTGTACATCCTATTTAAAAACACCATTTTAGTTTCCAACTTGTTTTGCACTAGAAATGAGCATTATAGTATCACACAGAATGGATTGGTTTAATATTGCACTATCAGGTATTTATCGATAAGTTCGCGGTACAACTCTACCTATTTAATAGCATATAATGTATACAGAGTGCGTACTACAACTGCAATTGGGTATTTAACCAAACTTAAAGCTATTTACACATACTATAGAAAATGAAATCAAACATCATGATAATACCTTCCAAACTAATAATTTCAAGTGAATTAATTTAAATTTAAACCAGAATCAAAACAAAGCACACAGAATTGAATTTTAGAGCGTTTAGAGCTATGCACATGAAATTGCTAAAATTGTAAACAGCAAATTGTTAAAAGTGGATTTATAAAATAATAACTATGAACGTCAAATCATTTCACCAGGTGGCAGCTAATGGTGCAAGTTTTGGTTCACAACGTATTGTGAACTTCGATTAATCAATGAAGGTCCGTGGTATATGGAATTTCCATTTGGCAGGCAAACAGGCAAAATGGCATAAGCTGAAAAAAGTTTGTTATATAACAAAACATTCAACCTACCCCACCCTACACAATATAACGCTAACAAAACCGGAACCCACCCACCTACCCCTTGAGCGCTGTATAATTTGTGAACGGCCCCTTAACCCCTACGATCAGGGCACGGTCCATCTTGCGATCAACGGCAGAGGGGCCAGATCAGTGAAAAGCAGCACCGGCCTGACCGCGAGAGCGGCTGCCACTAGGGGTCGTATTTATATGGGAAACTTTACGATCATTCAATGATCTCTGGAGCGGTACGAGAACCACTCTACGTATGAAGCACTACGAACCACTGCTTCACATCTATAGCAATGCACCGTATGTCAGGCTATACTCAAGCCTATTCATGTATCTGCAATCTATGCGCTGACTTACAAACGCCGATAGGTCTTCCCTCCTATACCGAAGTTGCAAGGCGCAACACTGTAAACAAATGTACGTTAATATAACGCTATGGCGGGCCCATTATTTAAAAATAAATCCTTCATTCAAGTCTTATGGCCTGTCCGCCACAGTGTTATAGACTCCCTTGGTGGCTGGATGTCTTCAAATCGGCTTCGGCTGAACCCATCCAATACTCAATTTATCTGGCTTGGCACCAGACAGCAGCTAGCGAAAATTGATCTCTGTGCCTTCGCTGCCCAGTTTCCCCTCTTTACTTTCTCCGCCTCTGTTCGGGATTTATGGGTCACTCTTGACCAAGAACTCACCTTTGCTCAGCATGTCAATAATGTCTCTCGTAGTTGCTTTTACCAGCTCCACCAATTGCAAGTAATATATCGCTCTCTTTTCAGCGCCGCAGCTACTCTGGTTCATGCCTTTGTTACCAGTCGACTTGACTATTGCTCCTCAATATATGCTGGCCTCCCCCAAGTTCGGATTGGGCGTTTGGAGCGGGTTTTGCGTGCGGCCACCCGACTGATTGGTGGGATTCCCAGAATAGGTTAAGTATCAGAGTAAGGCCTACAAGCGGAATATCCTGCACTGGTTGCCTCTACCCCAGCGCATCTTAGTTAGGGCATCTGCCTTAGTTTGGCGCCGCCTTGGCGGTACTGCACCTGCCTATTTGCAGGAGCTATGTCGTCCTATTACTGCCAGTAGTGGTCGATGACCACTTCGCTCTGCCATTCACGGCGACCTGATCGTCCCTTTTGCACCCACTTCCATAATGCAGAATCGGGCTTTCTCGGTCGTGGGACCTACCATCTGGAATGGACTTCCCATAGAGCTCCGCCACCGACCTAAGAACTCATCATCTTCATTTTACGCCTCTCTTAAGACTGTCATTTTCAGCCGAGGGTTAGGCCGGGAGCGCCTCTGAGTATATATCTTGAAGGGGCGGTCAATCGAGTATTTTTGGATTGATTGATTGATATATGCAGGTCTCAAGTCAAAATCACGTTGATTATCCTGCTGCTATATGTAATATCTGTCTACAATTGTGATAATTTTTATATGAAGATTATAGGCCTACCTATTCCTAGCTACAGGTCAAGGTGTATATTGGTCCTTGGTTACAGGTTGTACATCGGAGTACGAATCTTCAACATCCAGCTGAGGAAGCGAAGAGGGGTGGGGTGCAGAGTTAACGCACCGAGGGAGCATAGCCGTACAGAGGACGGGGCCAGCGGGGCCGTGGCACAGGGCGAAAATATGGAGGGGGCGCAAATTTCAGTATGACATAACTTGTATTATTCTATAAACTCATTCTTTCTTCAAATATATCCCTATTTTCATTTAAGAATAAAATCTAAAATTACAGGTACAGTTAAAAGTGCAACTAAGAAAGCTTTTGGTAGGAGTTATACCATCTTTGGTTATACCAGTTAAATCATTTCTTGTGTATTAAAAAATTTATATACAGAATATGCTTAATTTACTTACTTATTATATTAAAAATGCAAAATATGGGGGCGCCAGATTGATGCTACGCACATGGCGCAATTAGAGCTCGGTACGGCCATGCGAGTGAGATCATTGTATATCTGTAACGTTGACATGTCCTTCTTTCACTAAGCAGCATTGTTGGTTAAATAAGTGTATAACGTATAATAGACGCCTATTTATGCTATCATAGACATAGAGCGGTTTGAATTTAAGCGAAAATTATTAGTATCGTTATTAAAGAATATGCTTAATTTACTTACTTTTTTATAGTATAGATGAACATGTTATCTATGCTGGACAAACGAAATGTCGTCATGGTTGCGTCAGCGTGTTGACCTTTAGTTGCGGCGTAGATCCACGGCCAATCTTAATATAGCACATTCCTAACACAATGTAATAATCTATGGTTTGAAACGTCAACAGGAGGCTCGTCGAAATTTCTACCAGACTTGCGATTAAAACACTCAATACTTTAAATTTAATGGTATTTGCGGTAAGTAAATTTGTCAAACATTTTAATAAATGTATTAGTCCTATTTATCTTTCTTGTTGACTCGATTTAGATTATCTTGAACATATTCATGTTTCGGATGATTTTAAGAGCACCCTCAATCTTCACTATATGACCTGCGAAAGTTCTACCAGACGTGCCATAAGAACACTTAATACTTTAAATTTATTGGTATTTGCGGTAAGTAAATTTGTCACACAATTTAATAAATGTATTATTTATCTGTATTGTTGACTCATTTAGATTTTCATTGAACATATTCATGTTTCGGAAGATTTTAAGAGCACCCACAAACATCACCGTATGATAGTACGGCCGTTATGACAGTCGGCACAACTAAAACGGATAGTTCACTTCTTGTCTGAAAGCCATCAGAACTGGATAGGACTATAAAGATCCAGCCTCACAACACCTGATTGATAATAAATGAATATAATGATGATATTCATATGCAAGAAAAACAGTCAGATATTCCACAAGTTTGGAACGTTGTGCAAGACGGTCAATTGTTTATAGGCCTATTGGTGCAAACTTGTGGTCTAAAAGTTATGGTCAGGTGTGGCGCTGTAAGGGTCGGTTAGAGGCTGGTTAAACGTCGTGACGGTCGGTTAGGGTCAGGTTTAGATAGATATCATTTTTGCTATAAACTTCATACTTGAAATGTTTGTTTTAGTTATGTTTGTTGTTTGTCTATCTGTTTGATGCTGCAAGAAATGTCTAGAAAATGCTGTGTTCCAGAATGCTCGTCAAATTATAGAGGAACGCATTATGTCACTGTATTCCGATTTCCACTTGGCAAGACACAGCGGACTAAATGGATCCGTGCAATTCCACGGAAAGATTTCACTCCTACCAAATACGCTGTTGTATGCATAAAACATTTTTCGACAGAATTTACTGTGACTGAAGATTGTGTCATGCGTCCAGATGGATCAATGTTATGTGTTAAGAGAACTATTCCTAAACTTTCGAAAGAGGCGTATCCATCTGTTTTCCAATTTTGCCATCTTACTTGTCATCCGAGCCACCAAAGAAGCGTCGGACTCCAGAAGACAGGCACGCAGAACTGGATACACGGGAACAAAGGGCATTTATGTACTGGGGAAAAAATGATGCCATCGAGTCTTTTGACATGCTGCGCTCAGGAATTTATGCTCATATTGAACAAGATCCTCAGTTGGTTATTTTTCCATCAGATACACATGTATGTATATGTATTTATAACGTGTACAAGGTCATACCTAAATGTGAATCTGAGGCGTGGATAGTCAGTCGCCAGGAGATTATGCAATTAGATTTCCAAATCCTTGAAAGCCAAAGAGAAATAGTGAGAAATAAGGATCTTGGAAATGTTATTGAGGTTGGAGATAGGTCTGAAGTTAGACAAATTGCTAGTGTCAAGGTCAGGCTTTTTAAGTAAAGTTATTTATTATTTATCAAAAATTATTTATTCTTGATACTATCGAGTACCCTGAAGTCAAAGTTGCAAATAATTTAAAAGTTTCTGGTTTTTGTGCGAATGTGCGTGTGTCTGGTGATCGTTTGGCATCAGATCTTGGGATCTGATGAATTGCTGGACCGTTGGTCAAAGCTGGATTCACTGGTAAGCCATTTTTTGAAGGGTGACATCAAGTGTAGTTCAGAGTCTAAAATGGAACAAGCTCTTGCTCTTCTTCAGGAGTTATGTGATGAAGGTGACAGCATTCAGTCGGATAACAGTTCATTTTCTTTGAATTTTTTGACTGAGCAACTGCACATTCGTTTGATGTCACTTAGAACTTACTGTGCAAAAATGATGCGTGACAGAGACAGTGAACCATTTCGATCAGTCAATGATGAACGGCTGAAATTTATGGAAGAGGTTGTTTTGTGGCTTACTAACTGGGAGGCAATGAAGTGCAAGGGCAGGCATGGCTGCCTGTCACAAGAGACTCATTTTGCTCTACAACATACTGTCAAATCTATGAAGTTGATTATCCATTATTTGCTGGCTGAATTAAAATTTAGCTATGTACCTCCTAGAAAATTCCAAACTGATAACCTGAATATCGATTTTCTCAGTGCCGACAGCTGTCTGGAGGAAACTCTCATGTTTCAGTAAGGCAGATTATTGAGTTTGAAAAAAAGTTGAAGCTCATCAGTGTCTTGCATTTGAAATCTGCCTAGTGTGGTAATTTTAATTTGATTCAATTTCTGTCTGATGTTGATTGTCAGGAAAGTCTTGCCACAGATGCAATTATACTTGATGCATTTACTGATGTTGTCAGTGATTGCTGTGATGGTTGTATTGATGACAGGGACTTGACTTGCATTGTTTTTATTGCTGGCTATATTGCACATAAAGTTAGTAAATTATTTAGTTGTAAATTGTGCCAGCATGAACTCTGTACTGACAGAGAGCTGCTTTGTGAATTCGGCGAAAGCTTGGATGACAAATTCTTGTATATTGACATTTTGAGCAGAGGGGGACTTAAATGGCCAACCCAATTTTTAACTGATATTGTTTCTGATGTGTTCGTTGTATTTAACTGTCTTATTTCAAAAAAATATGAGAATGAGTTTTTGTCTGTTACAAATCAGAGAGATTTAGTAGTCCGCATGAGCTTGGATTTTATTAATCATTCAGATAACACCTGTGAATGTGGTAATGCAAAGTTGAAACTTGTACATAGATCTGTTTTCATTGCTGCAAACATTATGTTGAACAACTACACAAAGCTTGTAAATGACAAAAAGAAGCCTGAACAGTCGGAGAAATGTAAAAGGAAATTGACTACACTTGTTGTTAAATGACCTGTATTAAGAAGCAGTCATAGTTAAATTATACATTTCTATTTAATTACATGTATGGTATATGACACTTATTCAACATTATTCTAAGAATGAGTGAATACATAATTTTGTCGTTGTAGTATGAGTGCATTCTTTAAAATCAATGGTTGGTAGCATTAACAACATTAAACAGTCGTTGACTATGTTGCTATCAAGTAGTAGCAATTTCAGTTTCAACACTGTGTGATAACTAATATCATTAGCGTTGTCCTCCTCCTTTACCAGGCTTGTGACAGGCACTCCTGGACTGTATTTAGTGACGGAGTACTATCTATGTCTCAAAAACTAATAGTAGCAGCTTCAGTTTACGACACTGTGGTAACTCATATCATTAGCGTTGCCCTCCTCCTTTATCCAGACTTGGGACAGGCACTCCTGGACTTTAAGCAGTAGCTGAGTACAGTCTATATCTCAAAAACCCGTAATAGTGGGGGTAGTACTTTCAGTTGAATGACACTGTGTGATAACGAATATCATTAGAGTCACCCTCCTCCTATATCCGGGCTTCGGACTGGCACTGTCAGAGTGCAGATAGTGGTGGGGGTTATGTTGCTGTTAAAGAAATAAATAGAAATGGGCTTATCAGTAACCGATATCTACCAAATCAACATTGCAGTAAGCCACTAGTGAGCCTCCGGCTGCTGACGTCTTAATGTGTTGTAGTTGGCTTGCTGTTACTAAATATAGCCGGCCGTGGTAGATCTCGAAGAAGACGGTCGAATTCCGGATTTTTACGAAATTTTCGCAAATCTGCATCGCCAACTTCTGTTTTGATTGAATTTTCATCGAGAAGTAGCAAGTAGACTTAACAAATTTCAAAACAACGATTTCTTATCGAATGTTTTCAGTTTGGATCTCGAATTATCGATCTTAAGCTACAAATTTTGATGCTAGGCCTATTATGTTTTTTGCCATTTAGACCTATCGATGATACTTTATAACTAGGCCTACTGGGGTAGGCCTAAGAAATATTTGGTATTTTACTAAATGTTAAATTTACCAAATTTAACTCTCTCCTTAGTTTATCTGTTTTCTGTTGTGAAGGCCTGTTGTTTTCTATCTTTCTCTTATCTAATTTCCACATGGACGTGTTCTTGTCTTCTCTTGTTTTCGAGTAGCCTAGGCCTAATTAGATGTTCGAATATTAATTGTAGATTGAAGAAAAGATTGAATCGAACATATTTTTAGTGCCTTAATGGGCTATTGATAATAAGTTAACTGCGCTGTCCAGAGTGATAATATCATTAATATGTTGATATTCAACAGGTCAATTTTCATTTTACCCGCATTACAGAGGTTATGTTAGAAATCCTGACCATGTTTGAGATCCTGGGTCACTGGATCCTTTAGCTGGTATTTGTCTATTTTGTAATCCTGTGTCGCTGGTCACGACTTTTGACGCCTATCTTGTATCCTATCTTGACGCCTCTGGGTTTGCTGACCCTATTTTCTCTTTTCTTGTGACCAAAATGTTGTCTTAGGTGTGACTGCCTCCCTGTTGTGGATGAATGGAACGAGATTTTTGAAGAAAGCTTTTTGGAAACATTGTCCCTATGCTTCTTTGTTGAAAAAAATTATTTTGGCATATTGCAGCTCAGTTAAATGATACATGTATACAGTTACAGTTTGCTCTCTTTCAATCTATCCCCTACTCTACTTCTTTTTCTTTCTGTTATCTAGTTCACTCCATTTCTTAACTTTATGACATTTTGCATTATTGTTTTGTCTTTTAGAACTGACAGGAAACCATTACAGATGACCTGAGATGCCTGGAGAGTGGAGATGTCATGGGACGAAAACGAGAAGGACCTGGACATGGACAGAGGAGACAAGTGGAAGAGGAGGAGATGCGTTGCTCGATATGAAGACCTACACGGGAAGGACTACAGTACTGCGTTAAGTTTCTAAGCTACAGAATTAATTGCTTTATGCTAGGTTAGATGAATGTGGGACGCGGTGGTGTAGCGATATACGTTCTATGCCGTGTTAGTTGAAGGTCGCATGTTCGAAACTACCTCAAGCCACTCCGTAGTGACTCTGGTCACTGGACAAGTTGATTGCCCAGAATTGTCTGTGAGGAAGGAAGGCAATGGGTAATCACCTTACCCTTGTAAAACGTGGGTGGCATATAAGCCAATTAATGGACTGAGGGCCTGTCTGAGGGCTAAGGACTTATCATCGTCATCATCATCATCAGACAGTTTCATTACTTTCTATCTCTGTTCTCAGTGCATTCTGTGTTTTTCACTTCCGTTTCACTGTCCTACTCAGAGTTTTTACTCTAGATCTCCTTTCTCATTTTCTTTTTTGTCTTATTCTTCACGTACTTTGGTCAGTTTCGGTATACGTTAGTTTTGGATCCATCCTTGTATTCTCCTTTGATTAAGTTCTAATGATTGATTGCCTCTACAACGACCACAAGTAAACAATTTAACGCGAATAAGTTCCATCTAAATGCACAGACGAAAAGAAAATGGCGTACAGTATAAAAATTATGCTGCTACATGTAACTCTAATTGTAATCGTTAACTTCTCAAAACTTTTTAAGCGCCACTCGAAAGCCAAATTCAGGACACCAGATTATTGAATGATTATGTTGCGTTCAGTCTGTTATGAGATGATTAAGGTGTTCGAATGTAGTTTTGTATTCACCTCAGACCTGAGGTCAACACAGAACTACCTTCCAACTGCTTGCTTAAGAAAATGTGATGGGCCAAATGCGTCACATTTTCTCTGTAGGGCCCTGGCTTTGCATAATATTAAGTAGCTTACATTTGGGTAGTCCACTCATTACAAGTCTCTCAGGCAGTTCATTATTTCTCATTTTGACGTAGTACTCGTTAAACTGACGTATACTTTGTTGTCTGTGATTGAACGTTATTAGACGTTACAATCAGAGGGGTATAAGCCCCTAATCAGTTGCTTCAAATTGAAGCAACTGATTAGGGGCCGTTCACATATTACATAACGCATAAAATCCCAATTTTTGGCCCACCCCTCTAAACAATATAGCCTACATTATGTTCTCAATCTCTCACTCACTTTAAAACCGTACTTCTCGCTCATAAGTATGTACTGCCTCTGCTGCGTCCATATTATTTCAGTTTCGATCTTACTTTCAGTCTCATGTTTGTCGTACATTTTCTCAACCAAACGGCATATTTTCTTCATCGCACTCTATATTAACCAATTTCTCTCTGCGTAGGCCTATCTAATAATAATTTTCTCGATACACTTGTCTATCTGTCATCCTATGTGCCTCCTTATCTATCAATTGATGTATAGATCTGTGTATTCATGCATCTATCAATCTATCTAATATTTCTTTCTCAGTCTTATCTATCTAGATATCTGTCTGTGTATGTAGGCCTACCTATTGATCAATTCAGTTATCTATATATGTATCAATTTATCTAGTTATCAATTCATCTATGTCTCTATCTGTAATTTCTCTCTTTCTCTGCCTTATCTATCTATCTCTATAGATCTGTCTAATATTTATCTATCTCCATTTATCATCTATGACTCTCTCTATTAATCTATCTATCTATCTGTCTGTCTATCTCTGTATCTATCTGTCTATCTATCTGTCTATGCAGTCTTTCTTTCTGTATCTGCCATGTCTATCGATCTATCAATCAATCTCCATTTAGGCCTAGGCCTATCATTTATTTCTCTCTCTATCTCTTACACCCAATCGCTAACCCTGTCTTTTGTTTTTTCTCAATCTTCAAAATAATTATCTCTTTTTCACTCTTTCGCTATCGCTGCAGTGTCTGTTCTCTCGCTCTCCGTTTTCTCTCATTCAGTTTTACTGTCACGGACTTTGTTTTCGATTACTCATTGACTTCTAAGCCTATGCTTGTGTAGTAGGCCTATGTCGTTTCCGAACCGTCTCTGGCTCATAGTATTTCTATGCGCAATCATGTCTCTGATTTGCGCCAATGTTTGCCTAGCATTTCAATCCAAGTAAAAGCAAATAACTCAAATTGAAAATGTCTAAATTTGGCCTATTAAATTTTGTGGGTGATGTCAAACTTGTGATGACTTTCTACTGCCTGAGAGCTGCAATGAATGGCCTACGGAGACCTTTGCCAACACCTCCTCGTGGTGGTCTCTGGGCGTGAAGTTAATCCAACTGGTTGACTGCATGGCGAAGATTGGCAGCAGCACGTTGCCATTCTCTGTCTGTTTCCAGGATAGTGTGCTGTGCTGTTACTGCTGTACTATCTGATGACCAAGCTAGCTCTTAATTTACTGACGGTGGCGACAATATCTTATTTTGGTAAGCTTATATTCTATGCGTTAACGTTTCGCAGCAAAGTTATCCACTGTAATTACAATAAGCCTACTAGTAAGTTACTAATTAATATGTATATAATACCTGTAAGGCGATAGCAATCAATAACTCAAACAGCGCACCATTATTTGACTAGGCCTACTGGGTCCTATCAACATACGTCTTCATGACAATCTTGGCAGTTCAGGTATCTCACATATTTAAACAGAAGCACGTACAACACAGGTCTAGCATGTAATATTCGACAGTTGCATTAAAAAACATTCTGTACAATCATGATCAATTTGTAGATCAAAGCTGAAGATCACATGATACTGCTTATCTTCTAGGATGACAATCGCATAGACCTACATTGCACTTAGCACAGACGATTCGCCATTCGCCAGTTTCCTTGAAGGCTTTAGCAAACTAAATTTCAATGAGCATGGTCATGCTTCAATAAGAATAGTCATGGTTGGTAGAGCATCATTTTCATTTGTAAACACATTCTTCAATCTTGCTTATTAATTGTTGCCAGATACAGTGAAAGTCCAAGGAGGAAACAGACATCTGGGAAGGAGAACAAGTGATCATATATAGGGGCGGCCGCCGTCTTCCTCTTCGCCAGGTCCAAAAAAACGATCGTTACCAGGGCACCGGGTTCCCCAGCTAGTAGAATATAATATAACAGTCAAATCGGACAAGTTTTCGTGGAGTGATTCCTACGGACACCAGATTGCTGTGGGGGAGTACACAGATTAGGCCTATTAATTCACATCTAAAACTGCAATCAAATTGAAGCAACTGATTAGGGGCCGTTCACATATTACATAACGCATAAAATCCCAATTTTTGGCCCACCCCTAGACAGGGTTGTGGTCTCGAGACCGCGGTCTTGGTCTCGAGACAGGAAAACTGCGGTCTTGGTCTTGGTCTCGAATGCATCGGTCTTGGTCTTGGACTCGGACCATCGGTCTTGGTCTTGGTCGTGGATGCGTCGGTTTTGGTCTTGATCTTAAAGGAACGGTCTTGAGATTGGTCTCCGGTTTAGGTTAGGGTTCTAGGTTATTTGCCGTATCAGAACAATTTCTTTGAATTTTGACAGTTATTTTCGATTAGAGACAACGGTGTTTAGACCATCTATAATCTATATATACATGTTACTGTGGGCAAAAATGCACTTGCAACAGAATCAGTCATTTCAAAATTTACTTTCAAAAATTTTAAGGTTCTGGAACAATCTAATAATTATGTGGTCGGCCACGTGTAGTCACTGTTAACCTACAATTCCGTCCGAGTACAAGTAGGCCTGCATCTTTCAAACGGAACGTTAATCTACTTGTCTTACAGTATTTAGTAGTTACCTATCGTATACTGTAAGTAATTTATAGTGTGATATTCTAAGGCCAAAGCCATGGGCTGAACCCGAAAAAGTTCAGACTGGCCGGTAAAACAGATGTTTCTGGACCATTATTAAGATTAGTATTCTTCAGCAATAAAATTAATGTTTTAAGCGTGGTGTTCCGTTTTAGCATCTTAATAAATTGAATTGTTTATAAAAAAGATTATCGGTCTTGGTCTTGGTCTCGGACTCTCGGTCTTGGTCTCGGACCACCCGGTCTTGGTCTTGGTCTTGGTCTCGGACCGCCCGGTCTTGGTCTCGGTCTTGGTCTCGGTCTTGGTCTCGAGGTTTTGGTCTCGTGCCCAACACTGCCCCTACCCCTACCCCTAATAACGTTATATAACAGCAGCTGTGACCTCACCCGTATATTATATAGCAGATATGCTACCTACCCCTACCCCACTCCAGTGTATGAGCACGTTAAAAGACTTACAATCGACATAATTGTATTGCACAATATGACACTTATGTAACAATACGATGTTAGTTAGCACTTTAATAGTAGTGATTCAGCTGATAATTGCCTTTATCCATTTCAAGAACTGCAGTAAAAAAATCATCATATGCCCAATTAGCAATGTAACAAAAGCTATCTTAAAATTGTGTACTCTCTCGTGCCAATGAAGAGTAGACCAGATGTACGGAGCTCCTCTGCATCTTAATAATCGGACTTTTAATGGTGCTAAACTCATTTTTATGAATTACGGTAACTATAATTGGGTAGTTGACGATTGTCACCATGTATGTACATGTAAGCCTACTAATACAGCATGATAATACACGGTAGTGACGTACATCCTATTTAAAAGCACCATTTTAGTTTCCCTCCTGTTTTTCACTATAAATGAGCATTACGGTGTCACACAGAATGGATTGGTTTAATATTGCACTATCGGGTGTTTATCGATAACGTACTCTACCTATTTAATAGCGTATGATGTATACAGAGTGCGTACTACAACTGCAATTGGGTATTTAAGCAAACATAAACTATTTATACATACTATAGAAAATGAAATCAAACATCATGATAATACCTACCAAAATAATAATTTGAAGTGAATTAATTTTAATTTAAACCATAATCAAAACAAAGCACACAGAATTGAATTTTAGAGCTATGCACATGAAATTGCTAAAATTGTAAACAGCAAATTGTTAAAAGTGGATTTATAAAATAATAACTATGAACGTCAAATCAATTCACCAGGTGGCAACATCGATGTTGTCTCTCTCGACGCATTTCATCCACAGATTTTCGCAGAATGTTGTTCTGCTGTTAAACAGTTATAAAAGTTAAATACAGCAATCTTAATTGTCTGCATCTGAAATAATTATTCGTCAAATGGCTTTTTGATATTGCTGTTCATCCCAGCCAATGCATCCTGCTAAACTATATTTTTTACTATAGCGTTATTGATTCATATATCTGTGTTTTCAATTATGCAGTAAAAGGTTTATATATCTTTCACAAAACAAGTAATCGTAAAATTGATTTGGGTATGCTACAATGATTACTAGTGAACACGCCATGATTTTTTTCTCACAGCTCCAAACGTTATGTCGGAAATTATCTCTAGGCAACTTTGACTGTGACTGTACATATTACTTATGCATTAAATGACTGCCTAACGCATACCCAGCAGCACATCATATACTGAACAGATGTTTCATCCAAGTCATGAATTTATCTTTGATGTCGATTAATGTGTTCTTAATGATATCTCTCGAGACTAGCGTTCGCAACGGATTGCTGGGTATTCTCCGGCGAATCCGGCGAAATTAGCTGGCGAATCTGGCGAGATTCGCTTGGTTTTGCCCCTTACTCGCCAAAGAAAATGACAAGAATCGCTCAAGATTCACGAGCCAAAAGCCAGTGAATCCCAAGCGAGAGGACCTTTTAACGAGATTTGTACTGTACGTCACTACCATGTATTTTAATGCTGTATTATAGTAGGCTTACATGTAGATACATGGTGAAAATCGTCGACTACCCAATTAGTTACCGTAATTAATACAAGTGAATTTAGAGTCATTATAAGTGCGATTATTAAGAGGCAGAGGAGCTCCATACATCCGGTCTAATCATCATTGTCACGAGAGAGTACACAATTTTAAGGTAGCTTTTGTTACATAGCTAATTGGGCATATGATGATTTTTACTGCAGTTCTTGAAATGGATAAAGGCAATTATCAGTTGAACACTACTATTAAAGTGCTAACTAACATTGTATTGTTATAAAAGTTTGCAATTGTGTAATACAATTATGTCGATTGTATGTCTTTTAATGTGCTTATAGGCTGGGGTGGGGTAGGAGGGGTGGGTAGCATATCTGTTATATAATATAGGGGTGGGGGGTCACAGCTGCTGTTATATAGCGTTATTAGGGGCAGGGGGTGGGTCAAAAATTGGGATTTTATACGTTATATAATATGTGAACGACTCCTCAGAGGCTGACAGAGGAGAGACCGATCGTGAGAAATGCTCATAGGTCTGGGTGCCGTTCGAGAGTGCGGTAAAGTCCGATCGTGTGAAATAAATGAATGACAGTTCTGTACGGGAATACGGGGAAGATGGTGACCCGTCGGTGGCCATGAGCAAGAGATCGGGTAAATCCCCGAGGAACCGAACGTTTATATCGAGAGAGGCCTCGGTGACCGTTGAGGTAACATACGGGAAGAGTTCCCCAGTAAACACGTTGGATTAATACGGGGCGGGCGACTCCGTTGGAGCAGTTGAATTCAGACCGAGAGAGTTTCCGGAGGAACCGTTGACACATCCTGGAAATCATAAATACGTTCGATAAAAACGGGGAATGTGACCCCATTGGTGCGTTCGATAAATACGAGGAAAGGTCCTCACTGGTGCCGAAAACCTGATCACTTGCGGTGTCTCCGCGTATTCTTTTCTCTTGACGGTTTTCCGTAAATATCTATACTTGGCTATCTAACGTGGTCATAGTTACTCCTCCCGTTTTCCAGAAATCTACTCACTTTATGTCTAGTTGCAATATCTTGACTCGCGATTCCCCGCGAGGCTTCTACTCGCAGGACTAGCCGCAGAATTTCTTCTTGTAGGTCTACAAAGGATGGTGCCTTCTTAGCTCTGCTCTCCCCTATCTGCAGTTTTGAGCACAGCATTCTGCAGATGAGGGGCACTCAGATAAAAGAGGACACACACGAAAATTACGCGCTTCACGCATTTTTTCGCGGTCTTCGTTTTTATTGGAACTTCAAAATAATTGAACAGCACTCTGTGCTGTAGGTGTGCTTCTGTACGTTTGACAAACTTTTTACATTCTAGGTAGGCTAAGTTTAAAACTTATTCTTTGAAATTTAGTTGAAATTAAAATGATAAATTAAATAAATATTATTTCAAACAGCAACAATGTTTAAGGCAAAGGCTACACTTGGTTTCATTAAAGTACACTTGACAACATGATAGGCCTACCCAGGTCTACATGCTAAATCAGAGGCTTGATACATTGAAACTGTAGGGTTTAAGGAATTGTGTGTATTGGTGACACATTTGGTGTTTGATGTTTGGAGTTTGATTTTGGGCGGGGCTAGGGTTCAGCCTGTAATGTGATGTAATGTAAATCCTCGAAAATTTCTCAGCGCTCACAAAAACCACGTCAGGAAGACCATCTTATTCACCGGCGCTATGCCAAATCAAGTCCGCAATAGCCAATACTCTCGTTTCCTTTCGGTGCCGGTTCGAAATCCAGGGAGTCAAGCCGAGGAGACAGCATGGTGCTACGGTGGTAGTCGATGTGGGGGTGATCATGTGGTGGCACAGGAGTAGAATCTGGATAGGACACATTGAAGAGTTCGGTTTTTAGTCGTGAATGGAAAATAGCAGGGGATAATGAAAGCGGAGGAGAGGTTATATTTGGAGTTGAAATGTGGGGATGAGCAAACTGACGGAGTTCTTTTAGGAGTCCGTTCCAAAGTGCTGGTGCAGCATAGACTAAGGAGCGGTTGCAGAATTTCAGAGGCGATGAGGCTGGAGGTCGAGATAGAGAAAGATATGACGATGACGATGAGCGAGTTGATCCGGGCGGTTGGATTGTAAGGAGTTGACGAATGTAAGAGGATTGAGAGGTTTGAAGTGCGTTGTAGGTGATAGATAAAATTTGTAGTTGGGGTTTTAGTGGTTTTGGGGGTTTTAGGAGTTTTAGTGACTGCGCGGGCAAGAGCATTCTGAATTGTTTGTCGGCGTCTTATTTGTGAGGAATCAATGTTGTGAAAGCGAGAATTGCAGTAATCTAGCTTTGAGTGAACAATTGATGTGGCTATTGTGCATGCAGTCTTGTAGTTAAGAATTGGGCGCAATCTACGAAGGTCGCGGATGTGCATATAGCAGGTGCGAGATAGCTGAGTGATGTGGTCAGAAAAGGTAAGGTTCTTATCGAAGATGACTCCAAGATTACGGATAGGAGAAGAGTAAGGCACAAGATAAGTTGGGTTCGTTTGAAGAAGGTCAGAGGGGTATGTAAGTTTGTTCAATTGCTCACGGAGGCCAATGATGAAAAATTCTGTTTATGAAGGGTTTAGACAGAGCAGGTTGGTGGTCATCCAAGTTGATATGAGGGCGATGGTGTTTTGAATGTGATTTAATGCATCTGTAAGTGATTGAGGAGAGAAAGATAAAAGCAGTCGTGTATCGTTTTTGCAAGCAAAGTCCAGTTCAGTAGACCCTAAGTACAAGTTGTAGCATGTAGACCTTTGACATATAATTATTCTAGATTTATTTTATATATATATAGGCGAATACCGGTAACGGATCTGGATAGGACACATTGAAGCGTTCGGTTTTTTAGTCGTGAATGGAAAGTAGAAGCGGATGATGAAAGCGGAGGAGAGGTTATATTTGGAGTTGAAATGTGGGGATGAGCAAACTTACGGAGTTCTTTTGGGAGTCCGTTCCAAAGTGCTGGTGCAGCATAGACTAAGGAGCGGTTGCAGAATTTCAGAGACGATGAGACTGGAGGTCGAGATAGACAAAGATATGCCGATGAGCGAGTTGATCCGGGCGGTTGGATTGTTAGGAGTTGACGAGTGTAAGAGGGTTGAAAGGTTTGAAGTGCGTTGTAGGTGATAGATAAATTTTGTAGTGGATGCGTTGAGGCACTTTAAGCCAATGAAGTGATTTAAGACAGAGGTTATGTTGTTACCAGTCGCCTTGACTATTGCTCCTCAATGTATGCTGGCCTCCCACAAGTTCGGATTGGGCGTTTGGACCGGGTTTTTCGTGCGGCTGCGTGACTGATTGGTGGAATTCCCAGAACAGGTCAGATATCCGAGTACGTGTGGCATCTCATGCGCTGGTAGCCTTTACCCCAGGTATCTTATTTATTGTATCTTGGTTTGTTTGGCGCTGCTTTAATTGGCGGTACTGCGCCTGCTTATTTGCAGGAGCTATGTCGCCCTATCACTGCCAGTACTGTAGTGGTCACGTCCACTTCGCGCTGCAATTCATGGCGACCTGATCGTCCTTTTTGCACGCACTTCCATAATCGGGCTTTCTCGGTCGTGGGACATGCCATCTGGAATGGACTTCCCATAGAGATCCGTCTTCTACCTGAGAACTCCTCATCTTCATTTCACGCCTCTCTTAAAACTGTCCCTCTCAGCCGAGGATTAGGCTGGGAGCGCCTCTGAGTAGATATTTGGAAGAGGCGCGAAGAGGAAGTATTTGTGATTGATTGATTGACATGTATGGGTAGTTTCAGTTTAACGGTAAACTGTGCTATAGCAAAGATAACTAGCGTTGCCCTCTTCCTTCACACTGTTTTGGGACTGGTACTGCCAGAGTGCGAGCAGTGGAGGAGTTCCTACGTGCACATGTATGTACAGGCGTCTTTGTAGCGGTATGGCCGCGTTTCGGCGCCACATAAATTGTCTTTGTTATTGTCGCGTTTTTCACTCTCGCGAGTAGTTATATTTGTTGCTACCTAGTGCATTTAATCTATATACACCTATAATCACATCAAATCAACCAATAATTTGGTTATAGTCGCTTCGTACTTAGGTTATACCTAACTCATAAACAGGCACAACAAAACCTAGCCACGTGTGGCCGTGTTGCCTCCAAGCAAGCTAGTATCAGATAAATCTAGCGTTCTAGCGTTGCAAAAGCCACCTAGCCTCAGTGCTAGGCTTTGATTAGAAGATCCACCTATAGGTCAAATGTCACGGGAATTTCCAAAAGTTTCGATGACTCATCAGTTTCGATGATGAGTCATTATTGAACAAAAAAGGAAAAAAATATTTTCTTGCGTATATAAAATGAATGAAAATATTTTCTCGTCAAAACTTAAAGAAATGCCACCACAATATAAAATGGAATACTCGAAGAAAACTGTTTTTGAATTAAGAAAAATTGCCAAACAGAGCGGTTTGGTTGGTTATACACGACTACGAAAAGCGGATTCGATTAGTAAAATTGAAGCCCACAGCGTACCCTCAATCTCAACAAATGCTAGTTTGCTTGATGCACCCGTTCCCGACATTGGAATCCCAACACTCGAACCCGTACCAGCCACGACAGTACGAAAAATATTCGTTAAGACTAAATCAGCGATTAATAAATTCGCAAGGTGGATTTAAAATTGTATACCTAACGAACCAAAGAAAATAGTGAATGAGAAGTTAGAAGCACTGAAAGCCAAAGTGAATTCTATATTCAGTAAAATTCCTATGAAAACACGTGAAATAAAAGAGACGGCTACAGCTATCAAGGGCTTCACTAAACAATACACGCAATACAGGCGCAAGTGGAATTGACGCCACATCTTTTCTCAAAGCAGCTCAACCACAATTGGATGACCTTTTGTCTAGAAATCGCCAGACTAAGGTCAATTTTGTCCTTACCTGCACAATGGAGCGTGTAGATATGAAATCCGGACAAGTAGATACCAAGGATTTTCCATTTGTCTCTATGACCGAAGTTGTTTTAAACTCTACCAACCCGAGCGAAATATTTAATAATGCGAAAGATAAAATCCTAGAGTCTATGGCAGCCTTCCAGATGCAAGGCAGTAACTGGAGACTTAGAGCGGTTCAAAATTTAGACATCAACACAGTTGTTTATAAACCGCTGAAAGGCAGTTCTTACATTCCACTACCGAAATGTTTAGCGAGTAAAAAGGGTATTATTAATATGAAGAACGAAGACGAAGAATGCTTCAAGTGGTGTGTAACGAGAGCCTTAAATCCGGTTGACGGAAATCCAGAAAGAATTACGAAAGAATTAATCAAGCAGTCTGAAGAACTTGATTGGTCTGACATCGAATTCCCAGTAGCAGCGGATGCTAATGTGATAAGTAAGTTTGAAAGAAATAATCAAATTAGTATTAATATCTTCGGTTATGAGAGCTATGTTTACCTATTCCCACTATATTTATCAAAGTATGAGAGTAATAGGTGTGTAGATCTATTACTCATTTCTGATGGAGAAAAGAAGCATTATTGTTGGATAAAGAACTTTAACAGATTGATGGCGGTTCATAGAGAAAACTTATACACTTCGATGCACTATTGTAAAAGATGTTTGATTGGATTCAGTAGAATAGATTCGCTACACAAGCACACCGAATACTGTTCCCAACACGACGCTCAAAAGATAGAACTTCCAGAACCACGCACTATGTTGAGTTTCAAAAATTATTATAGAAAGATGAGAGTCCCATTTGTCGTGTTTGCCGATTTTGAGTCATTAATAAAACCTATAGACACTTGTCAACCAGATCCCATCATGTCTTACACCAACAAATATCAAAAATACGTCCCCAGTTCCTTTTGCTATTATATAAAATGTTTTGACGATGACCTATATTCGCAAGCTTCCGTAACGTTTACAGCGGAGAGTGAAGACGATGATGTAGCTCATATATTTATGGACGCTCTTATAGATAATATAAAAGATATTTATAATCGATTTAAATTTCCAAAGAAAATTATATTAAGAAAGAAAGATCTCTGCTAAATGAGATGTGCTTTTCTTCGTTGCAGGGAATACAGTTAATCTTTTCGTTATCATCACCTCGTAATTTCTTTACGAATAGATGACTGTCATAACCGGATAGATTATGGAACAATACTGGGAAAATCTTGGGGACTTTATATTTTAGATTACAGTTAGTATGAGCAGCGCCTCTAAATTTGCCGTTGAGGTGACAATGATCTCTAACTCGATCTTTACCAAGTTCGCCTTCGCATATGTGGCAAAATGTAATCGAGTCGTACAGAGCCTGATCTTTCTTTCCGAATATAATTTTCTTTGGAAATTTAAATCGATTATAAATATCTTTTAGCGAAGAAACTAAATATAAATAATTTCAGAGGAGTTTTTCTAAAAGACGAGTTACCGAAGAAGCTAAGAGCGAACGAGTGCGGTATCCTTAATCTGGACGATTCTGATGGTAAAGGAACACATTGGACGTGTTGGATCAAGCGCGCTAATGATAAAATTTATTTCGACAGCTATGGACTACCTCCACCTACGGAATTGATAAAATATCTACAAAGACCGCTGTTTTATAACAGTGAGCGAATACAACCAGACGGCCAAGTATATTGTGGTCATTTATGTCTGTATGTACTGAAGAAAATGTGCAACGATGGTTTTAAATTTCAAGAAGCCGTAAACGAATTACATTAAATAATATCACCTATTTAAAAACATGCCTGTCGATAAATTTGGACGAACTGATACTGCATCAATTGAAAGAATAGTTTCTGGAGGCGTTACTCTATCTCAAGCGAGTAATACATTTCTAAAAAGAGATGGAACGAACGAAATGGATGGTGATTTCAATATGAATGGTAATATGATAAAAGGTCTACCGACTGAAATTCAGCCACCAGTCTTAGCTAGCCAGGCCGCGAGTTTTGGTCAAGTCGAAACCTTAGTCAACCAAATTAAAATGAATAATAATACCACTGATAACTCGAGACTATACGTGACTGCAGCACCTACCATGACTTCTGATACAACGATAATAAACGGTTTAACTTATGAAGTTAGTGCTAGCAATTATCGCAGTGTGCCTGGTCATGAATCCAACCCATGGAGGGCTTTTCAAAATGCTTATCACTATCCCCGCATGTGGGTCACTGAAAGGTCAAGTAATGTTTGGATACAGATGAAGTAACCCATTCCTCTGTCAATGTCGGGATTTTACATCGTCGCCGGCCGAGAGCAGAGCGACCGTGTTACTGGTTGGGTGGTTCGGGCTAGTAACGATGGAACAGCCTTTACTGAAATTTTAGTTTCATGGGAATAATTCCTCGATATTGGATTTTTGAAGAAGATTACATTTCCCGCTTCGTCTAATTACAGATATTGGAGATTTCATATTACATCTATGAGTCCTAGTGCTGAAACAGCTACCGTCTCCATACTACAATGGATTCCAACGCTACCTGATTACACACTTGGAAGAAAATGTCAAATCGGTTACGTACCGAGACTATCTTTCGATACTAGTAATTATGGTTTTCAAGCGAATGCCAGTTCAGCACTACTAACTAACAAAGCCTTTTGGGCATTCAAAGACGACGGGGAATGGGTGTCTGATTGTAACGTCCACACTGACTCGTGGATATCTATCACATGCCCAACCGCAGTGAGAATCTGGAAGATCGGTTTGAAAGGAAGGAAAAATAACCAGGGAAGGATATCCCGCTGGAGTATAATCGCATACAATTTTGAAGGACAAAGGGTTACTATTTACACCGCGCCTTTGGTCAACGAATTCAAATTAAATATAAATACCCGGACGGTAATGAAGGCGATTTTCATATCCAAACTCCAGCATTAAAATGTTGGGGCATATCACCAGATTATGGTTTTGGTAAAACCGATGGTCCTATTATTGGTTATGGTATACCAGTAATGATGTATGATGGGTTAACTGATGAAGAATTGGTGACTATCGGCTTGTTTAAAAGTATTTTAGAACGCATTCAAGAGTTTCTGCTCGATCCTAATACAAAGGAGACCTCGAATAAGAAATACGAAGATTCGCAGGTTAGACAAATGTCTATCTTTTATCAAAAAAAGGAAGATGAACCGCTAAAGATATACCCGAAATTGTTAACTGCGTATGGATCAGCGGATATAACAACCGAATTTTATGATACAGACGATAATCCAATCGACCCTCTAACGTTAATATCCACTCCATGTAGTGTCGTGTTAGATTTAACATGTAGTATATTCATTGGAAATAAACCATCAGTTCAATTAAGGGTAGAAAATATTATATTAGTAGAAAGAACTGAAGTGCGAAAGCGAGTGCGCCGCTTGTTTGTTGAGTAGTTAGATACTGATTGTTAATTTTCAATGATTATTACCATTGAAAATTTAAACCTCAAGTTCAACAACATCGTTATCTCCAGATACTACGATCAACGACTGGATCTATCCCGGCTCCGTTTCTATCCTCGTTTTCATGAAAGTAAATGTCTTGTTCTCTTTATTCGTTTCCAACTTGCCACGCAATGGCCCCTCGTATACGCTCATGTAGTGCTCTGCTCTGTCTCATCCGGCGCTGCTACCGTAATCAGGTAAAAATATCCTACTGTGCCGTACAAATATTGCTTCGTTTCAACAGTGTAAACTACATCTTTTTCCAAAGTTTCGAAATCTAAATATGTGCGAGTTTCCATTTTAAGTAGTTGGATAAAGCTTTATGTTAGTATCTTAGTCTCGTATCTATTTCTCCAGACTTTACCATTATAAGCCTTCAGCGTGTTCATACTGGTTTTTAAAGTCATTCTCGCCTTATACAACGATGAGTAAGCTTCGTTCGTATCTTTGTCTAGGATTTCAACGCTTACAGGATTATTTCTAATAGTTTTAAATACTCGTACTTGAGTAATGCTTGCCTTTTCTCCTTCACTGGTTCAGGCAGTTCTGATTCCGGTAAAATACCATCCTCGACTAGTTTTCTTAACATTTCTGGTTTGTGCATATAACTCGACTGTATTCCATGTTGCTTCATTAACGATTTCAGTTGTGAGAGTTTCATGTTCTTTTTATAATAGAAAATATTTTTCTTTAATATACTACGCTCATCTTCTGACCGTCTTATTGGAAGTTTAACAATTTATCCGAAATGACGACTGCATAGGCTTCCGTTCCAGCGGGGATAACAGCATTGAAAGTAGCCTTGATCTGGATGTCTACGACAGACGACTTTAACCGTTCAGATTGCTTACTTACATCAAAAACGAAAAGCGTAATTTCATAACAGTCTTCGGGGATGTGTATTGAAACCCACATACCTCCACCATTCGGCGAATACGAAAAGCTGTTGTTAGTCGCGTCGATGTTTGGGAATGAAAAATATGTTTCCAGGTTGACCAAAGCCATTTCATACTTTTTACCATTATCGAACTGTATCAACGGATTGAACCGCGACCTTATTCTTGAAGTCTTGTCACTTAATGATATGTAAAACGATGACTTTGGCTCCATGTAACGAGCAATCTTTTCGGTATTGTCTGCAATCTTTTGTAGACTCGATTCAATTTTTAAATTAGCAGAAGATTTATTTATGATGGAGTGTAGAATTCATCGAAACCGCATCTATACTTTCCGTTATTCTTATTGCTAGTCTATTACTACAAATCCGTGAGGTTGCTTCCATGCTGTTTTGCATAGTTTTCTAAACTCCTCCTTAGGCATGTCTGTACTCACGTAGTCGTTGTAGATGTGATCAATATTTTTCAGGTCTTGGGGAAACAAACATATAAAGTTTGCATTCTCTCTAATTGTCTGTAGCGGTAATTTGAAATAATTCTGTGCGAGGTAGAAACAGTCGACGTTGCTATGCCTCCCTCGGATGTAATAAGTCTCGCATTTATTCTGCTTTTCTAACTGTAAATCATCGAAAATCATCAAGTTCTTCTTGTCACAGGTCAAGTCACTCGGGTCTGGCACGTCTTCTGCTGATTCAAAGAACTGGGAAGAAATATCAGATTTTTTCTTCAAGTGTTTAGCCATTTCCTCAATTACAACTTCTGGTGAATAATTTTGTCTCATGATCTCGTCTTGAATATAAAATAACCCGATGATGAATTCTTTAGGTAGTTTTTCTTCAAATGCTTTTTTCAGAATTGGATACTCTGGTTGAAAGAGAGACCTTCCGAATACTTGCAGATTGTCATAATCTAACCATCCGGGTCTTAGAAGCAGGTTCAACAATAAAGTCGTCTTACCACATCCAGACTTTCCTACGATTGACCCTTTTATACTTCTAGGTAAAAGAGGGTTATTGAATCTCTTGGATAATATGTCGTTCCACGAAAAATCTTTGATTTCCATTTTAAATATATCTTATTGTATTTAAGTAAAGGAGTTATTGTGTAAAATGCAAAACTCATACTGAAACTAAAAATGTACAGACTGTTATAACGAAGAATGGAAGGTCAATGCTTAGAGGCACGTGTGATGTTTGTGGAAAAACAAAGACTCAATTCGTGAAAGCAGTAGAAGGTGGGATCTAGTTGGGTCTCTAAATTCAGTAACTAGCGGTATTAAGTTACCATGGGTTAAATTTCCAGGTGAGATGCACTTGCCGGGACATCAGTTTACAGGACCAGGAACTAGACTGGATTTGAATTGAATTGATTGAATCCTGATGGAACTCCAAAAGATTGATCTAAACCCGTTGATAGAGTCGATAACGCTGAATATTATCATGATTTAGCTTACAACCAGCACACGAACATGGCTTCTAGAAATGTCGCCGATAGAGCAATGATTAATGAATTGAATAATATACCTAATCCAAGCTTGCGGGAGAGAATAGAGAGAGCTATAGTCAAACCTATATTATCTACTAAAGCAAGTCTCGGGTTAGGTTTAAAAAAAGCCTAAAATTACAACCCGATCTGAAATGGACTAATCAATTAGCGAATGAATTGCATAAACCTGTAGTAAGGCATTTTATAAAAAGGAAGGTGTACGTTAGTGGAATAGATTAAATATGGGCTGCAGATTTAGTCGATACGCAGGCTTTCGTTAAAGGTAACGATGGTGTGAAATATCTATTAACCGCTATAGATGTGTTTTCCAAGTACGGTTGGATCGTGGCATTGAATGATAAGAGCGGAAAATCTACGGCTAGTGGTTTGTTGAAAATATTAGAGAGCGGAAGGAGTCCTGGCAAACTCTGGGAGGATAAAGGTAGAGAATTTTATAATAAAAATGACCGGGAATTAGTCGAGTTATATTCTACTGAGAACGAGGAAAAATCGTGCGTTATTGAGCGTTGGAACCGAACAATGAGAGAGAAAATGTTTAAGTACTTTAGAGCTAACTCAACAAGGAGATATATAGATGTGTTGGGTGAAATGGTTAGTAATTATAATGAGACTAGGCATTCTTCCATTAAAATGACACCATCTAAGGCTAGTATGAAAGTGAATGAAAAGACTGTATTTATGAACTTAAGTGGAAATGAAATTCCAGAGCCTATTGTACCTAGGTTTTCAATCGGTGATAAAGTTAGAATAACTAAGAAGAAGAATATATTTGAAAAGGGGTACACACCTAGATGGACGGAAGCAGTTTTTACAGTATCCCAGATTCAATACACGGATCCTCCAACTTATAAGATTACTGATTATAATGGAGAAGAAATACAGGGCTCGTTTTATGAATAGGAGCTACCGAAAAGTACTCGAGATATATTTAAAATTGAAAAAGTTATCAGGAAACTTGGGAAGAAATCGCTGGTAAAATGGCTCGGTTACCCTGAATCACATAATTCGTGGGTAGATAATGAAGATTTGGTGATCATGTAATCATCTCTGCAACAGACTCATTCGGTTTACGCAACACAAATGAAATCGCTGTCCATTCATAGCCTTTTTTGTTTTTTCTTATGCTAGCAGCGTGTACGGAACGCTAAAAGGGCCATACTATTAGCAGCAGCCGTATGAATGTACCCATCGCGTGATATTTCGTCAGCTTAAAGAACATTCTAGAATGGCGGGGGTGTCGTTGGGTATATAAGAACGCCCCATGACCAGAAAGTTGGAGCGTTTTTCGTCACACGCAGGACAAGTTTGTCAGAAGCGAGACGGACTTGTCAGATCAGCCTGTGAACATTTAATTCCGCAATCGTTGTTAAGGCGTTTCAATACTCTTGTAAACGGAACATGGAGAGACAGAGAGAAAGAGGGACAGACAGGGATAGAGACGGATGGAGAGACATCAAGACGGATGTGTGCAATTAGTGCAGGCCTCATCGTCCGTTAAAACAGAGGTTCGTTGTTCTATCGTTTTTCATACGTCAAGGTTGTTTGTATGTTCCCATTAGATGATATTTGGATGTGAGAGATAGTACATGGATTACATTTTACAAGGTGCGCTCATGGTTCATTTTCGATTATTCATTTAACCTGTATATGGATGATCTAATCAAAGGCTAGGCTTGTGCACGGTGGGTGGCTTTTGCAACGCTAGCTCTTAACAGTTTATTTGATGCCAGCTTGCCCCAGGGCAAAACAGCCACATGTGGCTAGGTTTTTTTGCCTGTTTACACTCGATGGTTTTAATATGTATATTTAATTATATATATATATATATACACACCACTCATCCTATCTACACGTACTGGAGTTATTAGTGTCCTTTTAGAAATGTTTCCCTGGTTTACGTTGGAGACGGGATTCCCAACTACGTTGATTACCCTTATCGTCAGAACGACCTAACGTCTCCCCCAGTTCCGAAACAAGTCCCTGTTCCTTCCCTTGCTACACTATAAGAACCCTTCTAGAGGCGATTTCCTTCGCCCTCACAAACGCAAAACTCGTATCTCTATTGGACGACAAATCACCTGCTGAAACTATTCCTAAACCGGGTTGATCGGATCTTGATGTCCCTAGCATAATGTCAACCACTAGGGGCGTACAGTTATTAAATGCTTGACTAGCGGCTGTCATGGCTGGGCCTTGCTAGGTGTCATATACAGGCAATAGGTTCCAGGGATTGCGTTGCATCATTTTAGTTATACCGCCTATTAGGTTTGCGCCGTTCGTATCGGAATTGTCCCTTATTCTTGGTCAGTGTCAACAAGCCGGTCCAGACCACATCATCAGCTGGTTCATGAATTTCTGGTCCGTGGGTCGCAGAGATGGTAGGGGTAGGCGGTTCTGACATCTGCCTCGCGGTGTCGGGTTTCGTCGTTTGACACCCCGTTGATCTTTGCATAATTTTCGCCGTCTGTATTGAGGCCGTCTGCTTCAGGCGAAGCCCATTGATGTCTCTCCTCTTAGGTTTCAGGTAAACAACTTCATCCGTAGTCCTCCTACGCCTCTGCTTTCGGTCGATGACTTTTATATAGCGCCATCGTCCAGAGTGTCGCGCGTGACGGTTATTATTAACAAGAAGCCTTATATTTAAGCCTATATATAGACATAGCAACATCGATATCAGATATCGATAAATCACACAATATTATAATATGCTTTGTGTTGGTAGGTGTAGCCTACAACATGCCAATGTATGTATAGGCCTGTATAGGCTCAAGCTTCCCATCTTTAAGGACTGGTTGACCAATGTAGTTTTCAACAATCACGCGTATAGGCCTATATATGCTGACTGGCAAAAGCTCTCTATTTTAGTGGCTGCTAAATGTATAATATATATTATGTATAAGTTATACATACATGTAGGCCTGCAGCCCTACACGTTAATCATGAGCCTATTATGTATGCTTCATTCCTTCCGCTTCATCATGGAAAATATAATCAGTTCCGACCTATAGTCTAGTTTAATATCCTTGAACCGTCCACCTCGGCCGGATAGTCTTCTTCCTGCAACATCACAATTTGATTCTTGATAAACTGGCTCCAATTGTTATCAAATCCTGCTCTCACTCAATGGAGCAAGCCCTGCTATACAGGGATGTTAAAAAACGGGGGTGGGGGCAGGGGGCGCAGCCCCGCCCCCAGTTTCAAAACTGGAGGTGGGGCAAAACTCCCTCAGTTTTAGTGCTCAGTGCCCCCAAATCGGTTCTTTTTAATGTTTCTCCAATGGTTTTTAAGATGACTTTTGTTCAGATAATATGTGCCCCCATTTTAAAAATTTCTGGGGGACAAAATTCAAAAAGTGGGGGCCAAACAGTTTTTCGGACATCACGGGACTTGTCCAGGTCTTAGACTTCTAGGCATAAAGATTATATTAAACTAACTTATAATATGTCGGGGCAACTAAAATTCTAGACCTTCAGTATATAAATGAAATTATGACTAAAAGCAACTACAGTTCACAAGGCCCACAAAACAAGCCCTCAAACAGCGGAATGCCACTGCGTGTCTTCGCTCCCGAAACTCTGCATGTTGGTATGGAGTGGCGTCGACCAGTTGTTTGTAAGACAGTAGTGGTACACACGCGACGTGGGCAAGACTACACACAAACTGTAGGCTGATGTTAGATTATTACGTAAGTGCTTATAATGATTATGGTAATAGGAATCGTCCAAGTCGTCCAAGCGACATTAGCCTATTCAATCGAGATATTCAAGGATTCTTTAATACGGGACTACTTGAACATTTGCCTGCATTGACATATATAAACTTATATATTATATATATATAAATTTTATGTATATTGGATATATATACACAACTTCCTAATATATTGATATCTTACTGCTGGGCGTGTGTCTCATCAATTCCTTAGAGCGAGGATCGCTTGCATGCAAGCATTGTGAAGCCCCGCTTCGCTCTGAATGGATTATCCATGGATCACAGCACAGCAACGACGTCATAGCAACGTGCTTTCATTCGCCATACCTCAAGCACACATAGATCATAGATATATATATATATATATATATATATATATATATATATATATATATATACGGGATTCATGTGTGCGTGTGTTCTCGCGAATGAAAGCATATTGCTATGGTGGCGCTGTTGTGTTGTCATCCGTGGATAATCCATTCGAAGCGACGCAGCGCATGTCTCTTACATACGAACGTTGTCGTGCGCTGAACTGACCGGTGAAAGCTCCCTCGGAGGATCGAGATAAGTGCCACCACAGCAGCTTTCGTCTAATATCAGTGCAAGCTCATAGAGGAAACGCGGATCCACAGTTGTTTGAAATATCAAGTTTTTATTAACCGCTATAAATCTTAAAAAAATTAGTGATGACGAAGTCAAGCCCAGCAGCAATAGCAGCAGCAACGGCAGCTCAGCAGAATGGAAAGAAGAGCTCTGTGTCGCCTGCGTTAGCTTCAAGCGAAAATTCAGAAACCGGGTCATTGGAGTCACTTAACACAGTGTTTTACGAAAACAAAGGCAAAGGAATGGCTCCTGCAGAAAAGGTAAAGATTGTAAAGGTATATCTTCCAACAACACAGCAATACAACCATTGAGCAATATCGTTACTTACTATGCAATACAACCATAATCTACTTATTATCAATATCATTATCTACTATGACCAGCAGCTCTCTGTTCTCCTTCCAGTCTTGAAGAGAGATGTACTCAGGGACCCTGTAATTGCAAGCAATCGCTCTGTTGTACGTATTCCTTTTCAAAATATTGAAGCGCATTGTATATCTGCTAACTGAGGTATGAATAAATTTCTTCCTCCGATCCATTTGGATTTTCGGAAGAACCATATCGAGGATCTCCTGCTGAGTCTGGCTCGCCTTCTATACTTTTGTGACGCCATGGATCAATGGGGCTCTCTTTGATGTTAAGTCGGCATTTGATTCTTGCGATCGGTCACCCCATTCTCCTCCAGCGCCTGCCTGCTTCTTTTGGACTGGATGGTAAGCACTTAGCTGGGCTTAGTCCTTTCCTCCCAGATCGCACTAACACATTGTGTTAGTGTCAGATCCTCTAGATCCCGCTGGATCCAGTCTTGGGCACCTAGGGATCGACCGTGAGCGGCTTTCTCTACATTCCTTTCTCGTCTCACGCACGTTAGCTCCTCGATTCAGTCATGTGAACTTTGCATCAGCGGACTGCTGATGACACGCAGGCATAGGTCCATCGCCGTGCAGCTGATATGAGTAGCCGCTGCGGGGCTGATGTGCCGTTCCATTGGTGCTCTTTCTGGTTGGATGACCTCGAATCGCTTGCTTTGAATACTATCTAAACCCAGCTCAGTAATCGCACAACTTGAGAAGTAGGACTACAAATTTTAGAATAAAAGTAGGCAGTAAATTTGCACATCTATGTAAGTCACAGTAAGTAGGTAAGTTTCCAAAACTTATTCTAACATCGTAAGTTCTCGTAGCCTTTGACAGTAATTTTATTTCCCCCAAAATGAGCCAAAACTCAATAACGGCAATGTAAAATTAAAAATAAACAATTCCCGGTGGCGAGCTCTCCCGAATTCTGCGTCAAGGTGGCAGATGACGCGTCTAACGCGGGAAGGGATAAGGGAAGAGTGGAGGGAAGTGGATTGGAGGGAGAACCCGTGCACTCAAAGACAAAAACAATAGTTGGTGCCTTTAACCAGTGACGAGGGAGAGGAATTGATGCGTAAAGGGCTAACTGAGATAATGAGGTAATTGATTTTCCATTACTGGGTGTACAATGACATTTCCATGCCTCCAATTTATACTACAATGATCAAATTTGGCTTCTACCAGAAGTTAGGCATTCAATAACCATTGTAGGCCTATAGGTCCCTTTATCTCTTCACATTATGCCTAGACCAGTGCTTAAAGTGTAGACAAAGAAGTGCCTGGACGCTAGTGCAGTGCTTAAAGTGTAGACAAAGAAGTGCCTGGACGCTAGTGCAGTGCTTAAAGTGTAAAAAAAGAAGTGCCTGGACGTTAGTATCAAAAAGTTAAGAACCAAAGATTGGAAAGGCAGGTCACTAACTATGGTCCACTGTATTCGTTAAAATAGAAGTGGGATTGATGATATTAATGATGCTGGAATAGAGGTTGGATTAGTGAACGAATATCTTCCAAAACAGATGCTATTTAGATGAATATAAAGCGTGCGGAAATAAAAGTTGGACAATTGAAAAGAATATTTGTCTAAATAGAAGCTGAATTGATAAAAAAGTTCTTGCTGAAGCAGAAGCTGGGTATGCAGGCATTATTATTATCAATCCAACTTCTATTTGACCAAATACAATAGGCGGACAATAACAATGTTTAGCATTCGTTATACGAATAGCTTTTTGTCAATTTTTAACCATTATTTTGTCGTCAATTTTCTGTTGGTGAAATATTTTTTGGAATTTTAAACGTACAGAGAATTACTTTCCTTTTGTGAAATTGTCGACAAGGGGGCAGTGGGGACGGCAGCGTTTTAGAGTTGAGGTAGGCCTAATAAAGTATTGAAACGCACATTTTTTCCTTATCTATTTACAGAGATTTGTGTCTCTTTGCAGAGGAACATGCTCTATTTAATATTGAGCAAAATTTGAATTTAGTCTATACAGAATATAAAAAAGTTTGTCAAACAAAATGCACTTAGGCCTACAGATAGACTGATAGAGCAAAGCACCGAGAGTTGTTGAATGAACTTTTGCCAAATAGTCTCTTAAGTTGATTTCCTGAGTCCTGACACATTTCTAGAATTGTGATCTCATCCATTCTTTCTGTTCTTAAAATAGAAAATGGGAATCGTGGGATGTGCTTCGTGGGATGTGCTTTGTGCTTGTTTTCGGCCGTATACCAGGGTCATCTCGATCGATTTATGTTTATTTTGCAAGCTGCACCAGGTAACTATAAATAGATCCAAGTGTTCCCACTGCTGATAGCACCAACAGATGGGAGTTTTAAATAGTCACCTAATCAATATTATTAACTTTGGACATTTTTCACCAATCCATCTATTAACTTTTTCGGTACATGATATTTCCCAGAACGACAGCAAATCTGCCCCTGGTGGGGCAACTGGTCTTTTCTTTTTTTTTAGTCGATGATCATTCAGACATTATGCACTAGCAGTAGCAGTAGCAGTAGATGTATGGCCTATCTACAGCTGGACCTACACGTTTCATCGTTTCGCAACTTGAAATAGAAGAAATTCAGTTCAATTTTATACGCGCTATGGTATGCAGTGCAACTTATTAGTTTACTAACTTACTCGGCTTGATCAACTCGTCAAACATTTTATCAAACCAATTGAACAAATTTTTGCTTTTTACATCTGAAAAGTAATCACCAAATGCAGAAGACGCCGGAAACGCATAAGACGAAAATTAATTTGATGAAAAGGCAGCCTAACTAGAATGTAGGCTATAACACGAATTATAGACATCCATTATAAACATGAGATACTTCAGTTAATAAGTAGGCCCAATGAAAATAATTTTTGGGGAATAGTAGATAATTAAATGCTGTTGATCGTAACGTAGGCATACATAGAAGAATTGCACTGTTGCATGTACGATCATGGACGGCGTCCAGGCTCTGCTGGCCAAATAAGTGGCAGGACGCGTCCAGCCTCGAAAATAAGTGCATGGACGCCGCCAGGACCGTCCAGGCACACTTTAAGCACTGCCCTAGACGCTGATTGTAGTTCTAATTAAGGAAATTGGTGTTGATTAGATAAGTGTTTCATCTGATACAGCGCAGAGTCTACATTCGAGTGGTTTTCTTGAAAATCGGTGAAATTGATACCGTGAAGGAATGCTTCAGTGCCGATGTTTTCGTTCAGGCCAGATGGAGAGAGAAGTCATTCGACAAGAAAAAGGATACGGTTCGTATACGTCCTGTTTTCTGTACCCTGTCCTTCTCTTCCTCCTCTTGTTCATACTTTTTCGCATCACTTTTCTTTTAATTGTTCTTCTTCAACCTCTGCTCTTGATGCACTTCGCCTGCACCCCTCCTCCATCTTATTCTCCCCCTTTGATCTTCCTCCTCTTATTAATTTCTTGTAATCTTGTTTGTTCTTTAAATTGTTGCTCTCCGTCTTTTTGCTCATCCTGTTCCTCTTTCTCCTCTCCTCTCCTCTTACTAACACTCCTAATCTTCTTCCTTTTGTTCTTCTGTTCTTGATCTCGCTTCTCTTCTTTTAATTCTTCTTCTTGTTTTTAATCGTCTTCTCGCTCTTGTTGGTCTTCTTTTTTCCCTTCTTCGCCTTCTAATAGTGCCACTTCTTACTTTCTGCATGGTATGTTTCGTGTACCGTAATGACCGCTACTTGACGCACACAAGATATCAACGATTGAGGCATCATTGAGCGGATGAAAGGGAGTTAAGCAGTGAGGAGAGAGATTTGCGATGAAGAAGTACATACCTAATGTCCAGCGTTAACTATTAGTTTCACCATTATGTTACTGTTAACATTGTTCTAAATACAGTTTTGGTCAAAAACAGCTAAGACAGATTAAATATGGCTTAGTCAGATAATGGTCGATGTCGCCATCTTCGCCAATTAGTTTTGCTCGTGCGATGAATCTCGCATCTCTTCATTCATCCTCTGAGTGGAATTCTGTCTCAGGACCCGAAGTCTGTCAGGTGGGATGACTACTGGCATCCGAAGCTGTATGCCGACAACACAGTGGGGGAGCCGAAGGAGACGACGAACCACACGCTGCTCTTCAACAGAAACGACGAAGCCTTCATCTGCGAGCGACGCAGAGTCAAAGGAACCTTTCTGGAAACCATGGAACTCTACCAGTTCCCGTTTGACATCCAGGTAAGCATGGATTACGGTTGATTTCTCCAGCTCTAGTATGCTCTCATGCAGATTGTATCACCCTCAGCGCACAATAGATGGTTGATCTGTCTTCGACTCGAGCGACTACGGTACATAATCGTCGCAATAATAATAAGTAAAATAGTTCATAGTCGAGAGAAATGGAGGAAATATCGATGGATTCGACTAAAATGATAAATGAGTCAAAGTTTCGACCAACTTCATCGACTGACTCAATCGATGCACTACTCCACGACTAAAGGGTATAAACAACCTGGCATAGAGACTAATATAACCTTAGTTAAGATCTCATTTGCACGAACTCTGTAACCCCGTTGCTATGACAATGCAGGTCTCGTAGGTCTAGTCTTCCATGAAACATCAGAAACCTTGAAAAAAATTGTACTCAAGATTCCAAACCTAATCGCTCTTACACATTGAATGTTGTTTTTATAGGCTATGTACGATTTTCAGTTAAGTTTTCAAGATACACAATTAATGATATGTTCAATTTCGGCCTATTCTTTATTCATGTGCCTGTCGATGAATATAAATTATCATTTACGCAGGACATCACCGTCGCCTTGATATCAGAACGGTCAGTGGATGAATTGGACCTCGAGGTCGATCACTGTGAGCCATCTAGCATCAATAAAAGATCGTTCGTAGATGAACAAGAATGGCGTCTGTATGATGCAGTCGATACTAGGAAGGACCAGAGTAGCAAGCTCTACGAAAGCGGATCACGGGAACTGCATCCAGTCCTAGCGTTCAAATGCAGAGCAGCCAGAAGATATGGATTCTACACCTGGAATATCTGCTTCGTCATGGTCAGCCTTCTATCTACCCTATCAAGTTGTTGTCTTATCAAATCCAACAGGTGGCATGTATATGCTTACAGCGTATCTTTTGGGAACAGATTGTAGCGATGCATGGGTTACATGTATTAGCCTACAGTTTACAGAACAAATCCCTCATGTTTTTGCCAATATTTTGGCAAAAAGTAGGAATTAATAAATTAAACTTTACAGGCACAAAACAAATTGATATTTGCATATAACGGCCGAAATATTGATCATTGAAAGCGAGAAGTTCGCTCCACATGTTATGTTAACGGCTGGCGTTTGTTTTGTTGGCAAACGTCGACTGCATTTTGTTGATGAAGTGAACAAAGTGGATGTTGTATATTACGCATGGTCGTCTGCTTCCACATTAAAAAATATCCGATTTCAGGTATCTGCAGCCAGCTGGATTCATTTTTCAGCAAGACAGTGAACCGGTGCATACTGTTCGCCTCTCGCAAGACTATATATATAGCTAAAGGTCAACTGCGCTGGTTTCATTGAGAAGGCCCCAAGGCCCCTAAGCTCTTCGCATTTGAACCCGCTGGATTACCCCTTGTGCAGAGTCATGCTGAGAAATACCACAATCCGCGAATAAAGCCAAAAAACGATCAGGTGGCATTCAAGCTGATATGTGATAATGGAAAGATTTTAACTCAGGAACCCATCAACTAGGCCATACAAATATTTTCAAAGAGATTCAGATCATGCATGCGTAGCAACTGGTGGCAGACATATATTGAAAACAGGTTGTAAAGTACTATGCAGTTTGTTTTATAACAATTACTTCAGATGTGATTTTAAAGATCGTTTTCAGGTGTTTTTTGCTGCATTTAATGTTTCTGGCTATCAAAAAGCCGCGGTTGGACTCATTATAAGTGATAGGTCTATAACATTTGCCGTGTTTAAAACATTTTAATAAATGTTGATCTTTAGATGCAAATATGAATTAGTTTCGTGGCTGTTACATGTCATATGTTAATTTTTATTTTTTGGCAGAAATATTATCAAAAACCATGAGCGGTTACTTTATTAGCCAACCCTGTAGATATTGGGTAGAAAGTAATCGTGAGACCATAAACGAAACAATAATTATCAGTCTGTCACACAATTAGTAAGAATAATATATCTGACGTACATATTCGGTAGATAATCGGCCTGACACATTAACAAAATTCATTGCATCGGTTGTCTGATGGGGTTCAGTGTATGAAGCTCTGTTGAAATCTACAAAAGGTTATTATAGGTGCAGTAGGCTATAACAGAGGATTCTATCTCCCGAAGTCAGTGGATTAGCCAATGCCCCGTCTACATTCCGCTTCCTACCTACATGTACCTACCAATCCACTGTCTGCCCATCTGCCGACCTATCCACCTACCTAACTGCCATCTGCCTACCTATGCCTACATAGTTCATGCATAATTATTTTAATTACAGAGATAGGTCCAATGCATATATATTTATAATTATATATAAACACACACATTTATTTATATACATACATAAATAAGTTAAGTAATCCATTGATTCATAACTCATTACATTGCATAAGTATTATTAATGATTGATTGCTGTTTAACGACATCTGTCGTTAACGACATGTGTCATAACAAAGATGACTAGCGTCGCCCTCCCTCCTTCTTTCTCTAGGCTTGAGAATAAGTGATAAATTATTTTTGATGGTTGATACGTCAATTGGTGTCGTCGTGTGCGTTGTAGTTCGTCATCTGTAGTCTGACGTTCACGTCGTTTGCTGTCGATTATAAACTTCCTCAGAATCGTCTTCAGTTGACCTTCATTCTTCTTCTGACGACCGTTACCTTCAAATTCGTCGTCAATCAGTCTCTGCCACGAATCTCATACTTAACCTACCTGGTACGATCATATTATAATGCCTATAGGCTACTCGTCATCTTCATGGTAGTTATAGTAACCAACTTCATCGTCTTCAATGCACTTAGGTGGCGCCTCGGCGTGTTTACACCAGTTCAACTCGGTCATGGCTTAGCACCCGCCAGGAGCTCGCAAAATAGATATTGGGTCCCTCGCTTTGAGGTATCCGCACCTAACCTTCTCGTCCTCAGTCAGAGACCTGGGTGTAATCTTATATCAGGAGCTTACCTTTGTCCAGCATAACAGTCAACTCTGTCGCAGCTGTTACTACCAGCTTCGGCAACTTAGTATGGTATCCCGCTCCTACTCCCAAGACGCTGCTTCTACGCTTGCCAATTCCTTTGTAGTCTCCCGCCTAGACTTCTGCAGCGCCATATATGATGAGCTCCCGGTGTGTCGGCTTAAATGCCTTGACAGGGTCTTGCGCTCGGCCGCCCGACTGGTGGGCCGCATCCCTAGGTTTGACCGAGTCTCTGGGTACATGCGTGACGTCCTGCGCTGGCTCTCTTACCCACAGCGCATTGCCTACCGTGTGTCTGCGCTGGTACGGCGCTGCATTAAGGGCCTGGCGTCCCTCTACCTGATTGAACTTTGCTGCCACTGTCATTGTTGGACGCCGTGGTTTGTTGCCTTCTGCTGCTTGAGCGGAGTTGCTTGTCCTTCGTGCGAGGACTGCTATCCGACAGCGCCGTGCTATTTCCCTGGCTGGTCCGGTGACCTGGAATGGCCTTCCAGTAGCATTGCGCCTCATACCAAGAGGCCAATCTGCTCTGTTTTTCTCTGGCCTTAAGACTGTTCTGTTTGACCGTGGTTGGGCTGGGAGCGCTTCTGAGTAGAAGATCTTAAAAGGGCGCTATATAAAACTGCTGTAATAATAACAATAATAATATCAGTCAAACTTCATATTAATGATCTTATCAGTCATGGAATTTTGTTGGTGAATAATAAACGGCTACGTTATCGTAAATGAATATTATAGACTTATAGTTATATATGGACGTATTTAAAACAGGACAAATATATCTTGTCATCGATGGTTATGCTGGTGACCATTTGCATCTGGCATGCGATCGTCTACGCTGCGATCGCTGCTTCCGGTGTCGCCGCTGATGTCGTCTTCTGGGTCGACAAGTGGGTCCTAGTAGCCCTCGCCAGTATCTACGTACTCGTCAACGTCACTTTCTTACTCGTCATCTGCTGTGGAGTGAGTACACTTTCTATGCCAGACTCAGCCAGAGATGTCTTAATTTGAAGGAAGAAAATGGAGTTAGGTAAGGTGCACCTTAAAATGACTTTTATGTGAATTAAACTTCAACAACCAGTAGACCGTGACTCTTATCAAGCGCGTCGTATTTACATGGGACCTCGAGCGATCTCTGACCTGCTCAAAGTACTGATTCGATATCAATATCATAGGCATTTTAGACCTATATATAATAATAAACTTGTCAGATGCTGTTTTACTGTGGAGCAGCAATTGAGCTGATTGGTTTATTTTTAGGTTATGAAACAACGAAAAAGCTTCTCCCGTGGAGACAAACAGAACGCAATATGTGAGTGCCTCAGCAGAGCATATGAACCCTCTAAACCCGATGCAGGACTATATGCGCACAGGGGACACATTTAATCAGGCCTTCATCTATATTTCATTGCAACCCTATTGAGTTTTACAATTCCAACACATCACTGTCATCTCAATGCAAACAAGAGAATATATCAGAATGCCAGTATAAATTGATAAATAAGGAAATAAATGAATGAATATCTGTTTCTATCTCCATCTCTGACTGTCTTGCTGTAAATGTATATATATATTGTATATATATATATATATATATATATATGTGTGTGTGTGTGTGTGTTGTGTGTGTGTGTGTGTGTCTGTCTGTCTGTGTATGTGTTTTGTGTGTGTGTGCGTGCTAGTGCTACTTCCTGTTTGTCCGTGTTGTCCTGTGTGACGGCGCGTGTGCGTAGCCAAACTTAACGGATATGCTTGTTTTCTGTCTGTTGTAGAACATCAATCCATAAAGCAGCAGCGTAAATACCTGTTCTAAACAAATGCGACACATTCGGCTTGACAGGAGCACGATCTACAACTATTTTCAAATAGGCATAGTGCAGATAATAATAATTAGGCCTATTGTAAAAACTTCATTATTATATATATAGAAGCCACTAAATATTTCAATGTACTTTTGAAAATTTGCGATAGGGCCTAAGTTTTTTTAATTGTCTAAATTTGCAGACTTAAACCGAATAAAGAAAATTGTAGGCCTAATTGATATCGGAATCGGTCAAAAAGCACGTGCTTAAAGGTATACATCAGGCCCTCAATGTTTCTACATAAGTAGGCCAAGACGTGGCGATCTCTGTTGAGAGGTGGGGACACCCAATGAGAGGGGTAAGAAACGTGAGGGACAAACGCATAACGTATCACCTCTCTGTAAAAGGTGGGAACTTGTCCCCCTCGACCCCCTCCCCGGATCGCCGCCTCTGAGTAGGCCTAACCTATGTAACGTAACCAATGTTGTTCGGTGAAATTGTCAAACGATTTGCATTGCAGACTCTTTTGCAAATGAGTGAATCACTTGCGTTGTTAATGAAGCCATTTATATAGTCCGTGTTCCCTACAGAGTTTAATGGGCGTTCAAAGGTGCATCACATAAGCTAAATAAGCTTAGCCTTTAGGCCTATCTAAGAACTTTTGTTTAAATCATAATGTATAAATCGCCACATATTGGACCTTCCGAGTGTAAGAGTCTTGGATAACGTTTAAAAGATCCTGTGAATTGTTCAGCAAGTGTATAAAATAAATATATACGTCAGCGTTAAAATTAGATAGGCCTACTATGGAACCATGCTATTATTGTGGAGTATCCGCTTCCATTGATTTCGGCCAAATACATGTATGCCTACTTTACAGCAATTAAGCAGTGGAGACGCTACACCAGGGCAATTACTATCTATACGTGTGAACCAGTAAAAAGTTTTTCCCAGTCCACACCACACAGGTAGATAATTGTATGTGTGTCTCAGTGTGTTTTGAGCGCGTGTGTGTGCGCGCGCGTGTGTGTTTGTGTGTGTGTGTGTGCGTGTGTGTGGGTGTGTAGGTGTGTGCGGGTGTGTATGTAGGTGAGGGTGTATTTGTGTGTGCGTGCGTGTATGTGTTGTGAGGTTGGGGAGAAATCGAGGTGATGAAAGAAATTCGGGTCCCCTAGAGCAGTGATTCTCAACCTGTGGGTCGCGACCCGCAAGTGGGTCGCAAAGAATATCCAAGTGGGTCGTCAACTTTTCTTGGAAATCACATTTTTCAACTGAATAATATTGTCACGTATAGCTTAATGCGCTATATTTTCTTTCAAATTGTAGCGCTATAGAATTGGACAGTCGATTGTAGTGGTCTCTCGGGTCAGCCGTTCATTTATTTCCCACCCGAACTCACAGAAAATCATGACTGGGTACGTGACCCATTTGAAGCCAATATCACCAAATGCTGACCTTCCGTGGAAAATGCATCTCAACTGATTTAGCAGTCCTGTGATAGAACACTCAGAACAATATTTAATGAGGAGTGTCTCTCAGATTTTTGGCTTCATGCTGCTATGGAATATCCAGATCTTTCTTATAAGGTCATGCCAATGATACTGCCATTTTTGGGAATTGTCTACCCACCTCTTTGAAAACACATTTTCAGCTATGAATGCAATCAGGACTAAATATAAAAATAACCTAATAATTATGATTTGTGTGAATTAGGGTTTTAATACCGGTTTTTGGGGCAAGTCGATTACCGGATTTTAAAAACCGGTTTTAAACCGGTTACCGGTTTTATTGACGTCCTTAGGAAATTATTGTAAATTGTAGGATAACACAACTCGGCACATGTTTTCATGTATTACGTATCACAACGCAGCGTCAACACTCGATACCGTAGAGTTTAAGTGGTGCTTTGGAGTCAGGTCTTCCATCTGAGCGATGCTATCCTGGTCGTCTCGGGTTACCCTTCCCCTAGCTCACGTTCCCACTTTAGGCTTGTCTCGACAAAAGGGCCGTTTATTAGCAATCGGCAGCTATTAATTACCCTGTTGGAAGACGCGGAAGGGAAATATTTTGGTTATCCGCGTTTGTACCTTTGAAGTTGACTGACTTATTTTGAGCATCTTCTTTTGGGAATTAATCAGGGATAGGTGAGATAAATAATAAGGCGAAACAAAATCGAATACCGGTTTGAAAATTACATAAACCGGTTATCGTTTTCCAAACCGAAAACCGGAATTTCGGTTATTGTTTAACATCCCTAGTGTGAATAATGACTTAGGATTGTGTCCGACCAACATCAGACTACGCATTGACTCACTTCTGACCAGAATTCAAGCCCAGTCATCGCATTAACTGTACTGTTTCTATGTCTCAAGGTGAGTCAAACAATAAAAGGTTATTCAACTATGTTTCTTAATGATGTAATTTTGTTAGGATTTATTTATGGTTTTGTTATACGCTCTAATGGTTAGTCGCAGAATTCGTTGACGCATGGCTTGCTGCCAGATTTCGGAGTGGTGGGTCTCGTTAGGATCTAGATGCTGCAAAGTGGGTCTCATGTGAAAAAGGTTGAGAATCACTGTCCTAGAGTCCTAGACAGAGCTAGCTGTCACGCCTCGTGTCACGTGCCTCTAAACAATCTTTCACACCGCAACTTTTCTGGATTTAGACAATTAGCTGCAACAAACCGTTTATTTATAATGCCCTCATAAGTTGATTGCGAACCCAGTCCGGGTCCAAACCACCAATAAACCGCCTGGCTTCAGGGCATTTGCCCCATTCCTCCTCGGTAACAGGGCAATTAGCCCCCCCTCGACAATTACCCCTGGACAATTACCCCGAACAATTACCCCCCCCCCCCCCGGTACAAATTATTCCCTGGACAATTACCCCCGATGCAAATAACCCCAGGACAATAATCCCCGAATAGTATAAGGGTAACACGACATACATACATACATGCATACATACATACACACATACATACATTCATACGTACATACAGTACGTCGTCGGTCACAACTCGCCGACAGAATAATCGCCTAAATGACGCCGGCGGCCAAAGATCGCGGCGTTTCCAAAACGAGCCAAGGTCGGCGTCGATCCCTAGTAGTAGAAATGAAGGATAAGAGAACGATCTAAGTACTAATATATTGTGAATTAACTACCTATATATATATATATATATACTGATATATATATCATCAGTATATGAGTTCGTTGGAAACGAATGATGTTCAGTTGGTAAATCGATTTGCAAGAGGTGACGCTCGTATCAAATAATTCATCGGAAATTTTCGATTTGAAAGGAGTTAAGAAATATACGTCGAAAGTACTATGCCATTCGAAGACATATCGACCAACAATCGAATGATCGTCACGAAATATCGTTTCAAACAGAAAATCATCGAAAATTTCGATCAGCTTAAAAGCTGCAATTGAATTAATAACCCTACGCATACGACAAATAGGGCCTATGAGATGATCCACACGAAATTGGCATCTGTAGCAGAAATTCGTCGATCGAAATAACTGTAAATTTTGAAGTATACGCTAACTCGATGCATACGCACTTAGCTGGAACTGAATCGGCTGAAGATTGATCGCTATTCGAATTATCGGAACAACTTTTCGTCTCAAGCAGCAAAATCGTCTAAAATCAGAATAGAGCAGAAATCGAAGTCAACTTAGGAAATGTTGAATTCGAAGAGGCAAATCGATCAGTTGCAACTTTATCGTATCGATCATCTCCAGCTATTCCTTATTTCGATCACTAATCGCAGTGCCTATTTCATGAGTTTTCATTGTATTTTAAATTTGTAGCTACAGTTGGCCAACGCTACAGACTACAGTGAAACTCGACGTTTCTAACGCGGTTATAATAGGAAAGCGTACAATATCAGAAATCTCTATTTATAAAACAAAGATTCTGTGTCTGTCTGGGCTATGAATTTACACAGTTTTAGAGCTATTGACCCGAAACCTTCGGCGTTGGCTCGGGGAACACCTTGCAGACCCAGTAGAAGGGTTGGTGAACCCGCGGCCGCCATCTTCCTGGTCTCCAGGGCCAAAAACCTGTCTCAGGATCTCCCCAAGGAAATTTTTCTTCTTAGTCGACAGGAGAGTGTCGACGAAACCCCTGCTCTGCAATTGCCGATATGTATGTGCGCGTGATATCTGTCTGCCACGCCTTTTCTTCCTTTACACCGTCATGAATGAATGGACGGTCTGGGACATATCGTACAGGTAGCAGGTATACAGTCTGTCAGTCCGTTTATACATTTGCACACTTTTACAGCTTTTGGCTCGAAACCTTCGCCGTTCGCTCGAGGAACACCTGGGACAACCAGTAGAGGCAATGATGTACTTGAATCACGGATCTCGGAATTGTAGGTTGACAGTGTCTACATGTGGTAGACAGCATAAATATTAGATTGTTTCAAAACCTTGACATTTGTGAAAAATATTTTGAAATGGCTGGCTTCGTTGCAAATGCATATTTTTCTGCCCACAGTAACATGCGTGTAAGGATCTATTAGTTTGGTCAGCACGATAACAAATCGATTACAATCGGGTAGGGCCTAAAAATCCGGTGTCTCAAATAATCGAAAGATAACCGACAAATATCGACAAATTGCTCTGATGCGGAAAATGACCAAGAACGCTAATTTAAGACGGAAACCAATCCCAAGACCGTTCCTTCAAGACCAAGACCGACGCATTCGAGACTAAGACCGAGACTAAGACCGATGATCCGAAACCAAGACCAAGATCGATGCATTCGGTACCAAGACCAAAGACCGCAGTTTCCGGTCTCAAGACTCCTTTACTTCCTCGCTTCTTCACGAACGCTCCGTTTCGCCTCTTCTTTGATCCTTCCTGCCTAGGTGCCGTTCAAATATTATATAACGCATAAAATCACAATTTTGACCCACCCCCCTACAATATACCCCCAATAACGTTATATAACAGCAGCTGTGAACCCCACCCCTGTATTGTATAACATATATGCTACCCACCCTACTTAACCCCAGCCTATAAGCACATTAAAAGACATACCATCGACGTAATTGTATTGCACAATATGACACTTTTATAACAATACGGCGTTAGTTCGCACTTTAATAGTAGTGATTCAGCTGATAATTGCCTTTATCCAATTCAAGAACTGCCGTAAAAATCATCATATTATGGCCATTAGCAATGTAACAAAAGCTACCTTAAAATTGTGTACTCTCTTGTGCCAATGATGACAAGACCGGATCTATGAGCTCCTCTGCATCTTAATAATCGGACTTTTAATGGCGCTAGATTCACTTGTATTAATTACGGTAACTAATTGGGTAGTCGACGATTCTCACCTACATATAGGCCTACTAATACAGCATGATAATACACGGTAGTGACGTACATCCTATTTAAAAGCACCATTTTAGTTTCCCTCCTGTTTTTCACTATAAATGAGCATTTCGGTATCACACAGAATGGATTGGTTTAATATTGCACTATCAGGTATTTATCGATAACTTCGCAGTACAACTCTACCTATTTAATAGCGTATGATGTATACAAAGTGCGTACTACAACTGCAATTGGGTATTTAAGCAAACATAAACTATTTGCACATACTATAGAAAATGAAATCAAACATCATGATAATACCTACCAAAATAATAATTTCAAGTGAATTAATTTTAATTTAAACCAGAATCAAAACAAAGCACACAGAATTGAATTTTAGAGCGCTTAAAGCTATGCACATGAAGTTGTTAAAATTGTAAACAGCAAATTGTTAAAAGTGGATTTATAAATTAATAACTAAGAACGTCAAATCAATTCGCTAGGTGGCAGGTAATGGTGCTAGTTTTGGTTCACAACGTATTGTGAACATCGATTAAACGATGAAGGTCCGTGGTACATGGAATTTCCAATTGGCAAGCAAACAGACAAAGTAGCATAAGCTGAAAAAAGTTTGTTATATAAAAAACCTTCAGCCTACCCCCACCCTACACAATATAACGCTAACAAAACCGGAACCCACCCACCTACCCCTTGAGCGTTATATAATATGTGAACGTCTCCCTATCTCTGCTTATAGATTCTACCGTCTTTCACGATGCTCTCTTATCTTCCGTACCATTCGTAAAACAACTCATAATCGCACCGGAGCCTGGCTACGTTCGACAACTTCGGGTTAAGTTGGATTCTTTCATTCTTCAACTTGCCCGTTCGAAACTCTGCAGTCGACTGCCAAGTTAAAATACTCGATCAGTTACCCACGCAGCGTCACCTAGATGTCCTTCACTTCACCTTCCACGTACATTACCAGCCATTTCCAAGAAATATATCACATGCACTTCACGTGATGGCATCTTCCAAGACCCTACCTTAATATCTCTTAGGCAACCTTCAATAATATTATATAAAAGTTTTATACACGAATAGCCTACATATCATTATATTAGTTTCCTTACTATACTATAAACTCTTCTTACATGTGCAAAAATCCATGTTGCTTACAATTCTACGCCGCTCACGTTGACCAGCTGTTTCAGGATTCCTTCTGAGCCTGACCACCTCACGAAACTCCATTAGGTAGGCGGTACTTCGGAAGAACCTTCAACACTTATGGAATAGCCTTCGCAGGTCATCCTCCTAGTATAACACCCCTACCACTGCGAGTTGTGAATCGGACTTTGGGAGGGAATACCCACACATTATCATTTAATTGATATTGGGCTGATATGATGATGTAATCAAATGTTTGTCTCTAACAAATAAACGATTAATTGATTTATTTGCTAATTGATTAAATTGAAATTGTCGATCGCGACCAGCAATACCCGCACAATCGATTGTGATCATCTGCGGCAGTTCTAAGCATTCTTAGGTTCTAAGAGCGGTCTCGCTGCATGTTGTTGCCCTCTAACGAATATATTGGTCAACAGCGAACGTACGTAGTCTACTGTCGTTTTCTCACACGCCGACCTCCAACGTCGGTAAGCGACTCGGCAATAAGATAGGACCTAGTTAGGTTATTTCGTATACGATCAGTGCTTTTTGCTAACGGTCAGGCTGTAGAACTGTATGCAAAACTATAATATTATTGCATACGCTAAGTTTATTTTGTTATAAGCTTAGAAGTTGCTATAGCCAATATGTCATTTCTTAACACAGAAAAGCTATTATTTTAATTCAGTTTTTCTACTTCAGCAGCAGCGCTAAATGTTAAAACTCGCACGTGACCGACTTTGGGTCAATCAGCGACGCCATGGGAAGCTATTTTAATTGGTTCGCTTATCTGTGCGGAGTCAAATCTATTAGTGTATACGCTGGACACACGCGTGGTTTCTGGCTTCTGAGCCACGTCGTCGGTCACAACTCGCTACAGAATAATCGCCCAAATGACGCCCGTGGTCAAAGATCGCGGCGTTTCCAGAACGACCCAAGGTCGGCGTCGATCCCTAGTAGTAGAAATGAAGGATAAGAGAACGATCTGAAGAGAGATCAAGCGTGGAAGGAGGACGTGGTCACAATGACCGGTTAAAACGCTCAGTGGTCGAGAGCAACTGAATCGCGCCCAGCGTCTAATAATCAAAATTGGTCTAGGCGATAATGGAATAATTATAACGCCTGCAGAAACGCGACGCGAATTCTAACTCCAACTGGTGAGACTGAACCCCATCTCGAACGGTCGCGTCGGAGAAAGAGCGTCGCGGCGGTTAATGTCCAAGAAGCCACCTGTCAAAGTGAGAACGAGGCTGCCTCGTTTCCGGAACAGACGGAAGCGACCGGATTTATCCGAAGCTTCTTCGGGTAGCAGCGGAAGAAAGCCGAGTGACGACGTCGCATCGTCATCGTTATCGGTCGGTTGGAACCATTTTTTTCATACGAGTTGTAGAGTGACTTCGACGTTTTCTCGCTTTTGAATCGATCGTCAGGTAGGTTTCGGTTCAGTTAACGTCGGGTTGGGGCTTTAGGCCCGTCGGGGAGCCGAAGCGGCAGCAGAGAAGCACGCCTGTAGGCGGCGGCGACCATCGCGAGAAACCAGATCGGGACAAAATGGCCGCCTCTTGGTTGGTCCCGTTATGGCGATGGCGGCAGCGTCGTAATCGCAGTTATTGTATTTGAGCACAGAGTGTGGTAATCGGATCGTAACTTCTAGAGACTTCAAATGGTGTGATTCGAAAGAAGTGGGGCGTGGTTGAGAAATATTTTAGAGGATGTCATCAAGAGTATTGGCCTGATTTTGTGGCGACCAGCGGGCGCCGGCTGACGGGGCATGTATTCGAATTTCGGAGCAGTTCTACAGTTAGTGTCGGAGATACAACAACGGCACTTGACACTTAGCAAAAAACTAAAATGGAAAAACTATTTGAAGGCGTAATTTAACTGTGCATTTATAATACTGCACAAACTGAAACATGTGAAAAACATTGGATTTGAAATTAAGTATAAGTAAGAAGATCTATGTTTGATGTGATTTGAAAGTAATTGAAAATATTTAAAGGTCTTTCATTTAAAGTGGCCATGATTGACAGTGGCAACTATTGCTGAAGTCTAAAAATATAGAGAAACGTAAAATTATATTAAGTATTTCCTGTAACAAAGGTTGGTATTTTTGTGTAAAATTTTATGTTTGTTGTTTTTTGCCGTTCAGACAGTAAATTGCATTTTTAATAAACGTTACAGAAAATTGTTTTATGTAAATTTCAGCAATGATGCTCAGCATTGAATTCTGCTTGGAATGTTTCTGTAACTGTTTCGAAACTATCACATTGCAAAGTTTATCTGTTCTTACTTGTTTGCCTGTTGACAGAAATTCCGGGTCCCTAGGCAGAGAAAATCCTGGCTCTTAAGTAGCGTGTCACGGGTAAGGCTGTCAATAAATGTTGAAATGACGACCCGGGTATCCGTCGACCTGCACCCGACCGCGCAGATATTTTGTTTGGAAATGTAGAAAATTGCACATTTTTACGGAATGTCGGGCATTCGAGAATCGATTTAATTGCCCGGGCAGTCTGCCAATATGACCAAGGGATTATTTCTGGCATATGTTCAGGTAAAATCGCACATTTTAACGGAATTTCGGGTACCCGAAACCCGATTTCAGTACCCGGGTAGTCAGCTTGAGTCGGGTACCCGTTGACAGCCTTAGTTATGGGCATGTTAGACTAATGTTAGTGTGTTTATAGCAAAAATGAATATCTATTCAGATGCTTGAAGTTTAAAATTCATCGAAGTTAAGTTTGGGTAATATTATATTTAAAGAGGTATAAATCATAAACTTTGGTAAACTGGTTATATTAATTTTCCTAACTTGATTGCTGGCCCAGTCTGGGCCCCTATAAATCATCAGACCCACAGACCCTTCTGCCTCTCAGCAAGCCTCATTACACCAACTTATTGATTGTTCTGTAAATTTTTATATATGTTTTTGAATGACGGAATTTTGTTGCTATCTCCAGATTTACTCAAACTCATTAAAAATATGCACTAATAGAATTACTTTTACAATCAATCAATCGATATCGTTTTTATTGACTTCAAATGCAATAATTATTAACAGTACATACATACAACCATTTTCAGTAAAAATAAAAAATAACACGATTGAGAAGAAAAAAAATGTCAACTGAACAAGAAGTTGCTGAATTAGTTTGGTATTAAGGTGGGAGGCAACTGGGAAGGAAAAATCCCCAAAGGAACCGTATGGTTCCGCTAGTAGGGGACACCCTTTCATACTAGTATTTGGGCAGCAGATTGAAGAAATGAGGCAGACAATTGCGAGTAATTTTAACTTAACTAGGCCAAGGAAGTGTATAATTTAATTGTAAAACTATTTATTAGCATAAATTTTTTCATGGTTGGTGATGTTGAAATTATGACAATGTGAAATTCAATTAAAAATTCTGTAATGTACATAAATTGATTAATGTTGACAAATTTGCGGCGTCGACTTTATCCTTAAGTCATACATTATTCGCTTTCTCATAGATATTTTCAAGATATGACAGCTGTCTTTTGTTGACAATTACTTATTACTGTGTGTATCACAACTGAAAAATTTATTTGAAATCTCTCTTTGATATCGAAGCCGCCTAAACTGGTTGTCCTCTCTCGTCTCAGTGGCTATTTCACCTCAAGCTATCTCTTACTTGCCTGAACCCAAAATCAATGTGCCTACATCAAACATTACTTTACAACAGGATAAATTTTCTGCGGCCGAAAGTTCAGCCTCAATACAAAAGAAAATTTGTACTTCTGCTGCTGAACACGTGCAAATTTAGCGATTGAAGAAGACCTCTGTGCACATGCAATTTTTTGATGCATGGGCTTTTTATTCTAAACTAAAATCCCACCTTTTCAAGAACTCTTACCCAGACCAGGGCTGCAAACATGATGATTTTTTGGCTATTTGGTTTTATCAAAAAACCAAAAATGACAATTTTTTGTTTGTTTGCTTTTTAAAATATATTTTTTAAAATTTAGTAATATTACTATTTATATTACTAATATTATTGTTATTCAGTCGGAGATCACGCTAAATAAATTATATAAACAAGTTGGAGCACTTTTTCATGCTGTGTTTGATGCTTTGTATAACAAAACTGTTGTGACAAGATCCAAAGGAAAACTAAAGACCAAAAAACCAAATAAAACCCAAAAAGCAACTTTTGATTTTTTTTAAATCTTGGTTTTTGCACCTCTAACCCAGACTCATTACTTGACATTCCACCTGTCACTCCTCGACGAAAGCGACACCCTCCTTAACAGCTACTCTGCATCCCTGCTGACCTTCTGGAAACCAAACTCTGACCTCCCACGGACTGTCCTTTGGACAACCCTTTTGATTTGACGCAACGCTCGTGAATAAGCTGGTGCCCTGCGCTTAGCTTTCAAGTGGCGCTTTAGAAGTTTGGAGATTACGATAACGAGTGGTAGTAGTGGTGTATATGTGGTGCAAAAGGCTTAGGCCTATAAGAAAGGCTTTTAAAGCTACAATGGTATTTGTGAGGCCATTTGTACGCTGAGCGTGTGCCAGACTGGAGATATTACTCTGCAGGCGAATATGAAAATCAAAATCAAAATGATGTTCAGATTGACAGAGCTACATCCACCGCGAGTCCACGACGACGAACTGCCAGTTCAAACTTCAAGCGTCTCTCACTCATAGTTATTTTGCTTGCTGTTTGCAAAATACTGACAATATCAGATAAAGTTATCCGGGCGATTTATCGTAAGAGTTGTTAATTTGGGACGATAAAACAATAAATCGCCTTTATCTCATTTCAAACTACTTCGCTGCCAGTTGTCGTCTGCTATTGGTAAAATATGTCGTGCGCACGAGCTATTAAGTCGTTCCCACGACTTAGTAATAGAGCTTTTTGCCGATTATGCCGATACCGATTATTGCTGATTATTCATTTGCCGATACCCGATTATTTCATTGTGTTTCCCAAGATGTCTGGTTCCAAAAGATAGACCTACTGCTACTGCCTATTGTTGTGATACAAGCGAACACTTGCTCCGTAGGAGACGTTTGCATGTAGTTGGGGACTAATCCTAGGCAAGCAATACAGATTAGACACACCGCCCGTCGTCGAATTGTGCCCAGGATAATTAAAGGCCAAGGCACAGCTGTCCTATTCACAGCCACCCATCTAGTCTCAGCCTCTCAGGCGACTGACATGTGTCCGTGAGATCTGATTGGCAGCTGGCATGTATTCAATAGGCATGCCTCCACGATGTACATTCATCGGTTTCTCTGTTGGATTGGCCAGCCGTTCCTTGGCTTGAATAGACCAGCCATTCCTTGGCCCTTAAGCAGGCACTGTGACTCACTCTGCACAAGACCTATGTTGACACGCTCTCACGGTCTATACTAGCACACTGGGTGGTCTCACCAATGGTCTGAAGAAGCCATTGGCTCGACAACATGATATGGGAACGAAACGAAATGCCGTCCTTCTCAGACCCAGTGATGTTGCTGTTGTCATTTTGCTTTTATAGACTGAAAATAATATTATTAAATAAAAAAAATAATTTTTAATATCAGCGCCGATTATCTGGTCGATATCTGATATTGCGGAGATCTCTATAACAGCTCTACTTAGTAAGTCGTGGGAACAAGTTAATATCTCGTTCCCAAACGAGTTAATATCTCGTTCCCACGACATATTAACTTGTGCGCACGACTTAGTAAGTCGTGGGAACGAGTTGTTATCTCGTGCGCACGAGTTTGTATCTCGTGTGCACGAGATAAAATATTCTTCTTTCATTTCGCTTTAGGGGCTTCGTACAATAGCCACTTCAATTTAGCATTTCATGCTTGAAGTGCTGTAATTTTATTTTCTACAACATTTACTTTTCTCAGAGTAAATGCCTACAAACAGTTAAGAAAATTCTTGCTGTGTAGTCACCAATGTTCTCAAATCATGCATTATCACCACTGGCAGAAGAATTCCTGCAGATGAAGACATGCAATTCGTCTTTCAGATAGCAGAGGGTGGGCAGTTTGCACAATCATGCCTGCAACATCACTGTTTCTGGAAATGTCAAGCTGCTGTCTATCCCTAAGGCATGTGCAGTGTTCGACATGGTTGATCACGGTTTGCTGCTGAAGTTGAAGTGTCTCATCACCTCGTATGGAATTGTTAATGAGCGAATGACGATGGTGACTAGTGTACATTGACAAATCTCCATACAGAAGCTGGTTACCATCCTAGCATACTCAAGTATTGCCATTAAAGTTGCAATTTCATGGCTAGAATCAACAAGTTGTCTGTGACTTGGGTATGCTTTGGGATAAAGGACTGTCAATGGAGGACAATGTCATCTTTCTGTAAATGCTCTGAATACCATTTATGCCAAATACGGGTCATTGTTGCATATCCCCATTAGTGTGGCAAGGACCCCAGTGATTCGCTTACTTACTTTATTTGCACGTGCTTGAACTATTTTGCTGCCATGTCTGCCCCAGTTTGTCCTGTTTTTTGTCTTCTGGAAGCCTAATCAAGCTTGACTGCATGACTCTGTCAAATGGATTGTGATTTTTCAATGTGTTTTTATATAGATGCACCTATTGATGCTTCAAATGAGCATTATGATATCAGTGTTGTAGAAGTTTCTGGAACAGGATTGTTTAAGGACTTGTTGTATTGTGAGATATGTGCTCTGGGAGCTCACATTAAAAACTGTTGCACAATGGAGCGATGCTGTGGTGTGACATTGTCTTATTATTAACATCTGTTGATGTTAATAAAATTGCAATAATAATTGCTATTATTTATTGAACCATTAAATTGCTTGTGGATTGTTTCAGAAGATGTTTACTGCAGTTTGCTAAGAAGACAATGAACCAACTGCATTCTGATAAGATGGCTAAAGAAAAGTCTAACAAAGGTCTGATTTATACATATTTATGCTGTGTTAAATTTCCTTATATTCTATTCTTATTTTAATAAGTCTAGATATAATTGGCTATATAACCTGTTAAACAGTTTAACATCATTTGCTTGGAGACAGGCTTGCTCCAACTTCATTTAAGCTAGCAAGGAGCACCCAGGAGAGTCTTGAGAAGGAACTGTCATTGTAAAAATGGCACCCCGACAAAAGAGCGCCCGACAAGATAGAGCACTGACAATTTGAAATTGAAGCTGGACTAATGAATAGAGTTCTAGCTTAAATGGAAGCTGGATTAATGAAATTAATCTTGTTTAATTAGAACCTGGGTCGATGAAAGAAATGCTGTTAAACTAAAAGCTGGATCAATGAAAAGAATTCTGTTAGAAAGGGCACTGGATTGACATGAAAAGAATCATGCTCAAATGGAAGTTGAATTGATGAAGGGAATCATATTCCATGTGCAAAATTGCGACATCTAAAAGCTTTCTGCACAGGTTGTAGGTGTAGAATTGCAAAGGTGGCTGAGCTTCTCAATACTGTTGCTTGCTTCTTACTGGTATATCTAAGTCTAATCTTTGGATGATTCAGATGATTCAGAACTCTTTGGCTAAAGTCGTAACAAATACATCAAGCCATGTTCAGATGAATATATAACTCTTTTAGTTAAGTCATTGCATTGGTTTCCTGTTCAGCAGTGGATTTGTTTCAAATTAAGGCTCACATTTGATAAAACACTGAAGTATGGCCAGGCACTTTCAAAATCAGTGATTATTCTTCATTCTAGTCATTATTCATCAAGGTCATCTGATTGCTTATCTTTGGTCAAATTGATTTCACATAATTATAAGTTGATTTTCTATATTTTGACCTTGGAAAGATAGAAATGTAAGTGATCTGTGTTGACCTTATTTGTTGCAAGATGCCAAGCCTGTCCATGATAATTTAACGATTACTAAATGAAGATCAAGTTTCATGTTCAGATTTGGTTAATTTCTGCTAACACCATAGGTGCAGATTGGCTAGTTTGACACTTACTCATTATGCGTCTCACAAGCACCTATGCCTGTACGCGTTTTCCCACCATTTTTAACACTTTTCTCAAAATAACCTATCAAACTCAGCAAGGAGTGTGAAATGTAAAGAAATCTTTCTTAAACAAGGCTGATGCTATTTTTAGGTTGTCATTTTTTTATATATAAATTTTTCCTAGCCTATTTCTCTGCCTCCCATACTGGTGGGAATGGGTTAAGCACATGTGGCATTATTTTATTTTGTAGGTTATATTTTTTTTTGTTTTTGTCAATTACATTTTGACATTTCACTTGCTGATGCCTAGTATGTAGTTAGCACAACCAGTTAGCTGGGTGTCATAGATTTGTGTTTTTGTGTGTAGGCACTGAACTTATCAGTCCTGAAAAAATCAAAAAGGAGCCAGAAGATGTTACACCAGGTGCGCTAAACAATCAGTTGTCATTAGAGAAATTAGATTGGCTTTGATGCAAGCTCAAAAGGGCATCTTTGGTTTGTGGTAAATTGGAATGGATAGACAGTCACTGTTGTTAGACTGTTTCCTAACTTCATATTTTAAGAAATTTATATACAAGACAACCAACTTTGGCTATACCTTGATTGGCATTTTTTTGGATAGGAATTTTGTTAAACTTGTTGTCTGAAGCACCTTATATACAAGACAACCAACATTTTCTGTACCTTTATTGCATTTTTTGTCTGAACTTTTGTCTAAACTTATCTTCTCAATTGTCTTTTATACAAGACAACCAACATTTGCTATATCAAGATTGGCCACATTGATTTTTTTTTATTAAGCTCCTTTGATAAGGGTACACTGGTGCAGTTACACAAAGTGGAAAGCTTTTTGTAAAATCAATACATAGGCCCTATGTCGCATTGGCAGATAAGGTGCACCCTATAGACATAATTGTTGGACACATACAAGCCCATGTGCAATTGGTGTGCATAATTATATAACCATTATTAGTAATTACTTGCTAAAACTAATTTTTTTTTAAAATAAAATTTGATGTACTTTTGAAAAAACATTTTCAACATTTTATGTGTGTTGTGGTATAACAGTACACTTTAGTGGCTTTGAAATCAAAGATAAAAGCCTTGGTTATTTGCTAGGATTTTACAGTGAAAGTATGTGGTTTCATACCTCATGTAGCTGAAAATGATTAATCCTTTCAGCATATTTATTCGTTTGTAGTTCTAACAACGAGTGCTTTAACGCGTTGTTCATGAGCTTGTACTATAAATGACTGGGAAACCAATTTAGATCATCGTTAGAAAGTGACAGAGGTCTTTTTTCTGTTATGTATTATGCACTAGAGAGGTTGAAGCGACTACTGTCACTGTGGTTCTAAATCAGATGCTATAGAGTCTGTTTGTTACTGACACTTACTGTACATGTTTCTTAACTTTTGAGGCTGATTTCAGTCTGATGACTTCTCAAACTTAAACCACAGAAATAAACTAAGAAGTGTGGTTAGAATTTTTATGTAATATAAAATTTCTTTGTATAGTTTCAGCTGCAAAATCTACCAGCGTCAGCAAGACTATCACTGTTTTGACGTCGCCTCCAGGTTCTACAAAGGCTTCTACCACTCAGCCAAAAACGATTTTACTAGTACAGACAGTGAACAATCGAACTGGAGGAATTCAGTCGCTGCTTCTACCCCAAGGACTGAGAAGCTTGCCCACTACAACCTCAGACATGACTCTCTCCGCCTCTCGTGCCAAGATGTCCACTCTGCTAACTGTCACTTCCAGTGCTGGAAAGTCTCCATTGAGCATAGCACCTAAGATGACAGAAAGTCTTCTGACGTCAGCCACTGGTCTCGTTGGAAAGGCTGCTATTCCACAGGTTCAGGCACATAATGACATAAAGTCAATTGTTAAGCTGTCGTCTGAAGCAGTACCTTCAGTTCTGCCTAAAGTTTGTGAGCTAACTTTTAACAGTCGAACAATCAAGGCTGATGGAACCGTTTGTACTCTGAAGGAGTATCTGTGTAATTTCTGTCAGTATAAGGTTGCTAGCCAGTCAGAGTTTCATGAGCATTTCATGACTCATGTGTTCTCCTGCAACTATTGCAGCTTCCGTGCATTCACCCGCTATGAAGTGTTGAGTCATAAAAAGGAGAAGCACCAGGGAATCGCTGAAGAACTGGCAGGTTATGAAGGATTGGACGGTTTCTCAGAGCAGATGAATTCCCTGATTGCTGATTTTCACTGTCAAACACCTGTCAGCTCTCAAATGCTCGTGGTTAGCACTCGGGTTTCTTCTGCTGGCGAAAGCACAACTACCACTGACTCTGAGAGTGCGTCTGTGGTAATAGTCTCCTCAAGGCCATCTACGACTACATCATCTTGTCTACCAACTGTGCGAACAATTTCATCTGCTTCACCAATAGCTGTTTCGTCATGTCTATTGTCAAGTCCTAATTCATTGGTTTCAGTTAGCCGATCTGTGACACTCTCAACCCCAGTTTTGCAAACAAGTCAACCAGTTGTGACAACGGTTTCAGCTCCTATAGTATCTGCAGCATTTATAGCCCAGAAAAAGACACCTATTGTTACCAGTGCTACATCGAGTCCTGCAGTTCTGCCAGGATCTACAGTGAAGACGACTGCTAGTGTTGGAAAAGCAAATGACAACTACTTTACTTACAAAATAGTGCATGATGCTGCAGGCAAGGTGCAAGCATACGAGTGTGACGTCTGTAGTTACCGATCAACCAAGATCAATGAAATCTTTGGTCATGCTTCAACTCACAGCCTAACAGATCTGATGAAGTCTAACAATGTGAATGTCCAGTGGGAGTGTTTCTATTGCTGTTTCACATCAGTATTACAAGCAAACGTTGTAAGCCATGTCATTGCCAAGCATCCGAATAAGCCTATACAATTGAAACGTATGGTAACCAATACAACGCAACGATCTACAAGCCGATCTGTTCTGCTCCGAAGCACTAACTTCCCAGCGGATGCTGGGTTGGTGGCTAAGGCAACTCCATCTCCACCAATAAAGAAAGAGAAAAGCCCGGAGGAAGCTCCAACCAGTGCAGCAGCAGCAGCAGGTAAAAAGCCTGATGAGGCTGATGATGGTTGTATGTGGGGCTGTTACTACTGCAGTGTTCAGTCAGTGGATCGTAATGAAATAATCCTGCACCTGAAAAAGGACCATGCACAGCAGAAGCTGGTGATCACTAGAAGGCGAATTACTCATATACCAGCACCACACGCAAGTAAAATAGATGGAAACCCAGAGGCAACTGAAATAAGTAGCGATTTAGTTCCTAATGATGGCGAAGTGGTTCCATCTGAGCGAACCAATAGCGATGTCCAGATTGGCGACATAGACTCCACTGATCCACAGCACTCTCTTTTGAAGTCGAGAAGAAAACAAGTCTTTCCACGTAAAGTTTTTGATGATGCTACTAATGATGAGGCTGGAGAAGCTGTCAAGGTGACGGAAGTCACTGATACGATAATGTTGGGCACTAAAAGTAAGCATAGAGTTACAAAGTCAAAAGATCTCACAGAACAGTCAGACTTAAAGCAGGGGGATGGAACAACTACCAAAAGACAGCGGAAAAGTGAAGAAGAGTCTGCCAAAAGAATGATGTATGACAATAGTACGGGGAAAGATGCACCGAAGATGCTGGACATGATCATTGATGCAAATGGAACTGAAGATGATGCTGATGCTTCTACGGCTATGATAGTCATAGATGGACAGGATGGAGCTGAAGACACTGGCATGCCAGCACTAGAAGATGTCTCAAATTTCGTCAGTTTAAAGTCTGCACATGGTAAAGTAAGCACACCACAGATTTCACTGGCTAATGAACCCACGGGACAAGTTGTTGTGACGAGCTGTCCTGTAAATGAAGTAACACCGGAGCCTGATAAAGAGATGCCAGTTCTGCAGCCAGAGCTCAGTGTGCCAGTACAGGTGGATGGTAAATTCAGTAGCCAGCAAGGTCCAGGACATGGAGGTAAGGAAAAGGATAATGCAGCCTTAGTGGATCTGAATTTTGTTAAGGATTGGCCAGATGATATTGCTCTTATTGATTCTAAACTCTTCCGATTTGATACTACCGCACTGGAAGCTCATTGTAATTGCTGTAATTTGACAACGCAAGGCTTGAATGCCAGAAATCATATGCGTGAACATGTGATGTCACACACAGGTGGACATCTGTGGACCTGTCCTTACTGTCCTTTCAAATGTGGCCGTCGCAGTATGATTTTTAGACATGTTCAGAACAAGCACAAAAACCGTCCACTACGCCTTATACAGCGAAAAGTCTACACAAAGTCGTCTAAAGATGGTACTGCAGCTGGATTTACTTCTGGCAGTAGTGACTCTAGTAAAACTGAGCTCTCGAGAGTTGGTGTTCAAGGAATGCTCCGGGAATGTTCGGTACTGACAAAACTAAAAGGGCCTCGAACTGTGAAGGAACGTAGTATTATTAGAACAAGTACTCATATGTGGCAGTGTCCATTCTGTGGTCGCAGAAATGTGTTTAAAGGAGCTTTAAAAATTCACCTCAAAGTTGCCCATCCAAATAAAGACTCTAAGACAAAGCTGAAATGGTTAGCTAGGCCACATGTAAATCAAACAAAGAAACCAACCTGTGTGCCAGGTGTCGTTGATATTGTTCCAATAGAAGACATGCATCTCTACGAAACTCTCAGCACTTTGCTGTTGGATAACGGTGTGAGTCTGATACACGATTTGGACATTGATGACGAAGGTGATGACGTTGAAGTTACCGCAGCAGTGAATCGAAATACAGGCTCTCAGAAGTACCGATGCACGCACTGCCATTTCAGGAACACTAACCCAAAGGCTGTGAAGAACCATGTGCTGCAGATGCATCCAGGTGAATTGGTGATCATCAGTGATCATCGTGCTAGTCGTAGAACTTACCATCTGTTCATGTGTATAAATCCGGAGTGTTCTTTTAATACCAATCGTCAGGAACTGCTGACAGCGCATTGTTGTAAGGGTGTTGTAACCCAAGTGACTGATAAAGCAAAAGTTCCATCAAACACTGATGAGAAGCTTCAATGTAATGCTGAACCACAGCCTTCCTCTGATATGCTGGCAAAGCCAAAGATCCAATCAAAAAGTCAGGCAAACTTAGACAGCGACAGTACACTATCACAGTCAGACCCACCTAAGACGGTAGATACTGCTATGCCTGGCAGTGAGAACAGACAGGAAACGTCATATGCTGCAGGTAACCTCAGAAAGAGATTGAAAACACCCGAGGGACCAATTGACTATAATGATGATGGAACCTTAAAAGGAGTTGAATTGGAACATGGCTCTATTGTGCTACAATGCCGATACTGTGACTATCCAAAAACTTCAGATCCTGTCGAGATAAAGGATCATTTGGCTAGCAAGCATCCACGACTTAAACCAATAGCTATTGATGTTGACGCAAAAGAGAAGGGAGGATTCGCATGTCTGTTTGTATGTTCGGTGTTTGGTTGTGAGTACTCGTCTCACTACAGCAATGTCTTTGAACATCATATGAATTTGGAACATCCAGATGTTGAGAGTAATCGACTTGTTAAGAAAAAGAGGACTCATAAACGAGCACCAACCGATAAAGCTCGTATTCAAAACGACCTTTCGAATCTCTCGGACAAGAATGAGCCAGATTTTTGCAAAGAAGCTGCAATCGAAGAAACAGCTGTTGGCGCCAGTAGCAAATCAAGTGATGAAAAGGACGTAGCACCTACTGTAACACTGTCTTCACCTGCAACATCCACATTCTCACAACCAGCATTGTCTCCAGTTGGCACAGTTGCTTCAGACGTCAGTAATGCATTTGGTGATAGCCCTGCATTAGGAAGTCCCGATGATTTATCCAATGCAGATGCGTCTCTGAAGGAAACAAAATTGCTGAAGAAGCCTCGTTCAAAACCACGAGAGAGTTTCGACTACCCAGTCCGCTTTGAATGTGTTCAATGCAGTTTTCGTATAGGATCACTGGAAGAAATGAAAAGCCATCTTGTTGCTAAACATCGAGACAATTTTCGTAACTTTTACTGTATAGATCGTCGCGCCCGTGAGCTGCGCAAGCGACAGAAGGTTCTTTTCTGTCACGATGAGCATTGCAGCTTCTACTGCAAATTCGAGGAAGAATTGGAAAGTCATGAAAAGTATAACTGTACATTTGCGGGTGGAATGAGGCACCATCAGAAAACAACTCCGGATGGTGTGTTGCAGTACATGAAATCTGTTGTAAAAGTTAACCCCAGTGGAGTGACCAATGATGGGACAAAACTATATCAGGTCAATAGTTCAAGAGGTAATACAATGGTTGATGTTAACAACAAGATGTACCAATGCTCACACTGTACATTCATAACAACAGATTTGCACAATATCCGTATGCATGTAATAGCAGAACATGCTGCAACTGAAGGTGGATTTGCAGAGATAAAAACTGAACTTGGAACCGATGGCAACATTGTGATGAACGTTAACGACCGTGGTGTCCGAGGAGAACTTGGCAGCAAATCAGCGTTGAATGTGAACATTGGGTGTGAAAAGAATGTTATCAGGGAGTCGCGGTCCATGTACGATGCTGTCGATACTGTAAAAATTGATGATGAGGAAAAAGTGTACACTGTTTTGTGACAGTTGACTTGCTTGTCAAAACACAAAATCATGGCTTGCTTCGTACATGCAGTTACTTGTTTTACATTAAAAACACAACTGGTAGTTTCAAATGGACCGACTTTGTCTGCTTACTGTGTATGTACTTAAAAAACCTTTAGCTGGAGAATTCTACAACAAAGTAATGAACAAAGCAGATGGAGGTGGTCATGCTGTGAGCATTTCTGGGTAGCAGTAGATGAATTTGGTCACTTGTGTGTGTGTGTGTCCTTTACATGAAGTTTAAACCTTGTTAAAAATCTCGTAGGCTACTGATCCAAAGCTGCAACTCTTTTGTGATGAATATTTTTTTGCAGTTTTAAATTTTAATAAAAGCTGATTTTGGTTAACGTGCAGTAATGAACTTTAGAGAATCCAAGATGGGTTCATATTATTGGTTATGCTGCTGGATGTGTCTGGCAGACATTCAGCGTTAAGAATTGGCAATTTAATTGCAGCTTAGCTTGGAATTGGTCCTCTGTAATTGATTTTGTGAAAGCTTCAGTCATAAGTACTTATCAAATATTCCCATTTCAGGAGTGATGCATTTAACGAACATGCATTTAACATGTGATGTCTTTTATGTTTGAAGATGTGTAGCAGTTTTAGAATACTTTGGATCATATACCACAAAACAATACACAAAAATTATACACTGCCTGCCAAGTTTGTGTACATAAAACAGTTTCATTCAAACAAATTACAAATTGTGCAACTTCTGCATCTCCTTGTGCACAACTTGGAAATTAAAATTTTTAGTGCTAATATTATCGAAACATTGCGAGTTTTGAAAATGTTGAATGAAGAAGGTTTAATTGTAGTTGATGAAATATTCAAGAATCAGCGCCATTGCAAACGCTTTCTTCTTAATTATTATTATTCAATGGCCTAATTTACCTATTGACGAATGTAGTAGGTTCTTAGCCACACAACCTGTTCATGGAGCTGAACAGTAACTGTACAGCTGCCTTACTATATGTCTTTTTCACCTTGGATTTGGGATATCTGGCATACAAAGTGCATACAGAGTACATGAACATACAGAACATATATGGTTACATGATAATCTTGGCACTGTAAAGAAACAACATTAACAAATCGTCAGCAGTAGTCTCCTGCAAATTGAAAGATCTCTGGCAACGTAAGATAATGCAGACCAACTGCTATAGATGCGGACTCTTTTCAAGACCACAAGAATGATTACAGCACACCTGTTTCTAATGTCAAACAAATCACTAACAACACCGCATTAAACGCAGTAAGAATCTTAATCTTTTTCAAAACCGGCATTATTTTTTACAGCACACTTCATCTATATCAGGCCACCAAAATGCTCTGCAGATAATTAGAAGTTCAAAATATGAAAGATATTCGTATATTTAATAATTAAACGCCATTTTCTTATTATTTTGACTGCTGTAGTTTATTGAAGATCTTTCAAACCATTTGGTCAAAAGAAAAAATATAACATGTCTACTTGTCGCAAGCAACTTCAAATGAGTCCAGACTAGGTAGGTTGCACTTGGACAGCGCAGTCATTTCAAAGATTATTACATCACATTTTATGCTTCTGTGCAATTACTTCAGACTGCTGCCAAGGTGTGTATGCATGATATTCCCATAAAAACTACAACCATTTGACAAATCAGGATCAGCCAGTAAGATTTTTGAATCAAGTTCAATCTGCATGGCATTTGAGCAATTCATTGCCATGTGTGCCCTGGTTTGTTACTAGTTAATCCACTTGCAAGGAAAGGCAACTTGTCTGTTTAAACAACAGCACTTGAACCAAGAAACTCTTGACAAAAAGATGTTATAACCAAATGAAAAGCAGGAGCTCAAGAAGGCAGACCAAAGGCACAGGCCATCAGAACAAGTATGGTAATAATTGTGAAAATTAAATATTGGGCGTCAGCACAAATAGCTTGTTTTGCGAAGGGCTGTATTTTAAGTAATTCAATGCATTAACAAAACTAACCACCAATACAAGGCCATAAACCTGTTGCCAATCAGTTTCAGCGTCTGATAAGCTATTGTTAAAAGCACATGACGAAATAAAAGTCAAAATTAGAGAATTTCAAAGGTCTTCTTAAGTTCCATTATCAGCTGCCAATCAGTTTTTGACATTTCTTCCCGGAAGTAATTCTTTACAGCATCAATTGACTGTCTGCTTATCTGAAACCAGAACCACAAACAGTGGCAAGACCTGCAGATAACATGCACTTCTAAATCTCTAAAAGAAAGATGTCCCTATAGGCCCACTTACTTGTTTTCAGTCAGATCATCTGATAGTCTTTCTCTGGTCATACCCAGGACTAGAACTGTTTTTGTGAATAAGATAGTTCTGTTGCAGGCCCTATGACCGGCTGTAACGAAGAGATATTATTGTACTTGTGCCATTTTCCTGCAACTGCCAGCCCACTCAACACAGTAGCTTATCTTAGCTGTTCTCTCGGCAAAGATGTTTGCGCTTTCTTGCTTTTAATTACAATCTGGCAACTGTAGACATCAATGTGGCCAGAAATTTAAATAGTCTTAAATTAAATCACAATCACTTTTGCCTACAACTAGACAGCATGGCGGCCTTTCAAGATAATTGCACAAAATCGTCTTAATAGCAGGCTACAGTGCAAATGCCTTGACATACAACTTCAGAAGTTTCTAGTGAGTAAATCATACACATCTCTATTTTAGTATTACCTTAACCAGCAGTTATAGCAACTTTATTTCCCAATGACTATATGCAAATGGATCTGCACTGTATATTGTTTAAAGCCATTTTAATCAGTGTTGTTTGTACCACTCAAAAGTGCAGACTGATCTTTAAATGGTGCTCTAACACTGTAAATATCGAGTAGCGTCATCAATTTCGTTTATTCTGGTTTCATGCTGGCAAAAATACAGGTTGTTACAATCAGAAAACCAGTTAGTTATGGTTAACAATGATTTCTCGGTCACTTTTAGCACACTCTCGTCGTTGAAGTAGTTTCAAAACACAACCTCACACCTTCACATGTGACTGTACATATCAGTAGATGACAGTTCCAAAAGGATGCTATATGGATGACCAGCCAGCAGTTAATTTCTAATTTCAATGAAAACTAGCATATGCCCCTATTTTGTATTATGAGCTGAAACTGAGCTCGGAACTCGGCTAGGTGGAGTTTGGTAGTGCTCGGCATAAACTTGGATAAACAATGGGTCCGAGTTTTAATAAAAATCGGCTTTCCAATTTCTTATTTCGAAAACGAGAATTGGATAATTTTATTTACAAAACGACAATCGCCCTAACTAAAACATGTTTTGAAAACGAAAATCAGATAACTTAATTTACAAAAGACAATTGACCTAACCAAAAACACAAATACTGTTATTATTAGTGCTTTAATACTAGCTACTACTTCCTAGTGTAAACTGAGGCTAAACTAAAAAATTCATAAAAATTGCACAAGGTAAAAATCAAGAGAATGAGACTTTAAATATCTGAAACTCGGACTCCGTACAATACTTAAACTTGTCAAACTCGGTACTTCGACTCCGCAGGAAATTGACACTCAGTTCATTCCTAATGTTTTGCTTGTAACACCACTTAGAATAACACTTAAAGAACTTTAAGCACATAAGCAATTTTTATTTAACTTCTATTAGCCTTGTCATCTGAACTTTCTTAAGTGATGAAAAGTGGCAAATGTTACGTGTGTAGGTCTATAGGAATGCTTACGGAGTACTAAGAACAAAGCAAGCACTTCTTACCTTGCTCACTAGCACATCAGTCGCCTCAAAATGTCGTCCAAACATCTTTGGAGCCTCACCCGGAATGGGATCAATTTTGATACAAACTTCTTGGCCTTTGGTGGCACGGTCAACAGTCTTGTGATTAACCTCGATGCTGCTTACACGACCTATCTCCACAAACTGCCAATGCAAACACAAGCCAAAGTTAAGGGGTAAAATGATTGTGATATTATACATGTAATACTACACATGTTTTTGGCTACATAATAATTAGGAATTAAGGGATGCAACTTCAGAACGAAATCATTGGAGAAGGTTGATCATACGGTCGCTAGAGTCCACCAAACTGAGAGCACAAAGGTAAAATAATTATAATCTTCTGATCAACATTATGTTTTAAGTATCATTATAACACCATTGTAGCAGACTGGGCCTAAGGCTTCTAATTACAAAGGGGCCATTACAGCAGCTAAGTTCGGGCAGAAAGGGCACAACAACAACTGCCTCAGTACCACTAGGGCACAAGGTGCGAACTCAATTGCTTCAGCCATCACAAGTTCATTTACTCCACAACAGCCCTGTCTTATTACAGTGGTCTACGTCAGGCTAAATTCAAGCTGCAGGGTTGGCTGGGTAGTTAGGCCGGAAATTACATCTTTCAGTATTGAATCAAATAGTTTGACAATGCAATTAACCCCAGTGAACATTATGACGATCAATGAATGTCATCATCATTGCTAAAAAATACCTAAGCTGATAATGGAGCTAAATAAATTATTGTATGGCTCTTCATCTGTTGCTAGAAGTTTGCCTTATGTGTGGCTGCATTCATCAGTTTCTTTTATTATATTTTTTTCTGTTTATACAGATTTTAAAGGTTTAAAATTTTATAATTCTGAATGTCAAATTCCTAAAATGTTTCAATATTTATAACTTGGAGGTAAACACATGAACTAAACAATTTTTGCAGCATATTGTTGAGTTAGAAAAGATGAAGAAAGAGATATATAGGGATGAATAGCTATGCTCAGGGTAATAAAGCAAGTACTGTGACTCACTCTGCACAACAACTATGGCCTTCTGACATTATCAAATGTTTACATGAGCTCAATGACTACTGGGAGGTCAATAGTATGGGAACAGATTCCCAGCCCAAGTGACCCCAAAGCATCACCATTCAAAATATTAAACAACGTATTAAACAAGAGCTACAAATCTCTACTGTAAAAAGAACAAGTTAACTTCAACATAATTTTACCATGTAACAGTATATCTAATGATCTCATTATTGCGGTTCTGCCTAAAGCAACAGTGGAACCACAACTGCTTTGATGATGCATCTAATCTATAAATAAACATATAAAGACAAAAAGTATTTATCTTCCACAAAAACTTTTTATCAACTCGACCAATTGCTCCCAAATTTGGCACGAATACTTCTGAGCAGCCGAGAACAAACCTAGGTGATTCGCGATCTCAAAAATGTTACCCCTTCCTCATGCTTCCCTATAATATACTTCCCTATAGGGGGGGGGGGAGGGGGGGCAATTGCAGTGTGTGCAATATCTGTCAAAGTCACCAGTCGTTTGCACATGTTGTGGATGCCTCCTTATAGGCGAGCACGAGCATGAGGAAACAATGTTCAACACATTTAAGACCTGTATGGACTTCCTGGGCAAACCTGGATAATGCAGCTGGTTTTAATATAATGTCATTGTAACAGAGAAACACTAACCTCTTTGCTTGGAACACAGAGCAATGTTCCATCCTTAAGAAACCCTGCTTCAACGATAACACCAACGACAATTGGATCACGCGAGTTGAAAATGTACTGTGGCATAATTCGTAACTTGCACGGAAAGACTGCTATGTGCTTGAACTCCTCTCGTTTCTGTTTCTTAAAGTCTTCACGATATTTTGTAAAAGAGTCAAACAGGTGGTAGATGATGTCTGCAGTGAAGATACGCACACCTAGGCTGTCAGCCATTGTCTGAGCTTCATGTTCCACTTTCACATCAAAAGCCAATATAACAGCATACCTGTAAAACATATCTTCAATTATATTCATATGCTGAAGTAAGAAATAGTTCATTGATGCTGCACTTGGTTGATCAAACCATATAGTCTAAATCCATTGTGGTTTATTACTAAAACTTTTTAAAATTCAATATATGTTGCTGAAGAGTATAATTCAAAACCTTAGCATATCAGCCAGCTCCTATAAGATGCTGCAGATGCTAAAAAATGAAGCATTCGACCTACTGTGGTTCATGCTCGAGCATCACAGAGGCTTTCATTATGTCCTTCTTGTGCACAGGACCAATGTTGATACCAGCAAACTATACAAAAAAGAAAGAACACAACATGACATCTAGCTTAATAGGTTAGTTAAATATTAAAATGCTCATTCTGCAGTTGTCATAAGAAATTTATATAGCATCGCTTCATCAGTAATTACATAAAATTTCCAGATGCCTGGGACCGGCCTCACTCTCAAAGATGATCAAAACTAGAGGAACTTGAATATTTGGGCATTCCGAATTGAGCACTGGTAGGCAGGACCATGCTTTAATTTCAGGTCCTCCACAGAGCTGGAAGAAACCAGTCGTTTGACCAAGCCACACAGGGCAGACGGATATTTACTCACTGAACTTCAAGTGACACACAGCTAGGTAAAGAGTCCAAGACTGGAACAAAAGACAAAGTCGTGAAACAATAAGAACAGAAATTTCGTTAATAAGTGAAACAATGCACCGGAAATTGGAAGAGTGCACAGTGGCAGAATCACGCACACATGTGCAGCCTTACAAAACACTTCCTATCAAAGCAGCAAAAATAATAAGTTCACAGCTTCTTAAATTGAGCAACCACAGGTGGAAGTGTCACAGTACACGGTAACATTACTGTCTAATGGCTCGTCAGGTGGTGGTAAAAGACATAACTGACCACACTTTTGGGTTCGCTTATAACAGGCAAAGACGAATAATATTTATCGTCCATTTGGCATCACAGCTAATGTCTAAAATCATTCAACATTGCTAGCATGTTTGCAGATAACTAACAGGTAAAGCACCTGCAATCCTCACTAAATCTTCATGTGAGAATTATCTTGTCGTATCTCCACTTTTTTTCGAAAATGCGTTTAGAGTTGACATGTAGCGGGCAATATGTTTTCTTTCTTCGGTGTAAATAACTAAGAGATACGACATGTCGTTTTAAAGATATTCATCAAAAACTAACTATCGTAGGCCTATCTCCAGACACGTTTATCATACCACCAGAGTTGCATGAGGTTGCACGGTAGGACTATAGCAGTGCCAGTGTATATTTTGGATACACGGCAAGGTAATTCTCACGCGACGCTTTCCCGCCAAAATCTTCAAACTCGTTTTTCTCGGAATTTTTTGATTTTGGAGATACACCAAGATAATTCTCAGGCGACGAAAAATAGTCGTTTATGAAAAGCTACATACAACTAAACTGAATAAGAAACTACAAACTGCTACATACTGAGCCAAGCAGTAAACACAATAAATGAAACTAATCAAATGCTGAAAGATTAACAAAATATCTCTCTAACCATAATCCAAGTTGTTAACTTTCTTACCGGGATCTCAGATGTTTTCAGAAATTGCAGCAGGGCTTCTAACGATCCCAACGTAGAGGCCTGAACATAGACACCTTTGTCAGAGACCTTGACATCTCCCAAGACATCCTTCAGCAGTTGAGACAACTCTTCCTACACAATAAAAAATCCAATCTAACAGGTGACGGAAAGTAAATTTTTGCAGAGGTACATGCTCCAAAGTCAACTCAACTATGAAAAGTACACTGCCATACACTGTCAGTGGGAACAGGAGATTGGCCAGGGAGGGATAGGACCTGCCACCCACCATCAAATGCCACGGCTACAAAAAGGAAGTCGCTAACACTTCATACCCATGGCTGCCTCAGGGCTAGTCTAAGGAGCGCTCTTTTTCTTAAATAACATGATTTAACAGTAATCAACATGTAAATCTGCACAAACATTCAAAATAACTATCAAACATTTCTCCATAGTTATTGTAAATAAAAGTGAAGTGCTACCTTGTATATTTCTGCCTCATCTGACTCTGGAGCTACATAAAGTGGCAACCCTGCCAGTGCCTTCTCTAAGTCTTTGGCAATAATCTTACAACCTTGGGCTGCAAGAACTTCCTTGTGATGTTCATACTGGCTCTGAAACAGTCATAACAAAATCTGCCGTGAAAACATCAATGGCAATATAATTTTATTCAGCTAATGTGCTTCTTGCCCTTTTCTACCAAAATTACCAATGCTAAAACAATGCTCCTGGTATGGTGCTACCAGGCTGGACGAAATACAATGAACAAACCCAGCAAAATGTCATGCATTCTGGTAAAGCAGTAGTGCTCTGTATCTTTTCTCTAAGATCAGTGACTATAGTCTGGGAATAAATTTAAAAGTTGGTTGCTAAACACAGATAAGAAGAGATTGCAAATTAACAATTCTACAACCTTTCTAGATAGATAAAACAAGGACAACAACCAGTGTAGGAAACTCAACACAACTCGCATGTATAGGTTCTAAATAATAGAAATTAGAAACTGGTCCTTCAGTTGGCCAAATGAAGACTGGCTGACCTTGACACGAAGCTCACGCAGTGGTTGAGGCATCAGAAGTGCTCTAATCTGTGTAACGATTGGCCCTTCTTGTCCCGCAACAACAATCGTGTCACCTTCGTGTATCCGTCCATTCACAAGAATTACATCAATAGTTGTTCCAAGGCCATGAATAGTTTTTACCTGGATTCAAATAATCGCATAAAGATCAATCATCTCAGTAAACTTTACACCAATATTCAATCATCAAAATAAAAATTAAATAATCTTCAAATCATAACATGAAATGAATAACAATAATTAGAATTAGTATGTATCTTTCCTGTTAAGGATTATTCAAACCATCAATTGTAACAACTATAGCAAATCCAAGTCTTTATGTCCAATGTGGGTTTTAAATTATGCATGTACAATTCCGGATTAGTGCAACTCTGAGGCTTTAAGTCCAATTTTCTTTCAAAATATTTACACATATACACTTGGATGTTTTGATATTTATGATAACAGTCAAACAGCAAAATAACTAACATCTAAAAAAAGAGCAAAAATAGTTCTGAGCGGTGCCTACCTCCATGACAGTGGCTTTCAACTCCTCTGAGAACATAAGTCGCTTGGCAAGCATATTCTGTGTGAGATCACAGAGGAGTGCAATGAGGCTACCCATTCCGTCACCAGTATGCGCTGATGTTGGAACCAGCGAAATGTACTCACGAGGATTCTTGTTCTCATGGAAAAGTATCGCATTCAATCCCTTTTAACAATTTCATATGTAAAACAAATCAGAAATCATCAGATACCATGATAATGAATCACAGATAAACAGAAATAAAAGGTTCACTTAATTTCCATTACATCACATTACATCACATTACATTACATCACACGGTCGCTAGAGTTCCAAGAAATGACAGCACAAGGTGACAAAACAAAAGGGTAGTGCACAAGAAAGAGAAGCAAGAAAGCTAACAGCCTAAAATCACGATACCCCAAAAAATTCCCCATTAAGTTGTGTTGATCAAGGCTGCCTTAAATTACGTTTTATCTTAAAACGAACATCGGATTATTCCATTTACAAAACAACAATCGACCTAACTAAGAACACAAATACTGTTACTACTAGTACTTATTAGTTTTTACCAGGAACTAATTCCCAATGTAAACTAAGGCAAAACAAAAATTCATAAAAGTTGTGCAAACTGCAAAACTAAAAATCAGGAAAATGAGACTTTTTTAAATATTTTAAACTCAGACTCTGCAAAATTCAACTCTTTAAACTTGGTATTTGACAATAAATAAATTCAAACTCGGTTCATCCTTAATATCAAATGCACCTTGAAGAATATTGCTTGCAAACTTAGCTCTACTTCCACAATAATTTTGTTACACAGCCCACAACACTATATTGTTTTCGATGGACAGCTAGCTATCAGAAGTAAAGGTTTAAAAACACACTGACAAACAGAGCATAGTATTGCTTTGTTTGCCAGTGTGCTTTTAAACAGCAGTTTAAACTGTAAAAAACCTAGCTACCAGTGTTCATATGTCTCAGAAAAACCAAAGACTTTCTTCTGTTCAGCCAGGGTACCTATGAACTTGGCTTGTCCCTCAGAGGAATCATCACTCAAGTAGGTCTTCTGATTAGTTGTCCTTTGCTATACCTCATGTCAGGATCAGTCTTCATATGCGGGTTTACTCTGTTGCCTGTCCAAGGATCTGGAATTCGTTGCCACACGCCGTTTGGGCTACTGAGTCCTTAGTTTCTTTTCGATCTCGACTTAAAATTTTTTTATTTACCATTGCCTATCCTCCTTAGACTGTCTCTCAGGAGTGACATTGGATTTGATCTGATATCGGATTTGTTTTGGTGCACAGTCAGTTGATGCTTTGTGCCTTATTATGGTGGTGCTATAGAAGTCAGTTATAAGTAAAAGATCAAAACAGCAAACCTGTTCAGAGAACTGGCCAATCACTTCCCTTGTCCTGTCATTAAACTCCATTCTTGTGTTTGGCTTTTGCCGATTAAGCGTGTTAATGATGTCACTGTGTGGATTCGTTTGCCAGCCATAAAGCCTATCGATCTGTCAAATAGAGCAATCAGCGATATCCTATAATAGCTTATCATAATCATGCAGATTTATGCATCAAGTTTAACCAATCAAATCAATTAAGTTGGTTGGATCAAAGAAAAACCTCTAGATTTAAGGAAATGCAAAACTAATCTTACCCACCTAAGACGCAAATTCTCATTCCAGTAATAAATACAAATTTGTGTACCGTATATACTCGACTATATGTCGAGAAATTTAAGACTATTTCAAAATGGCAAAATAGGTCTTCGACTTCTACTCGAGACACAAAATAATTGGAGATTTTCGGACCAAATATTGAAAATTGCGAAACATTGTTTGATTTCACGTGGAATAACTCTTCTAACTGGCACTAAGTTTCGCGGAGAAATCCGCCAAATTTCTATGCCGAAAGACAGCATATATCAGGCTATACCTCTCGATTTATGACGACTGCATGCATTAATATTGATCTGCCCATAGTAAAATATATATTTCGCAGAGAAATCCGCCGAACTTTGGCATTGACTGTGTCTACAAGACAGCAAACTATCAGATAAAATAAGGCCATGAGATTCTATTGTAGCAGAGCAAGAAATAAGTCTTCCTCAAAAGATTTGTGCAAAAGTGCAATTTATGAAAAAATCACAACAACCAAAACTGGAAGAGCAATTCCTCACTTCCACTTGCATCTAGAACATCATCCTTTCTGTAAACTTGAAGACCGTGTCTCCTAGAACCTCCTAATAAAAGAATGGTGTAGATGACAGAGCTACCTTGTTAAGAGCTACCACAAATGGAGTCTTCCTTGTCTTCAGGAGGTTCATGGACTCAATCGTCTGAGGCTCCAAGCCATGCATAATATCAACGACAAGGATAGCAATATCACAAAGAGACGAACCACGATTGCGAAGGTTGCTGAATAACAACAAACATTCAGCTGATTAATATCTGCCTTACTAAAGTTTTAATTATTATAAAGTAAATACACATGGTGACAAAATTCTACAACAACCCCACCAAGCAGCTATTAAACTGGAATTATTAATATTATTACTATATTCAAAATGTATTATAATTATTAACATAATTATTAACATTGATAATGTAGACAAAGTCACCCAGAAACGTGAATCTAAGACATGGTGAGTCAGTCACCGATTGAAGAAAGACTAAATATCCAGATGTTTGAAAGCCAAAGAGAGATGATAGAGAGTTTTGCAGCATTTCCAGAAAGAAGAAAACGAGCATTGCAAATACTTCGCCCCAGTGCAGATAATCCACCAGGAGTGCAGATAGTCCATCCTAGTGCAGATAATTCATCTGAGCACAGATAATCCACCAGGAGCGCAGATAGTCCATCCTAGTGCAGATAATTCACCAGAGTGCAGATAGTCCACCCTAGTGCAGATTGACAACCACATGCATGTATGTAAGGCTCTGTGGTAAGAGCTAATATGTTGTGTTGTCCAATTGGAGCCATTTTGCTTTCAGTTCTTTTTTATAAATATATTGCAGCAGAATGCAGCGGTTTGCACAGCACCTGCAGTTCATTAAAAGTAGTATAAGGTATAAGCTTACCTGAATGACTCGTGACCAGGTGTGTCAATGATTAATAGGCCAGGTAACTTCAACTCTTGTTTCTGGAACTAAAAAGAATATAAACAGTTTTAATTAACCTTCTGCAAATTATCTAGTTCATAGAGTTAATGAACTTCATCTACTCTATAATAGCAGAGCCTGTTTTTGGTTAAATTTGTCTATTATCAGCTTGTATGGAAAGAAACACTTAAGTCATGAGAAATACACAAACATATTTAACATCCCTATTCTCATCTTTATTTCTCAACAATATTTTGCTAAGAGATCAGACTGTGTTAAATTTAAACCAAGTTCATTGTTAGAAGCTAATTTATTGACAGGTACAGTCAATTTCCTTTAATGTAAATTTCATGAGAACATTTGACTTCATCATTATGACAAAATGTTTTGGTATTATGACTGTAAATTCATGTTTGCCAATGATGTTTGATCTCACTGGACATCTGTCCGTAATCGCTGAATGAGAGAAAAAGTTCATTCAGGTCAAAGTGCAGTCTGTCAACAAATACATTTCACCATGATCCATAGCTCTACAGAATGTAGATGATACAAAACCTAAGTCAATGGTTATTTCTAAGTGAAAGATTTTGATGAAAGGAATGACATTTCCAAAGACCACACTGTAAAACCCGATCCTAAAGGCTGGATGGACTAAGGTAGTGGTTGGAATACAGTTGACCCTAACTACATGTAATATTCACACAAATTGGCAATTTTAAAGTTAACATTCAGATTAAAAACTGGTTGGATAACACTTTATTTTGGACAGAGTCCACATTCACACAAACAGTCCTTTTGGTCCAACTTGATGCCTTCAGTTGGTGTTTACAAGCACTATACACTGTCTGGATATTTAATTATCAAAACACACATTTCATAGCTTTCTCCCCCCCCATTCACATCAGACAAATTAGAGGTTAACATATATGCAAAATCGACTTGTACGTCATGAAAAAATGCAGTGCTTTCCTACTTTTCCCAGCACATTGCTATTACAATCCACTGCCTGAATACCACAGCACGTCTGCCCTCTGTAGTTTGACATACAAGTTTTAGCCATACCAGAATCTCTTTATTTCTGGGAAAACTTTTTAATTCCTGGATCATATGTACCCTGGGGACAAATGAAGAAATAAAGAAACCTCTTTGCACATCTTTGTCTGCTCTCTGATCGTCTCCTGAGGCACATTTGTGGCACCAATCTGTTGAGTAATTCCACCAGCTTCACCATCCTGAACGTTGGTTCTTCTCAACTGTTGAAATTAATTACCACAAAAAATAATTGTACTCAGAAAAAGATGGCCAGATATTTTTAGTCCTTTTTCTGGTCCTATACTTTTGGGGGTTTGGCCCACTATTCCACTGAAGATAGAGCTAAAGTGTAAACATGAAAATTGTTTAAAATTGAATTGTGAACATATGTATTGCATTTGCTTGAGTGTGCTATTTTCAATTCAGAAACAACAGTTTAAGGTAAATTGGTCTGAATGCATGAACACAGACCAATGTTCTTATAGTTCATCCTCAAAAAATTGTTTACACTTTTCCATTAAAATAAATGACTATTTATCCTTGCACAATAAAGACACATCTGAACTTAGCTTATCTGATTTCAAATGCAATTCAAATGCTATCTGAACCAATGTCCTAACTCCATCTGTGGTTCACACTGTGAATCCAACTAACCTTGTCCAATATTTTTGTTTTGCCTGTATCAACATGTCCAAGAACACACACAACAGGAGCTCTCAGCCTCTCAACGGATCTCTTAGCTTCGGCTTCTTCTTTCCGTTTCTGAAATTGAGTCCACAAACAATCAACCTCTACAAGACTCGCATAGAACTCATACATGGTGCAATTCATGAGACCATTACTAAAACATTTGGTAACTAAGGATGATGCCAGATCTGCTGTGAAGTGCAGGGTGTGGAAGTAAGGTATAAGGGTGAACAAAAGAGATAATTTTAAAGAAATGGCATTTTGAAGCACCCATCTCTGTGCGTCATTCATGAAAAGTTGAAACAAGAAGACATCTTTAGTGGGTAATTGCTTCTCTATGTAAAGAAAACAAATAAATATTCACAGAAAAGAATCATGAAAATGATTCCTACATCTTACTTGCTGACATTTACTTTGTTTACTAGACAGTACAAAACACAGAGCTGTAAATAGTAATTTCTTTACATCTTTGTCTCTTAGCAATCAAAAGTGGCAAGTACCTGGATTCTAGCCAATGCCTTTTCTCGTGCTTTCTCTTGTGGTGTTTTATCATCGTCCTCAGAGCTGCTCTCCTCTGAATTGTCAGAATCTTCTTCCTCAGATGTTTGCTCCTCTTCCTCAGATGCTGGCTCTTCGGACTTACTTCTTTCTTCCTTTTTAGTTGTCCCTTCAGTAGGTTTATCTGATGAAGATACAAGCATTCCCATTACCCCTTGCCTCACAGCAACCCTAGTATCAAACAACTTAGCGTACTGTCAATAATTCTAACACAACCGTCGTCTTAGCAAATAATTTTTCATTAGACTTATAGTTGTTGTTGACAAAATCCAGTTTCCAAATGCACTGTAAATCTACTTCAAGTAGAAACACTGCTGAGCTTATTCATTGAAAAGTTTGCCAATACTGCTCATGTTTATAGAACACCTCAACAATAATAGGATTCAACCAATGGCCGTCTACAGCACCCTTAGGCTAAGACTATTGCCACATCAGTGGGCCTATTAAAAAAACACGGTAAGAGATAATTAGAAACACGGCAAGTTATCAAAATTTCAAATAAATCCCAGTAAATGCACGACATCAAAACACGGAATTTAATGCAAGAACTGCCTATTCTAACTTGCAACTCTTATTTCAAAAGAACTCATACCTACATATAAATGTTTCAAACTATAAATATGTAATTTACAAGTCATTAATTGACTCATTTTACAGAAGTGCTTCAATCATTGAACACCATCATTACATGCAGTGCTTAGTTATTAATGACAACTTACTGATCATTTCACTGTGATATTTATAAACACATTACTATTAGTACGTCTACAATTTTAAACTGGAAACTGAAAGACATGCTTTGAGATGCATAGAACTATTTAGTGAGAATTTTTCCTTACAGCGAACTCGGAGTTATGAAAAATTGTTAAAGGCTATAGCATTTCATGCTGAAGCAATTAAATTAACTTAGAACGACTAAGTTAAGGTATTATTGTTTAAGTCATATTATGTGACCTATATCTAATATTATCATAGAAAATGAAGGGTTTCCGATAAAATCACAGGATTTGACTTTAAAAAACATGGCATGTGCCAAAAATCACAGCATCCATGAGTACTGTGAATTCATTATTTTCCACTGACAGTTCACATCAGCCAAAATGGTTTGTAAAACATAATATTAGATGTTTCTATGCACTCCAATCCTTTCAAAGTAATCTGGAACTCCAAAAATGAATCAATGTAACAAGTAAAAATATTTAATGCAAAGATGGAAACTTAATGTTAAGAATAAAATTACTCGAACAGACGATTACTGAAAGTTGCAAATATATCAGCAAAATATTCTATCATTGTGAATTTTACCTTTGTGAACCGATTGCTCAACTGCTTTATTCTCTGCCTCCTCCTCCTCTTCCTCCTCATCTTCTTCTTCCTCTGCACTGCTTATATCCCAGGCATCCTTAACTTCATCCGCTTCCTCCTCTTTTGATTCCGTCGACTCTGGTTTCTCGGATTCTGGTATCTCAGCTTCTGTCAGTACAGGTTCCACTTGTGTATCATCAATTGGTGTGGTCACTGCAGAACCATTATCCTTACCTTCTGGAAAATTAATTTACACAAAACATAAAGAAAATTATTGTTTACTACGGTTACAGAGCCCTTTTTCATTCTAACACCCGAAAATATCCATCAAAAGTTAAGGAAAAAGTGAGAACAAGAAATGTTAAATGATAAGAAATCAAAAAAATTACTGTATACAAATCTAAGTCTGAAATGTGAAAATGACATTTTAAGCTGTGTCGCCATTTTGAATATTAACTGTAAATATAAAGACACAGACTGGTTACGAGTACAAGTGGTCCCTTTTCTTGGTTGGTGTCACATAATATTTAAGTATCATAAATAGAAAGTATTAGAGACTTCACTGCAGCACAACTTACCAACTGACACTTGTCTGTTCTGCTTTGGTTTTTTCTTCTCGTATCTTGGAGGTTTCTTTTCTGCAGCAGCTGTTCGAGCTAATGATTAAATTTGAATGAAAAAGCTATTACATATGCAAACATGTACATTGTATATATGTATGCATGAGGAGATTTAATTCAACACATTTTAAGTTCCTCACAAAACCATTGTACCATGACCATCTCACAGAACTAAACTGGTACATTTTGAGCAAATGAATGCAGCATAGAGCGAAAGACAACAGTGCATAAGCATTAACATCTATATTTACATTATTATTTATATATTATGTCTTTTTTGATCATTAGAACTTAAAGACATTAATTAAACTCTGATAAATCTTTCAAAGACTCTTATAGGAATTAAGTCGTCAATTACACCGGGACAAGACAGAAACATGCATCAAATAAATCAATTTACTGAATTATTCCACTCCTCAGATCAAACTTTACTTGACAAGAAAGCTAACCAATGCCACATTCTCTACATTATAAATATATATAAGAATGGTTTCAATCGAATACTGTTCTTCTCAAATTCACAGCCAATATGATCATAAAATCACAGTACATGATTTTTGCATTCAACCTCACTGCACAAGATGGGCTTCATTTACTGGCATACAAGTTATTCCAGATATAGACTTTTAATCATTTATAGATTTTCTATAATTACCTTCATCCGGGATTTCCTTTTGATAGACCTCCAACATATGCATCAGTCTCCTCTTATCTGCCTTCTGCTTCTCGGTCAGAAACGTTCCCTCCTGCTTCTTTCGTTCGATCTTCTCCTTTTTCTTCTGCTTCAATTTCTCTTTTCTTTCCTTAATTCTTCGTTCCTAGAATGTGTATTCACATGACAATTACTAGCAACCCTTAACCTTTTAATGACCAGCATTATTCATTATGCCCTACATTTTACTACGTGCTGGTCGCTAAAGGGTTAACGTTTCAAATACATTTGCATCTGCAATCCAGTGATTATTTTCATACAAGTCAATCAATCAATCAATCAATCAATAAATCACAAAAGACTTGTTATAGCACTCCTTCAAGATGTCTTCACATAGGTGCTGGCCCAACCATGGCTAAAAAGACAGACTTCAAAGGGGTATGAAATGGAGGTGAGAGTTCCTAGGTAGGAGATGGAGTTCAATGGAAAGCCCAATCCAGATAGCCATTGCCATCACCAAGAAAGCCTGACATTGCATTATCAAAGTGTGTGCAAGGGGACGAACACAGAACAGTGGTCTCCAGACACTACTCAAAGAAATAGGACAACAAAGCCCAGCAGATAAGCAGGTGCACTACCAGCAAGGCAGTGCCAAATAAAGGCAACCTAAATGAGATGCAATGGGGTAGAGGCAACCAGTGCAGCACATCCCACATATAGTCATATACATGACCCGCTCTTGGGATGCCATCAATCAATCGCACAACTGCACACAAAACTCACTCAAGCGCATATTCCGACCCCAGTGGAAGGCCAGCATATACTGATGAACAATATTCAAGGTGACTCATAACAAAGGCATGAACTGGAGTAGTTACATTACTGGGGGCTAGAGAGCAAGATATTACTAGTAATTGGTGAAGCTGACAAAAGCAGTTACAACGGACAGTGTTAAAATGCTAAGCAAAGTTAGGTAAGTTCTCAGTCAAGAATAAACCCAAGATCCCAAACAGAGGTAGAGAAAGTGCGGAGCAGAAAATGGGTAGAGATAAAGGATTGACCCACAGGTAAAACAAAGAGTTCAATGGATACCAGCAAGGCAATGCCAAATAAACTCGTTCAGGACATTTAAATACCATTTGATTGAAGATAAACAGGTTGTGATTAATATTTAATATTGCAAATCTCAGGTGAACTCAAGGAGATACGGCCAACCTCTTCTTCTTTCAATCGAATAGCCTCCTCCTCTTTTCTAATTCGCTCTTCATCTTCACGTTGCAATCTTTCCTCCTCCTCTTTCAATTTTTTCTGACGCTCAAGAATCTCTTGAACCTTTTAGGAAATAAGAAAACAGACAAAGTTTAATAGAGTCAACCATCTTAATTGTTCAAACATCTTCAAATCTATCAATAGTAGAAGCCCAGAAAATGACAGTAAAGCAGTAAAAACCGGTTGGCTGTCCAAGCGAAAAGTCAAATTCAGATAGAAGATAGTCATATGAATGCTTTTTCTGTCACCAGAAAATTTAAATTGGAATAACTGGCTGCATTTTACAAGATAAAAATCTCTCTTCATCCAAACACATTTGTATGTCTTTCTGTGAAAATAGTCAAAACATACACAGCCCACGTCAAACAATTTGTAAAACATGCAGAGTATCAATTACTTTACCATTTTTGATGGTTTCTTTGCTTTGTCCTTCTCTTTGTCTTTGTCATCTTTCTTCTTCTTCTTGTCTTTCTTTGACATCTTTGCATCCTCTGCCTCACCTATCCCATAACAAAGAGCAATCAGGAAGAGGTAGCTTAGCACATACATGTGCTAACTGCAATTCATTCAATTTACAGCTAGCAATTGTAGCTGACATTCCAAAGTGGAAAAAGTAATCTCAAAAACCTTTTAATCGTCAGTTTGAAAGTACCCTGGATATAGTTTCCTTGAAGTGTTTCACAGCATTTCACGTTATATACCTTACCACAAACACATGAAAATTTTAACATTATTCTAACCCAGTCTAATACCATTACATGGTGAATCATGTGATAAACTGATTAATATCTTGATATGAAGAAATTAGAAACACAGTTCTCCATGCTAATGGAGAAATTCCTCCAATTATACAAAGTTCAGGTTTTAGCTTACCAAATTCCTTTGACTGTTCCTGGGCAGATTGGTCTTGAGATTCTTTTTCATCTAGTAATTCGCTAGTCTTGTCTGCCACCTTTTCGTTTTGTTCCTTCTCCAAGTCTTCTTTGCTATCGTGTGTCTTTACAGGGATGTCCTTTTCTTCTTTTGCTGCAGGTACTGCTTTCCCCTTTCCTTTCACCTACAAACAATGAATACAATTAACTGCAGCATAAAGCACTCAGTCATAACCAGTAGGCATTTCTCTCCTTAACCAACATGCACTGCTACTGTGCATACCTAGGCAATTCCGTGCAGGTGTGTTGATGTTGCAGAGGTAAATACGAATTGTTGGCAAAAATGTCTTGCAGGGAACACAGTTCTTAGGGGCACAGCAAAGCCTCTGCCCAATGCTATGGTGAAGGCGCCAAAGATAATGGGAGCAGAGAACCTCCCTGGATGCAACACATAAGGCCAAATAAGGGTACAGCGAGACAGAGAAGTGATTACCATGTTAAACCATCTGACTGCATTTGTCTGGCGAGTTACCAAGGCTAATTTAAGACTGAAGAGTTTTTCCCAAGGCTAGTTTCGCTAATTGTATTCCATACGGCATTAGTCATCGTGCAGATTACCAAGAACAACCAACTGGAACAGTTGTCCTTGATGAGTGCTTCGCGTCATACTCGGAATGTCACATCTCTAGCCCAGGAGCTGCAAAGCTAATGCTATATATAACCTTCAAGCATCACCCAAAACTACCTAATGCAAACTTCAACCCAACTAGTAAGGCTGCATAAAAAACATAGAATACCAAATCAACTTAACATCATATCATTTGCATTAAAACCACCATTATTTTAAAAAATACATGCAGGCTTGGATATAATAATCAAAATCAGATATATATTAAAATCAGATATATATTAAAATCAGATATATATTAAAATCAGATATATATTAAAATCAGATATATATTAAAATCAGATATATATTAAAATCAGATATATATTAAAATCAGATAATATTAAAATCAGATATATATTAAAATCAGATATATATTAAAATCAGATATATATTAAAATCAGATATATATTAAAATCAAAAACCTCTGTTTTCTTCTGTTTTTCAGCCTTCTGTCGTTCTTTCTTCTCCTTTTTCTTCTGCGCAGCTGACTTCACTGTTGACGTCTCATCTCCATCCTCATCATCTTCATCACTGCCTCCTTCCTTACCCTCTCCATGTTCACCACTTTCCTCTTCTTTTTTCAAAGTCCCTTGCTGTTTTCCCTTCTTTTTCTTATCCTTTCGTTCATCATCATCGTCCACAGCCATTTCATCCATTAATTTGTACAAATCCTCTTGGGTCATATCACTAGTTATGGTGACTTCTGGCTTTGTGTCGATCACATGGTTATCAGATTTCTCTTCTATCACAGTCTCGTCTTTCCTTTTGTCTCCTTTCTTCTTCTGGGACATATTCGAGATTTCGGCCACCAGTTTATCTATGTCTTCGTCTTCAGCCGGCTTCACCTTCTTCTTCTCCTGCTTTGCTTTCTTGCCTTTCTTTGAGATCACAGCTTCAGGTTTCTTTACTTCAACAGATGCATCACTGTCTTCCTAAAATTACATAAACAACAATTAACTTAAATAAAAGCAGAGACCACAGAAGAGCACACACGTGTTTCAAGGCAGCAATTGTTTCCTAATTTTACCTTTATAGCATGGCATTAGTAACAAGTGACTTCAGAAGCACAGTTTTAGGGGCTAAAGATGCAGCAGCTGAAGCAGAAACAATCCAATACTAAGACGACATTCCCAACTGGCATGACAGTGACTTTCCAAATTCACTTTAGCACAAGGACTCAATTTACCCTTTAACACATATGCAGTCTGTAACAGAAAAATGAAATTCAAAGTGAAATTTTTATTTTAACTAATAAGTCTTATTCAGCAGCAGATGATTCTGGAAATAAAATCTACCAGTCTTAAGAGTCACTGATAAATGAATTCAATTCATTCAAGCAAAATCATTTGGCATGTAGTGTACAGGTTTGTTTGACCTACAGAAGCACTTAGTGCAGATAATACATGACATATTATACTTGACATATCCAGACGCTGAACTCGGTTATCAGAAGTTAAAGGCCCCATGGAAATCAACTGTGGGAAACAGTAACCGGCAGAACGCTTGGTTATGAGTAGGGCATAACCGAGTAGACGATTTCCACCGAGTACCGAATCCGAGTATTTGGATGCACTATTTGCCGGATCCGGGTACGAAACGAATAGTAATCTGGCCAGCAACGGGTAACGAGTACCATCCATAGGCAAAGCGTAGTTAACCTGCCACGTACACAGCTATGGAAAACTATCTATAGTCAATGCAGAGTCTATAGCAATATCCTTCATATAGTGTATCGTCACACTCGAGGCTATAACAGTATATTTATTATTTAATAACTTTATTTGTGAAAAAAATGTAAAACCTTGTTATAAATTTTAAATATGAAGTTATCAATGACGTCTTTACTCTCTAATGTTTACGGGAAAATGGATAGACCCAATTCAAGCGAGAAAATTACTGATTTGGTTGCCACCTGGGAAATGTAACTAAAAGAAATTAAAATATATAAATACGTCAATTAGTCCTAAATTTATCTGATGAAAACATATTATTTTATAAAAAAAATATTTTATCCAAAAAAAGTTATTTTTAGCTATTTGCAGGTGTAATATTTGCAGAGGCGAATACTTCGAAATAGTCCAATTTTCGGCCGAGGCAAATGTCCGAGGCAATTTCCGGTTATGCCCTAGTTACGAGTAGAGCATAAGATGGTGGATGGTGGATGACTATGTAGGGAAGGACAGTGTGTTAAGTCTTTCACTCGTAATAGCTTAGCACCATCGATGGAAGACGTATCATTAGACTAGATAGATAGTGGCACCTAATAAATGTACAAGAGTAATAATAACTTGTACACTTCAAAAGACATGAAAGGTAATAAAGACCATAAAATTGAGATGCAAGAATCAGATAAAGACAGAACAAACCTCATCTTCTTTTTCATCATCACTGGACTCCACTGCTAACATCTGGAATGTTGGCTTCATTGGTACCGCTTTCTTCGTAACAATGACATCATTGTGATCCACATCATCATCGTCTTCATCACTCTCCTCTTGTTTTTTCCTCTGAGAATTCTTAGCAGCTGCCTTCTATGCAAATCAAATAGCAATTTATTGATATCCATACAAATGCTTTTCACCAGATTTATAGTAACACGGGAAAATGTAACTCATTAGCACCTAACACAACAAGATGACTATCACTGGCATGATCATGATAATTCTCTGGACCAGAAATATGGAATTGAAAATAGTTTATTGTGAAAACCAAATATCACAGTTATAGCAAAGAACCAGCAAGTACTGTGAAACAGAAGTCATAAAAAGCTAATAGCTTATACTAACCTTGATTTCTCTTTCTTGATCATTACTCAAACATGTGTTTGTAACTTCACATCTATTACTACATTTGCATTTTGGACATTCATGGCAATCAGTTACAATAGCTGTACTAAAAACCTGGATGTAGCTTGAAAACAGCTTTAGGGCCATAATTTCAACAAGAGGAGGTGCAAAGAATACCTATTGGCACTGCCAGTTAGCAAAATTTTTATACAGCTACGATGAGACAGCAGAACATCTCTAAAAGTCACTTAACCAGTAAATAAAGAAATTGCTGTAATATCGACAACTTACATATCATGAAATATGACAAGCAATCAGTTTCTACTTTAGAAGAAATAGTTTGCCACCTTGTCTTTTTTCTGGTGTGATTTCACATCATTACTGTCAGCTTTGGGGATTTCATTTATGACCTCCTCTTCTCGGCTGCAAATAACAGATGAATAATTTATATAACAGCACTTCTTTGACTACCTGAAATCTACTGTACCAAAATAAATATCTATCTACAGAATTCTACACCGCATGAGAACATTTAGACACTGTTGCCCCATCATGAAGCCCTGTACCTAACCTTAAGCCATTATTTAAATCTAAACTTCCCATTATATTACTCCATGTAACCATTTGCATTTCCAATAGTTTCATTCCTTGCTCTGGAATTAGTTAAATTTGCTGCTTGCTAAATGACCTAAGAAACAAATCAGATCATCTCTAAGAATAATGTAAAATGACAATGGTAGTGTTTTAAGATCATCAAGTAATCACCTACCAAACAGATAATTCATCAGTGCTTCTCGATAACTCTACTTCAACAATCAATCAACCAATCAATCAATTTCATTTATTCTCAGTATCTAGCTGGCATGTCACAGCTTGTACCCCATGTCAAGCACAAATCACGTAACATAATTGTCTCGACTCTCAGTTAGTTAATTACACTGGTGACAACCTGAGGTAAAAAAAATTAGGTGTAGGTTGAAGATGATGCATTTAGTACATCTTTTAAATAACAAACAGAATATGGAATCATGATCATCTTTCGTTGGGATGAGGAAGCCATGCGGCATTTGTCTCATAAGCAAGGTTGGGTTGAGAGCAGCGCTTGAATAAAGAGATTCTATTTAAATTTACCAAATGAATAAATTAAAGTTAAAAATGAAAAAGAAGCTGTTAGAAAACATAAATGGCGATAAGGTGTACACGTAATAAAAACTGGCAACACTTGCAGCTACAAAAGTTATCCTAACACAGCAACGATGAACTGCATCGATTTCCCAGTTGCCTTAGCACACTCTGATTGTGAAAGTGTTAAAGCTGAGTATTTGAATTGCAATCAATCAACTTTACAAACCTTTCTTTCTTATTTTTCTTCTTTGTATTACTTTTCGATTGCTTTGCTGCAACCTTCTTTTCATTATCACTATCCCCAGATTCTTCATCGCTACCTGCTGGCCTATAAAAACGAAACAATCAGTTAATTATTATGTCATGCAACTGAAAATATTGCAATATTAATTTAATCATAGGCCAGTAGCCCACTTTAATAAACATCAGAAAGGCAATGAAAAAATGCAGTAATCAATATATTACAGCAGGGCTATTCAATTAGCGGCCCGCGGGCCAAATCTGGCCCGCGAAGGCCTAACAACTGGCCCGCAGGACCTATGCCAAAATTTTAAAATTTTAAGGATTTTTTTTAAAAATCTGTTTTTGAATTATTATAATTATAATTATTTGAATTATATTATATATTTTGCAAATGTATCATTTAAAAAAATTTACTGGAGGGTGCTCAGCAGCCCCCCTCCCCAAACCCTCAGCAGCCCCCCTCCCCAAACCCTCAGCAGCCCCCCTCCCCAAACCCTCAGCAGCCCCCCTCCCCAAACCCTCCCCAAACCCTCAGCAGCCCCCCTCCCCAAACCCTCAGCAGCCCCCCTCCCCAAACCCTCCCCAAACCCTCAGCAGCCCCCCTCCCCAAACCCTCCCCAAACCCTCAGCAGCCCCCCTCCCCAAACCCCTCCTTGAGCCTCTGGCCCGCCACCATCTCCAGATTTCTCTAGTTTGGCCCTTGACTAAATCTAATTGAATAGCCCTGTATTACAGCATAACAGGCTGCCTGTGAATAGAAACCAAACTGAGTAGCTTGAAGTTTACTAAGTTATAATGTTTCCTCTCAAGCAATAATCTGAATAAATATGCATATCATATAATAGTAACCATCAATATTCTGATTCTCAAAATAAGAACACACTAATAAACATAGTAAATGTCCAGAAACACACAGTAATTTAATGCATTAATTTGGAAAATTCAAGGCAAAGCCCTGCTTTCCCTGATACTGCACTAAAACATGGAAATCGCTAATGCACGATATACACAGGGCTGGCCACCAGATCTGATAAGCTGAGGCTAAGAAAAATGAAGTCACCAACACTTTATTCCCATGGCTGCCTCTCAGGGGTCATCTAAAGGGACTGTTCTTGCTCAGCAGCATTCTTTTCAGCAGCACATCTTACATTGTGACATCGTTCTGATGGCTTCACTCTCAACATCTCAGACATTTTTGGCATAATATTAAATAGCAAAGTTTTGTCATTGATCACTAATGAGACCCAAAGGGTCGAATCATTGGCACACCTGTCATTGCCAGTCTTTCTCATAGAATTCTGTGTCGGCTTTCTTTCTTCTAAATATTCAAGTGATTCATCGTCCCTGTAGATAAACAAAAACAATCGTCACTGTTCAGTGTGTTCACATTTAAAAGAGAAAATGGCACACATTCTACCATCAGTTCATTATCAACTATTGTAAATTCACAAGACATTTTACTTTGTCGATTTCACAAGTGGCAAAAACATATTCTGGTAAGACGTGAAACATTTAGCCACACTTTAATAACAATTTATTACAGCATGTTTATTACTTCCTAGTCAATGCTTGAGTGATAAATAAGATCGAATAACCAGCTGTACTTAATGAGAATTTAAAAGAGAAGCATTACATGTATTTTCCAGCTGTGCATCAACAGAAGTTTAATAAAACCCCATTTTGTAGATCCAAGATGAGGATCACATAAAAAAAATGAAGAAATAGTGTGGATGTCTGCAAACAGAAAACTTAAAAGACCATTTGGCAAACATTGCAATTTGTCTTCAATGTATCTGCAGGAGGTCATCTGGCAAGATCATTTCACATTGAAAACATTATTATTATTATTATTACCGAAATTTGATACCGCCCTTCTTCCAACATCTTTTGCTCAGAAGCGCATACTCATGCCTCGACGGTGCAATTGCAGTTGTACTGCAGAGCAATGGTACGCGAAGGACTTGCTCAAGGTCCCTACATTGACGCCTCGGACGAGGCTTGAGCCCGCGCACTCAGCACACATTAAACGCCACGGGCTGACCGCTCTAATCGATCCGCCAATTTGCCACACCAAGATGAACATGCTCTAAAACAGTCTTATAACGAAGTTTAGCTGATGAAATTTCAAGCGATCTTGGTTTGTTCAAAAATACTAAATCATGTTCACTGTTCATTGATTACCTAAAACGCTCCATTCCCTAGCAATTCTATGGTGGCCATATGCTTATCATGTGATCGGCCAAAGGTGACTCAAACTTTGCTTTTACCCAGTAGATCTGTGACTACCAGGAACTTTACTCAAATTCATGCATTTTATGAATTTCATCAATCTAATTTTCAGCAAAAAGATTGTATCATATTATAGTACTTAATTCACTATGAATCATAAATTAGTCACTGATAAAATCGAGTATTACCTTTCAGAATACCTATTACTGTCAATTCAACTTCAATGCATGTGATTTGAAAAAGTTGATTTTACTCAACAACTTCATTTCTTTTGTGAAGTACAATGTACTGCGAATAAAAAGGCTATTAAATATAATTTTCTACAGAGAACTATGCCACATACAATTTGAACAACACTACTCTCTTGCATTGAAACCATTTATTAAACAACTTCTTTCTTCCAACTGTTCAGTAAGGCTGTGGAGACTGTGTGTTTATATAGTGACCCTGTTCTTGCTTCTTATAACGAATATGTGACTGTTTGATTTCTCTGCAGCACTTTCTTGTGTATATCACTGCATATTGCAAGAGGCATTTTAGTATCAATGTTACAATCCTCATTTGCCTCACCACCTCTGTAACTGTATTCAATGTGCTAGCATTAATTATCTCTCTCATATCATTCATTATACACGGTGATTCATTAAAAAACGTACCCCTAGATATTTAATTGTAACTCCGTCAAATATCGGTTTATGTCAAAAAAATTTTAAGTGAACATAGAGGAATCAGTTCTGAATAGGAAGAAAGTTACAGTTTATGTTCAAATTGACCCCCTCGGGCAGTAACACACGCGCGAAGACGCCTACGCCACTGCCTGACTGACTCATCAATGATGCGCTGATCCATTTCATCCCATACCTCCACAATTCGGTGACGCAACTCGTCGACATCATGTATTCGATTTCTGTAGACTTTTTCCTGCATGACGCTCCATATCTTATAGTCCACTGGATTCAAATCAGGGCTATTAGGTGGCCAGTAATTAGGCGGGATGAAATCAGGTGTTTCAGTTTCGAGTAACGCAACGGTCTCCCGAGCTCTGTGCGCAGGAGCGCTATCCTGCTGGAAGATGAAATACTCCGTTATCTCACGAATGTCAGGCAAGAGACCCTGCATTAGTAGAACATCTCTGTAATATTGTCCATTAATCTTAACACCTGGTTCGATGAAATGGATGTTCGTACGACCGAGTGCAGATACCCCGACAGATACCATAAGGGACTTGCTGAAAGTTGGTCGAGTCCGCAAAAGACGATTTGCTGGAACGTCTCTCTTCCTTGTACCGGCTGAGACATAAATACGATCATTCTGACTGTTACTGGGTGCTGCCACAGTAAACAATTTCTCATCAGTAAACCAAATGAAATTCACTAAGCTTGCAGGATACAACCTCAGTAGCTGACGGGAACGTGTCAATCTTGCTTGCTTGTTGGCTGCTGTGAGTTCTTGAGCGTGTCGTTTCTTTAAACATCGCAAATGTAAATCATTCTTGACAATTCTCCAAACTGATGTCTGACTGATTCCTATTTCTCGAGCAATTTGTCTCTGTGTGCGATGCGTTTGCGGCATATCTTCCTGGCTGAGCACCAGCGATTCAACCTTTTCAGCATTGTCGGTTGTTGCTGCCGTACGCGGGCGGCCGCTGCCTGGTCGACGATGGAAAGACCCAGTTTTGTCGATCTTTGAAAGTAACGCATTTAATCCACCAAGAGTCCACTCTTTATCAGGAAATTTCTTTAGAAAACGTTTTGCACTGTACTTTTTATTCTTTCGTAAGAATGTAACAAATTGTTTATCCTCTTCGGTAAACACCATTTTTTCGCGATATTTTCGTGACGTCATTAGTTTCGTCAATCGCGTTACGTCATTTTAGCTTGGTGTGTCAAATGATTTATGTAGCACTTGAATAGAATATCAAGCATCATTATTCTGAAATTTCATTAAAATTAATGGTCATTTACCTGAGTTATGCTAACCTATGTAAGGTACGTTTTTTAATGAATCACCGTGTAGTTGTCCGCTTTGGTGTCCCATAAGATTCTGTGTTAGAGTCCATGCAGTTCAAACTCTTATGTACACCCTTATATTGCCAACCATTGCTCACTTCATGGCATAGAAAATTAAATCCACCTTTATGCTGATGATACCAGACTCTGTGGCTAAATGAGGTCATAGCCACTTAAGACTTCACCCTCACAGAACGCACACTATTATATGGAGTCTGTATATCCGCTTTAAACTTAATTCTCACAAATATAAGTTCATCTGGTTACACCATTCCTCTAAGTCCTTTCAACATGATGAACTCACTGTATCCTCTCTACTTGTATAGTTATAATTCAGAAGTCTGACAGCACTTGGGAGGCATCTAGCGAACATGTCATTGGCTGAGTTCAGTTTCAATGCTCGAGTCAGGTCAGGATGTGGTTGTGATTCATCCACGGTAGAGTGAAGGGTCGAACCCTTCTCAGCTGAAGTAAGTACATTCGAGGGGTTGCATCTATTTGAATTTTTCATGAAATTTTTCGTGTTGAGTCAAAGCAAGATCCCAAACAGGAAAGGATGGGAAACAGGTAATAGCAGAGTCTACAGTGAGTTCATCATGATAAGCCGAATTATAGAGCGCTGTTGATCAGCCGAAAGAAGCCCCTTCTTTCGGCTGATCAACAGCGCTCTATAATTCGGCTTATGTAAATGTTAACAATTATCACAATCATTTAAGTAATGATGACCTGCATAATCATGACATACAACAGCCAGACTTTTTCAATAGCTCGTGTAATACGAGCTATTTGAAAAAGTTTCGACCAGCGTATACACATCTGGTATGCATCCGTGAGTAAACATAAAGATTTGCCCATTTTATAGAATTTCGAAAGAATCATAGAAAATGCTAGGATCATTCTAGAATTTCTTTTATCATTCTAGACCTTCATGTATAGGTGCTTTCCAATGCTTTAGGTGTTTGGCATTACAAGGTAGTTTTGTGACATTTGGAGCAACTTAGTAAATCATGATCTGTGCTCCCTATTGTTCACACTCAGAAAATATTCTTGGCAATCCAAAAAATTCTAATTCACTGATTTAAGTTTTTGGCATTCACTATGTACTCTAAACATCTTGTCTTTGGTTAACATTCATTCACAGTTGATGTAACTTCATCGACAGCCCTCGACCTTCTAATTTTGGCAGCATTCCTACCGAGACCGACTCTTGCTCAGATGAATCGTCAAAACCCGAATCCCCAAAACGGATTTCCGCCGTATCCCCAAAATCGATTTTGTAAAGGCAACCAAATTCCTGAAAAGTTTTCGTCTATTATATGACAAAAGAAACCCATACCATAGCCCAAAACGATCATCACGAAGCCGATCCATCCGTGTATATTCAAGGTTACTGCAGCGACGCAAGGAATGCAAATTGTGAAGATTTCTTTTATTTATTTCAGACGTTATACGAATACATAAAAATAAACTAAAAAAATTACAAATAGAAGCGTCTCTGTATATGGGGTTGACATTTATTTTATATTTAATTCGGGAGTTTGGACCTTTTATATACTGTTTTCGGGGGCCTTATCACCGTTTTCCGGAATTCGGCTTGATTCGCCTGTTCCAAACTGAAAACCCAATTCCTTCAGTTCCCTTATGTTTGCTAGGCGTCAATGTCACTTGTGAACTTTGTACGAAGGGCTTTCTCAAATTACAGTTATATTAATTGTAAAAATAACTCCCCTATCTTTACCTTGGATCGCCTACTTAGCCAAATATCACAGCCCTTAATTTACACATAATATGAAATATTCCTGCTACTGGTTAGTACTGAAGTTACTGACAGAAGTTACTGACAATGTTAACGACGATGAGCGTTGTAAGACTGAGAAAATACAAACATACGCTTAGTATCGATTCTGGCGTAAATTTTATGTTTAGGCCATTGTGCAATGAGTTTCAGAGCCGCCATGAGGTTACCAGATGTGCGACATATGTAGAAAAAAAGCCATGAATGGTCTTACACGAATTTCTCCTGGCGGGTTTTCTTTCCTTTCTTCGATTTGTCCATTTCGGCTTTTCATTAGCTTATTTATAATCAGAATTTTTTAAGAATTAAGGACGAACAATAATCACTTAAACTCAGCAGACCTCTGTGGTAAACTACTGAGACCCAAGTACCTAGGCTATATTACACACAACTAGAAACTCCGTATGTAACGTTGACTATTTGAATTACGGCCCTCTGACGAACAGATAAATACGGAAACTTGGTTCGTAACAAATGCATTAAGTTTACAATAAAATGCACTTGTAATTTTATATGCCATCGTTACTATATTCGAAGTGCACATTGAAGCCTGGAAAAGTGGCAAGCACTAAGAGCCATAAATCGACTTGTAGATGTAAGTTTCCAGTTTTAGATTACGATTACGATAGGCCGTGTATGGACTCCATGGAGACATTCGAACTAGGTGGTTGAGAGATCCGGAGGGAGGAGGAAAGCAACAGCACTTTTAATGTGCCGACCAAGGACAAGGCGTACAACAAGAACAACGTACTTTCCACCAGAATCTGGTCGACGAGAGAATCACAGTCAAATTCTGTAAGAGAGTTTACAGAGTTAAAGAGATTAATCAAAGAACTTAGAATAGCTTAACTATAGAAGATAATAGCAAATTATTTGCACGTGCTGTCTACATCAGTTGCACGGTGTAGTATCAACGTGAAGTGGCTACGTTCACATATGTACAATTTATTATATTTAGGAAGGAAAATCGACGAATGTTAGCAAATAATTTTTGGGAAAAGATTTTAGGCACAAAAAAATATTTAATATCAGGCACAAATTGCTACTCCATCTGTGGGCAAGCATGCAATTGTTATTGTGCAACAGTTTCCATTCTTCTATACAAAGATTCCTTGACCGAGACCTAAGCACAAGAGTGTAAGACTGTGTAACGCACGTTACCCATCCATAGCCACGCCATGGCCCATGCCCATGGGCCATGGCCATCTATTAGACCTATAGATGTCATTGAGTTTGACGCTCATAGCTTGAATTTTGTAAATAATTATTATGAGCTCCGTGAAGTTCGTGAACGTCAGGCAGGATTCAACTTAAGTGTGACGCCCAGTTCATGGACAGAAGAGTAGGCCCATATGTGTGAGCGGGGGGGGGTTCGTAGTCAGTACTTAGTTGTATTAAGTCAAGTCTAATTAGCATGTTGCCTAGTCTCAATTGGTCAAACCGTCAAACCTGATCCATTCAGTCTTAAATTGTGGCATATTTAGCAAGCCTGCTAACAGAAGTTCTTGGCCCATCGGCAGATAAATTCCGGGCCACTGGGCAGAGCAGTCACGGCCACGGGCCTCTTAGATGGAATTAGGCCTAAGTGAGCTAAGAGTGGAAGTGGTCAGCGTGTTCAATGAAAAAATGGCAACAGTAGGCTAGTCTAGGTTTTATTGTTCAGATGCGTGAAGTTTAAACTGTTATAGTCAAGTGCCTTTTTAACAAGGCGTAAATCACAAACTTTGTTTAATTGATTTTAATAGTTTTCAAACTTTTCATAAGTTAATTTCATGTCCGTCCATGGCCTCTAGAAATCGTCAGGCGTAGTCATTTGCCCCCGAGCCCAAGGCCGTAGAGTGGTGGTGAACACTGGGACGCAGAGCTGAGGAACTGAGTTCGAAACCCGTATCCAACTAAGGGCTACGGTTGACTTTTTTACTTCTTTCGCTAGGCGGCGGAGTTTGTTAAAAATGAAGGTGTATAGCATAATGGGCGCCCTGCGTGGCTGCAGACGCTTAAATTCTATTCCTCTAATAAACAACTCATCATCATTCGTTCATACTGTAGCCTACTTGTGATAATACTGTGAATTGTCAGTTTTAATATACTTACAACGTGTTCCCACTTTCCAAAAGGTGGGGGAACATGTCAGTTCAATCCCCCCCGGGTCGCCGCCTCCGTATATATATATATATATATATATATATATATATATATTCATTCATTTCGATAATTTATATAGCGTCTCTTCAAGGGAAACTACTCAGAGGTGCTCCCAGCCCAGCCACGGCCAAAAAGAAATGACTCCAGCAGCTTACAAAAGGTAGGTAGATCATTGTAAGAGGGAAGACGGAGGGAAACCGGGAACCCATTCCAGGTGGACGGACCAACCACTGAGAAAGCTCGACGCAGCTTTAGCGACGAGCGGGCCCTGAACACCAGAAGCTCGCCTTTAGCAGAAGAGCGCAGAGCTCTACGCGAAAGGAGTTCGGACACCGGACGACACAGTTCAGTCAAGTAGGATGGCGCACAATCAGAGAGACACCACTAAACCAGTGTCGCAATGCGGAAAGTGATGCGCTGGTGAACCGGTAGCCAGAGAAGGACATCGCGCAGAATCTGAAACCGGTAAAAATTTAGGTAGGCCCCCTATATGTATATATAGGGGGCCTACCTACTGTATATATTATATATATATATAAATGAATAATAAATATTATGCCTATCTAGCAGAATTCTGTGTTTAAACCGCATTCTAAATGATCAGCCTCTTCTAAGAAATAAACCTGGAAACAATCAGCAGAGTTTGTGGCTGGATCGTAAACTTTCTCGATGGGAGTGAACACGTAGGGCCTACGCCTCCAGTGCTGGGGTCCATACCCCAGCGCCCCCGTGTTTGCTGCAGGGCAGATGTTGTGAAACTAAGATGTGCTTATAACAGATTCATGCGCGTCAGAGCGGCAGAAATATTGAGAAGTGCAATGAGCCGCGACGGTTCTGGGCATCTGGCATTAAAGAGTCGACCAGTCTCTACTGATTGACCTAGTCTCGGTCGGTGGTCTGGACGGATGAACATAATATTTTTGGACGCTTCCATACGGAAGCGCTGCCCGCCTCAGTAGTGAGCCGCAGTTGGCTATTGACGCTCGTCGGGCATTGGATTCAGACGAACGACGAACGTATATATGCGGCAGCTGTATTGGGATCGTTGATTGGGACGCGTAGGAGGAGGAGTCTGACAGAGACGGTGATTGGTAGGACATTGGTGAGGTCTGGCGCTCGCTGGTCCTCCGTCCGAGAGGAAGTAATTCGTGGACTTCATTTGATGCGGAATGGAGCTCGAAACGAAGGAGGACGAGGAGGTAAGGCGATTAATTGAAGACGTTGATTGCGAGGCAGGCATCGCATACTGTTATAGGTTTAGTATTGCATTTAATCGCTATAGCAAACAGTTTATATCATGATGTCATTGCAGGCAGCATTTCATTCTGTATAGCTTTATCTTGGATATTGGATTTCAGTTATATCGGTGAGTTTAACTTTGTGGTGACTGCCAGTTGATGGTTTGTGACACGGTTGAAATATTAGAATAGATCAGATACCCAGTAGATTATGATTGTTAGATTTCTTAATCGGTTGTCATTGTTGACCTGGTTATTTACATGTTCAATAAAGGTGAAGACCATGGTGTGTCTCTTCATCGGACAACCGGTTCACACAACAAACGCGCCAGCGTTTGGTTTGATTGGCTAGCTTGGTCTGTGCATGAGTCTGTAGTGTTGTAGGTAAATGTGAGTAAATGTGAGAATCGTGTATACAGTAGGCCTACCCATTCGAAACGAGCAATGATGTAAAGGATCTCACCGAAAATAAATGGTAAAAGAAGCAGGGTCGAGTCTATATGAAAAAATATCTATAGGCCTATGTTATATAAGCATACTTGCTTAGACCTATGCACACATGCATAAGTCCAACATCTGTTTTCATTTTTCTATTTTGAAATGCAAACCTATTTAAGTTGTCAGTTTACAGTTTGCCATGTGTGTCCTCTTCTGTCTAAGCTTCCTCCAAGCCAACTGCATCAGGTCTTAGCGGAGATTAGTTGATTGGTGTGTAAGGTGTGTTACATTTCTTAGGCAATGGACTAAAACTCCTCAGATTCACATATGCTGTGTGCAAAAAAATTGCTTTTGAAATGAATATTAATTATGCAGAACATTTTAAGAGCCGCATAAAAGCACTGTGTCTGAGTGTGTCATAACTGTCTAACAGTTTTAATAAGGAGCAATTCAATGTGAGCCAAGATTGTGCTGTTGGTGGCAGACATTTTTCAGTGGAAGATTCATCCAGAAGGATAGATGACCCAATGCACTTGATCATGTGCCAGATCTGTTGCATAGTAGCACTAGATCTTCAGATCTCCACAGACCACAAAGCACATTGCTTGTTCACGCAGCTGGCTTAAGATGGATTGCATGGTTCTTTGATGTATTCTGAAAATGAGCCAAGTGTCACACTGTCTTTTATGAGAACCTTTCACTTGATTCTCATCTCAACTGAATACCAGTACAGTGTTTCTTGCATATATGAGTCAAAATATGAAAACAATTATTAACTTGGCTACAATCTGGGATCTGTGGGGTAATGGATCAGTTTTAGTGTTCTATATATTCACCCTTATTCATGGTTGAAGTGATGACCTTAACTTACATATTTCTTTAATTTACATAATTTACATAATTTACATAATTTACATGCTTGGATTGGAATGTTGACACGTTTCTAAATTTGCAAATGATTCTTTTAGTACTTTACTGGTATTGACAATATGAATATTTCCAGATCACTTGCTACTTTCTCCTGAATCATTGATGACATTTTGGATTTTATTGTTGGTTTAATTCTGTGTGTGGCCAGTGTTCTACAAAGCTCAGCAGTTGTTCTGTTAATGTTCATCTATTTATTTTGGTCTTCCAATCGATGAGCTGTGCTAGGGACTTCTTACGGAAAGATATAATAAGGTTTGCGTCCATTGTTGTATGACGGAAAACATAAGTCTGTCCCACTTCCGGTTGACATCAGCTGACTGCAAACTAAGTTACGCACCCATTCACTTCACCGTTGACTGACTGTTACATTGTGTTCTGCCTCCTGTGCTTACTGTTACCATAGTTACCATATGGATTTCTCTGCAATCAATAGCAGTTCTTATGCAAGCAATAGAATGGATTTGTGGATGGATTAAAGAGGTCATTACAGACCAATTGGCACTGTCCCATCTGGAAAGTGCAAACCAATGTCCTTTTCCTTTCTTTACCTCTCCTCTCATTCCATCTGATGTGCTTGGCTGGTTTTGCTGCTTGCTTGGCTGATTCTTTGCCTCTGTCTCTTTGTGTATATCTATCTCTGCCTTTGCCTACGTCTGCTTCATTCAGGGTGGTTAGTGTTGCCCTTTATTCCAGTGACACTTAACGGAGTGAAGGCTAGACAAGCCTCACTGATTTCATTATTCCATTCAATCTATTTGAAATCCCAATAAATCTCAACAGGGAAGGGAAATTACATCGTGTATATGAATATGGTCCTTGTATGTTTGTATACTGGAATATATAATGATCTTAAATATATGCACAAATATATATATTTATATATGGCCAAATGTTTTATATAAGCAGTAAGAAACCGAAAATGTATTGAAATGGCCGTCAGCCTTCCTGCGGTTTCTGCATACGATTGTAACCACATGAGGTGACGCTATGCTTTTCTTGCCATTTCATTAGTCACAGTATTTTTTTGATTCTTTGCCTACTTTTAGCTCACAACTTTTCATTCACTTTTCATTAAATATCTGTGCATCACTTTTGATATAAATAATGTATTTCTTTTGGATACTGTAATTTTTTTTAAATAAGAGAAAAAGTATAGAGGCATATCTGGAGATGTATAGAGATATTCTCTAAAGATAGAAGCATATCATCATATCATATCATTTGAGATCATTTAGGCCAGCACCGAAAGCACTTCTGAGTATGTATCGTGAAATGGTGCTGTATCGGTGTTTGATTACATTACATTGCATATCGTTAGGTGGCATTTGTGTGTAAACACCCCCCCCCCCCAACATTGCCTCAATTTTTGTTTGAGGTATGTGCTCCTCTACTCGTCTGAATAAGGTTTCCTCTATGTTCCTCGTGCTTGCACTTGGCAGAGCCGTACCTTCTCAGTGGTAGGCCCTCAATTTGAAAGGGCTTCCATTTGACGTTTTTTCCCTCCTAGAATCCCCTCTCAGACATTCCTCTCTCATCTTAAGATGACTTTCTTTGGCCGTGCTGAGGTTGGAGTGCCTCTTGATGAGGCACTATACATACATTCTCGTAATGAATGAATGAATCTTTCAGAAATGCTGCATTCAAGGATCAGTTGGGAGGAAAAGGTGCCTCTAGGACTCTGGAAAATTTAAATGTATCCTCTCCTCGTATATGTGCTCCTCTACTTGTCTGAATAAGGTCTCCTCTTTGTTCCTCATGCTTGCACTTCCACCAGGCAGAGCCGTGCCTTCTCAGTGGTAGGCCCTCCATTTGAAATGACCTCCATTTGACACTCCACTCCCCTCCTAGAACCCCTTCTCAGGCATTCCTCTCTCATCTTAAGACTGTTTTATTTGGGCGTGCTGAGGTTGGGAGTGCCTCTGAGTAGTCGCCTTGAATAGGCGCTATACATAAATTCTCGTAATGAATGAATGAATCTTTCAGAAATGCTTCATCTAAGGATCAGTTGGGAGGAAAAGGTGCCTCTAGGACTCGGAGGAACTAAAATATTTCCTCATTTATTGAAATCAAGCAAATGTGAGTGGTCAAATATATGTTTAAAAGGTGTTGCAATGCAAGAGAATTCCAGTGTGTATACATTTTTTTGAGAAGCATAATGAGAAACAGTGAGATCATCTGGAATCGTAGAACAATGTATGCATGGCCATGCTGAGGGAAGAGAGGAACACAGGATTCTATTGCAGGATTTACCTTTGAAGACCACTTTGTGCTTTCAGTTCGTTGAACTCTAGCGATCGTCATGATAAACCTTCTCCATTGCTTTCTCTTCGAGGTCGCATCTCTTAATTCCTCCAGATTCATTCAGGTTCTTTCTTGTATCTTGTCCATCCATTTCTTCCTTGGGTGCCCTCGTTTTCTCTTTCCTTCTCCGCAGGCCAACATCATTTCCATTCCATTTGATCGCATAACATGTCCAAAAACCACACCTTCCGTTTCCTTCCAGTTTTGAAGATCTTTCAATCATAATTCGGGATCTATGCCACTTGGCTCGTAGATAAGTGCTGAAAAGTTGCACATAATTATATATATATATATATATTAAGAAACTGCTTAATATATTTCAGTATACTGCAACTTATAGGCATGTTATCCCTTTAGCAGATCAAATTGCTTTAATGATATTTAATCCTTCTGGCAGGTGCCTCACTTGCCCGTAACTCTGGTGTGTGTATATATATATAATATGTAATATATATATATATATATCAGGGAGCTTTCTGTTCCAGTCTTGAATCAGCTATTTCGAGGCTATAAATAATTCGCTGCGGCAGGTGTGCATGTAACCAGACACGTCACCAAACCTTGGAATGCGTCCCTCAAGACAGGTCTCGAAATACTTCTTGAGGCACCCCAACTGCTGAACCAGGAGACCAGCGCTGAGCGAACTTAATTTTTATGTTCTGTAAAGCAATGTTATGGTTTATACTCAGTTAACTGTGATAGGTTTTTGTTGTTTCCTTCCTTTTGGCAAAATGAACATGTTCATATCAAGCAGTTGGGACAGAATTGGGGCAAACTTGGCCTGCAGCAGATCATACAAATGTGATGATTAGAGTTGTCAGTAGATAAATCATTTAAACTGAAAGACAGTGATGGATTTGTTTTGACTAAGACTCAGTCTCTCCAGAGGAACAAAGCAAAGGAGGGAAAGAGAAGATCTTGCAACTGAGATGTGATGATGGCGGCAAAAGCTAGGGCTCAAACACTTGCTTTACACGTTGATAGTAGTATAGAGAAGAAAATGACCTGATTTTTACTAAGGTTATACTAAGGTTAACCTGTCAAGATGACTCTTTGATCAGCTGTATGATGCACTTACAGGTTTATTTATTATTTGATTATATTTCACATATTAAATGTGTTTATTTGAAAAGTAAAGGTACTTGTACTATTATGCATTTAGAAGAAATGTGTGCTGTTGTAATAAATCATAAAACTTGTATGTGCAACTTTTATGTTTATTTTGGCTACACATTTCTAAGACACGGATACCTGGAAATATGCCAGCCATTGTTATGAGCATTTTTTTAAATTGCTGGCTACACTTTATTATTAAATTTTATTGTGACATTGGTGTGAAGTGTGAAACATTGCTTATTAAGAAATCGGACCTAAACAAAGACCCAGTACATCTGCTACATGACTGATATTTAGAAGATTCTAGCCCTCAATACTTATACTTACCCACGCTTTTAGATGAATTTCATTCATTCATTCATTCTGGAGATTTATATAGCACCCCTTCAAGAAAACTACTCAGAGGCATTCCCAAACAAGCCCATCCCTTCCTCGTCTCCTCCCTTGAGTCCCATATTGCGGGATAAAGAAAAGCTGTGTCCAAAGGGAAAGAACTTGAACATACGGTTGCAGGCAAATTATTCAGAGGCAGTAAACTTAAAACAATATTGACTTTGGTATAAGTATTTTATTAATAATAATAATAATAACAATACCTATGAATGTCTATTTACTGGTGGTGTTAGAACTGACACAAGGCTCCCTATATTTAGTTACTTGTTGGCAACATCTTGTGCGTGCATGCATGTGAGGTTTGTGTTACTGTATGCCATTATCATTTCCCTTAATGGCCTAGGTCTAATGGGTCATCATTCAGCTTTTGATCATGCATGGTGGTAGAAGGAGAAGCAGCAGAGTGAAATACGTTGATTTTGTTGTCATTTTATGGCTCCTTCCCACCCCACTGCACAGTTTCACATTCATCTGCAGAGTCATGTGACTCAGAATAGGCAACTGAAAGTGCTCGGTGCTCAGTTAGTATCCATGTCCAGGCTTCAGTATTGAGTTCGTAATCGTCCTGTCCATAATTATCAGAATATGATCATTTCTGATCTTTCCTAAGGGTAAGCAGAAACTACCATCTTCTTATAATGGATTCTTACCATCTTCTTATAATGAATTCTTACCATCTTAACAAGAAAGCAAAGATTTCTAAATACAATTCTCCTAAATATCATCACATTTTTCACTGGCTCTTTTAACAAATGAAAGCACACGTAGCCAGATTTTGTGGTCAGTTTTTGTGTCAGGTTAGAATCTGGGAGGTCAAGCTGCAATTAAGGCAGTCAAACATTGGACTTTTTCAGAACACTGCCTGTCCCTGATGAGATAACTTCAGTGTCTCTGTTGTCTCCATTCCAAATTCTCATATATGTGACCATGTGTGCGTTTAGAAATGTACCACTTATGTTATAATTCAACAGAGGTTTAATGCACGTGATAGTATTACGCATGCAGTGTAATGGCTTCAGTGGTCAATTGCTTGCTATCTCAATGGTTGTGGGTTCGAATAGTCGTCAAGGACAAAGATTATTCAAGATTGCTGTTTCACTGATGTCTTCTAGCTGTAAAATTATTCCGTCTGTTGCATTTGAGTGTAAATTAATGCAGGATTGAGCAGTTAGAAAGGACTGGCCCTATGCCTTTACAAAATAAACCTATTGTTTGAATCTGAAGTTGCTGACCCATGATACCCAGCACTACCTATATGAGGTTAAGTGAAAGTACTGATCTTCATTTGCTCAAATGGATCAAAGACTTATGGACTTGACTCTGGCAAATTTACTACAGGGCTTGGGCATAAGAAATGTATTGATAGTGGACTATAAGTCATCGTGTAGAAATACAGCTCCTATCACGAAATGTTGAGTTCATGTTAGTGGAGAAATACAAGACTCTGCTGACAGCTTGGACATAACGGACACGAGCATGGAGATATAAATATAGATCAAGTTATGTTACTTATAGATGATCCCTGTGGAATGAGTTGGGAAATGGTTGTTGGCAGATACGGAAACAGATGCGGGAAATGGAGCAGACCACTGGCGAGAGCAATAAAACCTAATCAGGTGAAGAAAAAGACATCGATTCTGAGGAAATTCTAAGGAGTTCCCCGGAAGCAGTCAGGTCACTGGAAAAGGAAGGTAAATTTCAAATAGATGGTTAGAGTGGAAACATTAAGAACATATGGACACGTGCAAATGTACTGGTCATCAGATGTTGTGATACATGTTGATATATTTTTTTAATCTTGATGTCATTGAAAAATTGTAGTTGTATGTCCTTATTCAAAGATGCTGCTTATTTTAATCTTCTAATGAAGTATGTTAAATGGTTACATTGCATCTTAAATTAGTGCAAAACTGTTTGAGATTCATACTATTGCTAATTTTCTCTTATTTATGTTTGATTAACACAATTTCCAAATAAAATTTCTCTCCATGGTTATGATTACGTGCATTGCTTATGAACTCAGCTGTTATTAATTTTCATCAGAATTTGTTTTCATCCAGGTCTACTAAACCAGTCTTGCTGTTGACTGTGCATTATTTGTGGCAGAATTTCTTTGTCTAGGCACATTTCAGTTAACGGGACGGCATGGTCCATAAAATTAAAACAGCTCCTGGTGGCTGAAATTAAGCCACCAATGTCCTTCCAGGACATCCAAAGCCTTCTCCGGTCCTTAATCCCTCTTACTGCTGAGATCATTAACAGCAGTATGCAGCCTAAGAATCCTCTGTTCTGCAAGAGATTAGGTCCGAGTGGGCTAAATGCATGCAAGCCAGTAACAGCGTTTCTTTGTACTCAGTTCTTTGTAGTCTTTTCGTGATTAATTCTTATGTCCAGAGTTCGAAAGTGTTGCCAACATTTGCAATCTGCAGGGCCATAAAATTCAATTCATGACTGATACTTACAGACCTTGCCTTTTTGGCTTGAAATATCCTGCATTAATAAATAAAGTGACTTAGAAATTTAATATTGCTCAAAACTTATCCAAATTACCTACAACAAATGTATTGCTGTTTGCAGCTGAAGTTAATGATCCTGGCATTGATATTAGTTACACCTGTTGCTTAATGATCCTACTTCTTAGTTTACTAATCTTGTTTCTTTATTTGTTAGTTTGTGGCTTGCACGATTTCTTATGAAGTAGAAGTAGAACAGCAGAGTAATTCTTCAATCTAACTTGGATATTGTGTTGGTGGCTTCTGTTTCATGGCAAGTCTTCTGTTTTGCCACCAACTGTGTACAATGTGTTGCACTCATTTTATTGCTGAGTGCAAGTGGAATAGAAATCTAGCAGTATCTTTCTGTCATAGAGCTGATGTGGGAACCCAAACCTTCGATTGACAATCCATCATTCTAACCATTAGCTTATCATGCACTGCCATGGTTTCTACCTTCAACACTTTCAGAAATTGCTTCAGCTTTTGATAATTTTGCCGAAGCAGCTTTCTGTTTGCCTGTAATTCTATGAAATATTGAGCAGAGGTCAAAAGTTGTTAGATGCAACGGCATTGCAACGTGCGTGCCTGGCCCATCAAACCCAGTAACCATCAACAGTCATTGTTTTAATTAATTTCCTACTCATTACTGCACATGGCAGCCAACTGGACGACTGCAGCATATACTGCTGCTGCTGCTGCTGTACTTCGTGTAATCAATAGGTTACGAGCTGTTCACGTGTTTCCGCTTCTCTGCTGGCGATTCCACCATTTTGCCAGTCTTTGCAAAGTACATTAGGAGAGCGCTTATGTTTTTAACATTCACGTGTCATCTGATGTTCCGTGTCACATGATGGTGATTCTTCTTTCCATCTGACCTTTTATCTTCAATGGCGTGATTGTCGTCGCTGTGTTCATATCCATACATGTCCAAAGCACCTCTGATTAGATATTACTGTGAGAGTCGCTTTAGAACATTTGACTAAATGCAGTACAATACAGTATATGGTTGAGTGGCTGTCGTCATGCAATCGACAATCGTTGCATACTCTTATGTTCATGTACAATAGTATGACATCTGCTTGCCACACAGTAACTGTCAGTTATCTTCTACAGGTTTTCTCAGTGACTATTTCATACCTTTACTTATTGCAAATGACTGCTATTGACGATAACTATTTCTTGATGATGATAGATCTCTATTTTTACTTTTCTTTCCCGCTGTTATTTTGCTCCTTCTTTAATCACTTAGATCGCATTACATGTGATTTTCATGTTCTAGCCTATGGGGGACTCTGTGGGCAGTTCCTCAAGTAAAAACCAATCAACATTAAGCACATAATTTTACCTCAGGTAGCCTACCCATATTTGATACTGGCGCCATCTATTTCACAGAGTCCCCCATTGCATCGCATTGATTTTCTCTTGTCTGTGCATCACATAACACTTTACTTTTGCAGATCTTTATTGGGTCTTGTTGATGTTTTGTCTGTTTATCATTTGTGTTCAAGTGGACTCACGATGTCAGAATTGTAGTCATTGGTCCTTTTTGCAAAACACCTTAAGGCATTTTTGAAGCTGTTCTTAGAATGTAATTAATTTAATTACTTTATATCTTGTTTTTCAGGATATCTGAATAGTGTATAATCCCGTCTTCTGTCTTAGACTGAGAAACACTGAAGAGAAATTGAGAGGATCTATTACCAAGGAGCAGAATTAGTTTTGTGTGAGTGCTATGGGAAAAGCCAGTCACATCTGCTGTGCTGGAACTGCTTGGCTGCTGTCTTGGCTATTGATCCTTCAAGTGAGAGATAATGAAGGTAGGCTCTAAATGATTCATGTTAGACTTCTTCATAAGTGAATGATTCTGGCAGCTGCTTCTATATCTGCCACTCTGTCTCTCAATGACCATATAATTGCTTGGCATCAACGACGGCTTCTGCTTTCCTTGTGGGACATCTCACCTAAGTGAGACTTTGTACCAGAGATCATATAAATTATGTAACAGCTTAGAAAAGAAATTGAATTTATATATGAATGAATGAATGTATATATAAATTGTATAGATGTGATATATATATGCATATGTATTTATATATATTAGTATTTGAAATATTGTTGAATAAGACTATACACATTTAGGTATTTTATATATATATATATATATATATTATATCTATAATATTATATATAAATAAGCTGATTTTAGGCAAAGAATATTTAGCTTATAATGCATCATTTAGCTTAAAATGGATTTGTTGCTCTGAATTACTTTGTATATATAAATATATATGAAATTCCAAGTCACCTCATGATAGTAGCTGACATATTGTGGATGGATTAAGGCTTAATACCATATAATCTATCCTCTATAGTTCACCCAAGGGTAGCCAACTGTTTAAATCCTTATTCCACACGTCCATCTGTTATGGACTCCAGCAGATTTCAACTAAAGAACTCTTCATCCTATTACATCCTAGCTTCACTCCTGTACCATCCCATGAACAAATCACCAATGACTTCCACCATGATTCCAAGTATCCTGCCTTGACCTTGTGCATTCTGACTTAACATCAGAACTGACCAAATAAACTGACTCTTGCGGTTGATGTGGCACCAGAAGTTATGCTGGTCTCATTGATGGTTTCTGTATGGCCCTGAAAATGTATTTGGAGGAGGTTTACATTACATTACGTGTATATGGTGAATATGGTATCTCACATAATGAATCTTTTACTTCTTAGAGTATATCTGGGCAACACTGACGTGATGCAGCTTTCATAACTCAACTAGTGCTTTGTACATAGCTTGTTAGTAAGGCTCTAGAAATGTTGACTTGGGGTGACTTATATTGGTAAATGAAACTGTTTAAGGTTTGGAAATGAATCCAAGGATTGTGGAGCACCCTGAGGATCTGTGTGCGGCTAGGAATGAACCAGCCACTCTCAATTGCAAGGCCGAGGGAGAGCCCCCTCCTCTGATCACCTGGTATCGAAATGGACAGCTGGTTGTAACACACAATGACAACCCAGCCTCCCACCGGATGGTCCTTCCCACTGGTCAGCTCTTCTTCCTACGTGTCATTCACAATCGACACATGAAACCAGATGTAGGGGTCTATTACTGCAATGCCACCAATCCTGAAACGCGATTCAGCGTCGTCAGTAAAACGGCCGTCTTAAATATTTCATGTGAGTAGCAACTGTGGACTTATGGTCTATCCATTTCTCATGTACTGTGTGTCTTTGTTATTTGCTTGAAGCAAACTCTTTGTTGAACAATTTATTTGAGAAAATTCATCAGTCATAATCAAACTTTTATTGTGATAACAATGGTGTGGCCCTATGTTGCCTTTAGCTGCATTGACCTCATAATGAGGAGAGTATAATACATCGCATCAAGTAATTATGAAAATTGGAAACAGCCATGTTCTATTGAAAAGTTTACAATCATATATTCAAATATCAAGAGAAATTCAATTCATGATGCAAATTAACCCCATTAGCAGTTCTCTCTCACTTTATGCCATCACTGGTTTAGTCCATGCCATAACCTGCACTTCTTAAGACTTTGGAAATGCTGTATAATACATTGGTCTTTCCTCGTCCAATTTATGCCGCTGGTCATCTCATAGGTGGCATTCCAAAGTTTGCGAATATTTTTTGCTTTATTTGGGACTCAATTCGTTGGCTCTCCATTCAACAATGCATATAGTTTAAAACCCTTTGCCCTATGAACAATTGCCTAGTTGGGGTGGCCTCACCTACCTGAGGTTTTCCTGCACTTCGGTGTCCTCTTTACCTGAAAGGGTCTCCCTGTGATCTTCCACTCGCGACCTTCTCGTTGTTCCGTGCTTGCGCTCGGTTATGGTCAAATCCAAGGGCTTTGTTTACGTAGGTCCTCAGCCTGGAACTGTCTCCCACAGTAGCTGCAACGGGAATCACTAGCCCTCTCACTTTATCAGTTCTGGAGACGCCGTAGGACTTTCCTGTTCTCTGGCCATATCACAGATATCCGTACTTGAGAGCGGTGTTGATTTTAGTGGCACTATACAAATGTCTCTTTGCATTACATTACTTAATATGTGACATTGATTGCTAGATTAAATTGGTTTTATCATCTTATATCAAGTGTCAAAACAATGCTAACCAGTGACGTGATTCAATATTCACTGTATGATACCACTGCAAGAATAAGGAAAAGTTTTCATTTGCACATTGTTTAGCCCTTGCCTCTCCAATTAATATATCAAACACATTAAAATTGGCTGCTCACAGTGGCCTCAGGAGTGGTAAAGGTTAAGAATTGAATCAAACTACATGAATTGCTTTAATTGGGATGTGAATCAACTCACCGCCTCTATTTCCTTGACTCTGTTTCCATGCCTCTATTTGCATTCCTCTATTTGCATGCCTCTATTTGCATGCCATCATCGACTGTTAGCCGTAACGATCATTCACCAAACTCTTGATTCGATTGCACCAGCTTGGTACATAGTCTTTGATTATACTAGAATTGGCAAAATTAGAATGGTTTTGTGTGTAATAAATCAGCATAGAGTGTGATGAAGATTTGGATTGGCATATGGTAATAAAAATATAATTGCTACTGTCATATTTTTATACTTTTAAAACATTACTTGTTGGCAGGTATTTGCACTTATTTTTTTCTGTTTTGCATGTGTCACTTCTGCGACATTCTTATTAGCTAGCATTCTCATGTAAACGAAGCATTTTGTTGCGGTGCTAATTTGACAAACATTTTGCAATTGATGAGGCTGAAACATTTTTAACCCAGGATTCTTTGGGTAATACTAGAAATATACTGGTAATGCCAAAATAATCATGGTGAGATATTTGCAGTTCTTGAATTAAGCATTTGATATATTAAAAGGAGCAAGCTCAACTTGTACTGCATTGCCAATATGCCATGCACATGTAGCCAGTAATACTTGACTGACATGTGTTTTTAATCATTTTTATTAGAACTGGTAGATGTTATTATATCTACTGGTATATAATCATAATAATATGCGTCAGCGTTTTGGCATTGGCTACCAACCTCTTTGATTTCTGCAGTTTTCATGGACAGTGATCTTGCACAAATTTTTTTATCGAACTCAGAATTTTGGGTCCATATATTGAGGTTCATGTGAAATGAACCAAACTGGTTTCCTATGCAACAAATGAGCTCTGTGTTTAAGATCTGAATGTTTATGTGTAAATGTCTGCTGGGGCTTGCTCGCTTTTATCATAGGGAGCTTTGCATCTCATTGTATCCATCCCTTGTTGCAGATTAGTTGACTATGCTGCAAAGGCATTGTTGTTGTTCTGACCTGAACTTTATGACCCTTCATAGAAGATGTGCTGTGCAACCCATTGGTCTGAAATAAGTTGCCTGGCAGCTTACTACATAAATTCATACATAAATTCCTTAGCTTCTCTTTGCTTCTTTTCGTGAAGACTATTCTATTCAGTAGTCGTATCATTTTGGCATCTAACGAGTCCATTTTTGCACTGGCTCTATATAAATTTGTAACTATGATTATCTTTTGTATCAGTGTTAAAGTAGCTTCAGATCATTTGTCTTTAATGCAAAGCGAAGAAATTACCAAGCAATGTAACGTAACAAGATATTTTTATAAAGCACATTTCAGATGCCTCTTAATAGCTCTGCTTGTAACTGGTTTAAAAAGAATTGATGGTAGATAATCGGAAATTGTGTGTTGATTTGGAACAATTGAAACAGTACATGCATACTAAAAAGAAAATTTTTGGTCCAGGATGATCGTACGATGCGTGAGAAAGCCTGATGAGCTGATGTGTGGATGAGAGGAACGTATAATTTCCGCCGGAAGCAGAGTGGTGACTGGGCTGGCTCGTATGGCTCATATGGCTATATAACTCATTGATTGCTCTCTGATGTGTGCTGGCATAGGGCCAACCATCATGGATCATTCAATAAAAAAAGGATCCTGAATGAAATTCGTTTCTCCCATTGAGGCCAAATGCAGTGTCTCTTATGTTATGGTCAGCTATAATGTGAGTATTTCGACTGAATGGTAAGACTGTCAAAAAATGTTGAAATGACGACCCGGGTACCGTCGAACCGCGGGATCGGGTACCCAGGTACCCAACCGCGCAGATGTTTTGTTGGGAAATGTAAAATATTTCTCATTTTACGGAATGTCGGGCACTTGAGAATCGATTTTGCTGCACGGGCAGTCAGTGAATATGACAAACGGAATATTTCTGGCATATATTCGGGTAAAATCGAGCATTTTTACGGAATTTCGGGTACCCGAAAACCGATTTCATTACCCGGGTATTCAGCTTCGGTCGGGTACCCGGGTACGTCCCTGTTGACAGCCTTACTGCTTCGCCACCAGTTGAGTGGCACAGTTCAGGACTAACTGAATCTGACCTACTCTGTAGTTTTGTGGTATTGCTAAATGGGGTTGGGGTTGCTGTAGTCAATTAGTGTCAGCATATGAATGAATGAACCATGGTGTGTGAGCATTGGGCTGGAGGTTATGCCCTTTAACCCTTATGATCCTTATCTAATACATGATAGAAGCACATACTTCTCGGCTGATGCTGGTGGTCAGCCATTGATAACTAATTTATCTTGCAATGCTCGGTTGAGCTACCTCACCAATGACGAGTTCAGTGCACCATTCAGTTGGGAAATCCTGAGTGGAGCACAAGTTATGTCATGCCACAGTAATGAAAACTCTTGAAACAAAATGGCAGGTTGTGAGCAGTTCTTTTAAAACTCTAAAGAAAATTCCCAGTTTAAAAATATAGTGATAGCACATGTGTTTATAAATTTACAAGTTACCATAATTTAGGAATCTGTGAGTTATCAGTATTCGATTAGAAAACGAATGGCAGTATTTGAAACAAAAGTGTAAATTGTATTGTATTGTATTTTATTTTCGCTTATTAATTTTAATTAATTTTTTGTCAAAACACAGCAATTAACAATAGATAGCACACGCAAGATATTGTGATTACGGAAAGTGCCAAGTCACCCATGTTTGATTGCAAATTGGTTGGTAAGTAAGTGAGTCAGAGTCATATTATCTCTAAGTGATAGTATTGTGATTAAGTGATGATACTTTTGATCCGTTTGATAATGAGAATTCTAGTGCGCCATATGTAGTCTAGTGGTTAGTGCGTTCGACTTCAAAGCAGGAATTTGTTTTGAGATTTTGTTTCATCAGATATAATGAATGTGCTGACTGCACACCGTCTGTGGGAAGATTAGATAGCAAAGGAGAGGACTGGCGACCTATCCTAATATGCCAAGGCCAAGAAAGTGAACACTTTATACCCATAGCTGCCTCTTAAGGAGCTGCTCTTTGTCTTCTTTTGTCACAACCTTTTTGGCCCAGAGATGATCTTCAGATGGTCATCAGATGATCTTCAGATGGTCATCAGATGATCTTCAGATGGTCATCAGATGATCTTTAGATGGTCATCAGATGATCTTCAGATGGTCGTGGGATTTTCAACCACTGCTAATCAAAATATCATAGCAGTTGAACCTCTGCCCAACAGTTTTCATTAGAACTATGAATTATTAATGATGACATTTCTTACAATGTTCAAAACACTTTTTTTGAGTTTGCTGTAATTTTCGCCACTTTACCACCTCTGTTAATTATCAGGAAATATTTATGTCATTTACATATGCATATGCTCGGCAAACACTCTGCTTGATTTTTACCAATCCTCTCTCAACTAATACTTAGAATGTATAGTATTTCATAATTATGATTAGTTTCTTTGTTTCAGCAACAAACCTCTGACCATTCATTTATCTTCTACAGACTATTGTTTTTGGTACACATATCGGTTTCTTATAAGTTATTTATATTGCTCTACGATCTACTGATTACCTTATCTTACTCCCCTACATTGCCCTGTATTTACTGAGTATGGAATTGATCGAATGTAGCTGTTGTTGTCTGATAACTATTGTTGTGGTGTGGATTTTATGTGATCTAAAGCCTTGGCAGCCAATGTAGCCATATCAACTGTGACAATGACTACCTGTTGTCACTATGTTATAAGGAGTCCAGTCTACACCTATGTTGGTCACATTTGAATACTAGAGGAGGAGGGGCAGTTGACCTGATTAGATGAAAAGTGAATTCAGGTGTTTGATTTTCTTAGTAATGAAGGAGAACATTGGTGGACTCACTGCTCCTTGCTTAGTACATAACTCTATATATTTGTATGTATGCATTGCATGCATTGTATACGCCACTACATTTAAATATTATTGCTCATTCATTCATTCATTTCAATAATTTATATAGCGCCTCTTCAAGGGAAACTACTCAGAGGTGCTCCCAGCCCAGCCCAACCACGGCCAAAAAGAAATGACTTTAGCAGCTTACAAAAGGTATTGTTATTACTATAATTTTTTCAACCAAAATAGGCCTACCTGTGATGCCTGATTACTTTAAAAATTTCACAGCATTTTTTCTGAGATTACAAGACTAGTCTTCTTTGATGTTGTGCTCTGTTCCTAAAGTGCTGTGAAAAGTAATTGTGTAGTTCTTACATTGATGGCAAATTACATTGGAGCCATATAGTGCTGTTTTGTCATTAGTGATTTTGTCGGGGTTATTTTGGTTGTTGGCGATTTGATAGAGTTGTTTTTGTCTGGGCTATTTTGACTGGTGCTCAAACTAACAGCTACTGAATCTTGTGTTCTAATAGGTGTACGCACGTGTTTCTTAAATGAGTTTAAATTAGACAGTAGCCGCATATCAGTAGACAAGTTGTTCCATGAGGAAGGGCCTGTATATTTGAGGGGTTCAAATACAGGTGCCAAGGTGAAATGCAAAATAATGTAAATTTTCATTGTAATGAACGGCTTATATAGGGCTGGCATCAATTGCTAATTGCATTTCAAAACCAATCTATCACCATTGAACATTGGTTCAATGTCCTTTTAATCTAATAAAATCCACCCTAATCTAAGTTTCACTTTGGCACTGGCATCATTTTGTGTGTAGATATTAATCTTGAGAGACTGATAGGTGTATGAGTTCACGGACTCCAGCATTTGAATGTATTTGCAGTAAAATTCAGCGTGGCATGTTCCCCTTCTGTGGGGGATTATATTGATCTGACGAAGAAGGCAGAGTAACTTAAATTAGATCACGTCCGTGTGCCGTGCCTTGGGTCTGAATTGGTCTGCCAGAGGTAGATTCAATTTATAGACCCTCATCATTTACCCATAATACATTCTTCCTCAGATGCAGATTGACCTTTAGCATCTCCCATATTTCATCCCAATTCAGCATCGATTAATGTGAGACCTCTTCCCAGGCACAGTTGACCGAGTCTGAGTCTAAATGGAGCATTGGCCGAATGACGATCGTTATTCTTGTGAACCTCCGTCTCGTCTTAGCACTCAATCCACCCTGCAGCTTTATTCGTTCTGTTTCAATAATACGGTTCTGCAATGAAAGACTTTTAGACCTTTGTCATCTGTCTTGATCATTTTGATGAACACTCCGCACTGAATCCACTACTCTGGCAGCACTTCATAATTGAATCTCACTATACATGTGTTGGGAAGGTGGTGATGAAACTATGTTAATTGTATGAAATATTTTAGTCTTTTACATATGCAAAAATTGCATATGCTCTGCAAACTCTCCGATTGAAACATTTGTCCATCGGACAATTTTACCAACACAGTTTTTCATAATTATGATTAAAAATAACTGAAAGAGACATTGGCTAAAAGCAAGATACAATTTGACAAACCTTGTTTCTGCTTCTGGACGATTTTGTATTACATATTTATATAGCACCTTTCAAGAACTCTTATCAACGGTGATCCCTAACCAGTGTTGGGCACGAGACCAAAAACTCAAGACCAAGACTGAGACCGAGAGGTCTGAGACCAAAACCAAGACTGAGTGGTCCGAGACTGAGACCGACACTCTTTCTTTATATGCAATTCAATTCATTAAGACGCTAAAACAGAATAACATAATAACATAACATGCTCAAAACATTAATTACTAAGCTGAAACTCCTTTATTTTGGACTGATCCATCAAAAACTAAGCTGAAACTCCTTTGTTTTGGACTGATCCATCAATTACTAACCTGAAACCCTTTATTTTGGACTGATCCATTTGCTAACCCGAGGCCCCTTCCTTCATTTTGGACTGATCCATTTCCTAACCAGAGGCCCCTTCCTTAATTTTGGACTGATCCATTTACTAACCCGAGGCCCCTCCATTTATTTTGGACTGATCCATCAATTACTAAGCTGAAACTCCTTTATTTTGGACTGATCCATCAATTACTAAGCTGAAACTTTTTTATTTTGGACTGATCCATTTCCTAACCCAAGGCCCCTTCCTTTATTTTGGACAGATCCATTTACTATCCCGAGGCCACTTCCTTTATTTTGGACTGATCCATCAATTACTAAGCTGAAACTCCTTTATTTTGGACTGATCCATCAATTACTAAGCTGAAACTTTTTTAATCTAGACTGATCCATCATCTACTAAGCTGAAACTTCTTTGTTTTGGAGTGATCCATCAATTACTAAGCTGAAACTTTTTTATTCTAGACTGATCCATCATCTACTAAGCTGCAACTCCTTTATTTTGGAGTGATCCTTCATCTACTAAGCTCAAACTTTTTTGTTTTGGACTGATCCATTTAATCAACCAAAGCCCCTTTCTTCACTTTGGACTGATCCATTTACCAACCCGAGGCCTCTTCCTTTATTTTGGACTGATCCCTCAATTACTAAGCTGAAACTCTTTTATTTTGGACTGATCCATCATTTACTAAGCTGAAACTCCTTTGTTTTGGACTGCTCCTTTATCAACTAAGCTGAAACCCTTTATTTTGGACTGATCCATTTGCTAACCCGAGGCCCCTTCCTTTATTGTGGACTGATCCATTTACTATCCAGAGGCCCCTTCTTTTATCTTGGACTGATCCATCAATTACTAAGCTGAATCTGCTTTATTTTGGACTGATCGATCAATTACTAAGCTAAAACTCTTTATTTTGGACTGATCCATCATCTACTAAGCTGAAACTCTTTTGTTTTGGACTGATCCATCAATTACTAAGCTGAAACTCTTTTATTTTGGACTGATCAATTAACTAACCCAAGGCCCCTTCCTTCATTTTGGACTGAACCATTTGCTAACCCGAGGCCCCTTCCTTTATTTGGGACTGATCCATTTGCTAAACCGTGGCCCCTTCCTTTATTTTGAACTGATATATCAATTATTCAGCTCAATCTGCTTCATTTTGGACTGATCCATCTATTGCTAAGCTAAAACTCTTTTCTTTGGACTGATCCATTATCTACTAAGGTGAAACTCCTTTGTTTTGGACTGATCCATCGATTACTAAGCTGAAACTCCTTTATTTTGGACTGATCCATCATCTACTAAGCTGAAACTCCTTTGTTTTGGACTGATCCATCAATTACTAAGCTGAAGCTTCTTTATTTTGGACTGATCCATTTGCTAACCCGAGGCCATTCCTTTATTTTGGACTGATCCATTTACAAACTAGAGACCCCTCCGTTTATTTTGGACTGAGCATCTAGTAACCAGAGGACCCTACCTTTATTTTGGACTGATCCATTTACTAACCCGAGGCCCCTTCTTTTATTTTGGACAGATCCAGTTACTAACCCGAGGCCCCTTCCTTTATTTTGGACTGATCCATCAATAACTAAGCTGAACCTGCTTTATTTTGGACTGATCCATCATCTACTAAGCTGAAACTCCTTTGTTTTGGAGTGATACATCAATTACTAAGCTGAAACCCTTTTCTTTGGACTGATCCTGTCAACAAACCAGAGGCCCCTTCCTTTATTTTGGACTGATCCATCATCTACTAAGCTGAAACTATTTTATTTTGGACTGATCCATCATTTACTAAGCTTAACCTCCTTTGTTTTGGACTGATCCATCAATTACTAAGCTGAAACTCTTTTATTTTGGACTGATCCATTTACTAACCCAAGGCCCCTTCCTTCATTTTGGACTGATCCATTTGCTAACCCGAGGCCCCTTCCTTCATTTTGGACTGATCCATTTGCTAACCCGAGGCCCTTTCCTTTATTTTGGACTGATCCATTTACTAACCTGAGGCCACTTCCTTTATTTTGAACTGCTCCATCAATTATTCAGCTGAATCTGCTTTATTTTGGACTGATCCATCAATTGCTAAGCTAAAAGTCTTTTCTTTGGACTGCTCCATTATCTACTAAGGTGAAACTCCTTTGTTTTGGACTGATCCATTATCTACTAAGCTGAAACCCTTTATTTTGGACTGATCCATTTGCTAACCCGAGGCCCCTTCCTTTATTTTGGACTGATCCATTTACTATCCAGAGGCCCCTTCTTTTTTTTTGGACTGATCCATCAATTACTAAGCTGAATCTGCTTTATTTTGGACTGATCGATCAATTACTAAGCTAAAACTCTTTATTTTGGACTGATCCATCGTCTACTAAGCTGAAACTCTTTTGTTTTGGACTGATCCATCAATTACTAAGCTGAAACTCTTTTATTTTGGACTGATCAATTAACTAACCCAAGGCCCCTTCCTTCATTTTGGACTGAACCATTTGCTAACCCAAGGCCCCTTCCTTTATTTGGGACTGATCCATTTGCTAACCCGAGGCCCCTTCCTTTATTTTGGACTGATCCATCATCTACTAAGCTTAAACTCCTTTACTAACCCGAGGCCCTTCCTTTATTTTGGACTGATTCGTTTACTAAACCATGGCCCCTTCCTTTATTTTGAACTGAGCCATCAATTATTCAGCTGAATCTGCTTCATTTTGGACTGATCCATCTATTGCTAAGCTAAAACTCTTTTCTTTGGACTGATCCATTATCTACTAAGGTGAAACTCCTTTGTTTTGGACTGATCCATCGATTACTAAGCTGAAACTCCTTTATTTTGGACTGATCCATCATCTACTAAGCTGAAACTCCTTTGTTTTGGACTGATCCATCAATTACTAAGCTGAAGCTTCTTTATTTTGGACTGATCCATTTGCTAACCCGAGGCCATTCCTTTATTTTGGACTGATCCATTTACAAACTAGAGACCCCTCCGTTTATTTTGGACTGAGCATCTAGTAACCAGAGGACCCTACCTTTATTTTGGACTGATCCATTTACTAACCCGAGGCCCCTTCTTTTATTTTGGACAGATCCAGTTACTAACCCGAGGCCCCTTCCTTTATTTTGGACTGATCCATCAATAACTAAGCTGAACCTGCTTTATTTTGGACTGATCCATCATCTACTAAGCTGAAACTCCTTTGTTTTGGAGTGATACATCAATTACTAAGCTGAAACCCTTTTCTTTGGACTGATCCTGTCAACAAACCAGAGGCCCCTTCCTTTATTTTGGACTGATCCATCATCTACTAAGCTGAAACTATTTTATTTTGGACTGATCCATCATTTACTAAGCTTAACCTCCTTTGTTTTGGACTGATCCATCAATTACTAAGCTGAAACTCTTTTATTTTGGACTGATCCATTTACTAACCCAAGGCCCCTTCCTTCATTTTGGACTGATCCATTTGCTAACCCGAGGCCCCTTCCTTCATTTTGGACTGATCCATTTGCTAACCCGAGGCCCTTTCCTTTATTTTGGACTGATCCATTTACTAACCTGAGGCCACTTCCTTTATTTTGAACTGCTCCATCAATTATTCAGCTGAATCTGCTTTATTTTGGACTGATCCATCAATTGCTAAGCTAAAAGTCTTTTCTTTGGACTGCTCCATTATCTACTAAGGTGAAACTCCTTTGTTTTGGACTGATCCATTATCTACTAAGCTGAAACCCTTTATTTTGGACTGATCCATTTGCTAACCCGAGGCCCCTTCCTTTATTTTGGACTGATCCATTTACTATCCAGAGGCCCCTTCTTTTTTTTTGGACTGATCCATCAATTACTAAGCTGAATCTGCTTTATTTTGGACTGATCCATCAATTACTAAGCTGAAACTTTTTTATTTTGGACTGATCCATTTCCTAACCCAAGGCCCCTTCCTTTATTTTGGACAGATCCATTTACTATCCCGAGGCCACTTCCTTTATTTTGGACTGATCCATCAATTACTAAGCTGAAACTCCTTTATTTTGGACTGATCCATCAATTACTAAGCTGAAACTTTTTTAATCTAGACTGATCCATCATCTACTAAGCTGAAACTTCTTTGTTTTGGAGTGATCCATCAATTACTAAGCTGAAACTTTTTTATTCTAGACTGATCCATCATCTACTAAGCTGCAACTCCTTTATTTTGGAGTGATCCTTCATCTACTAAGCTCAAACTTTTTTGTTTTGGACTGATCCATTTAATCAACCAAAGCCCCTTTCTTCACTTTGGACTGATCCATTTACCAACCCGAGGCCTCTTCCTTTATTTTGGACTGATCCCTCAATTACTAAGCTGAAACTCTTTTATTTTGGACTGATCCATCATTTACTAAGCTGAAACTCCTTTGTTTTGGACTGCTCCTTTATCAACTAAGCTGAAACCCTTTATTTTGGACTGATCCATTTGCTAACCCGAGGCCCCTTCCTTTATTGTGGACTGATCCATTTACTATCCAGAGGCCCCTTCTTTTATCTTGGACTGATCCATCAATTACTAAGCTGAATCTGCTTTATTTTGGACTGATCGATCAATTACTAAGCTAAAACTCTTTATTTTGGACTGATCCATCATCTACTAAGCTGAAACTCTTTTGTTTTGGACTGATCCATCAATTACTAAGCTGAAACTCTTTTATTTTGGACTGATCAATTAACTAACCCAAGGCCCCTTCCTTCATTTTGGACTGAACCATTTGCTAACCCGAGGCCCCTTCCTTTATTTGGGACTGATCCATTTGCTAAACCGTGGCCCCTTCCTTTATTTTGAACTGATATATCAATTATTCAGCTCAATCTGCTTCATTTTGGACTGATCCATCTATTGCTAAGCTAAAACTCTTTTCTTTGGACTGATCCATTATCTACTAAGGTGAAACTCCTTTGTTTTGGACTGATCCATCGATTACTAAGCTGAAACTCCTTTATTTTGGACTGATCCATCATCTACTAAGCTGAAACTCCTTTGTTTTGGACTGATCCATCAATTACTAAGCTGAAGCTTCTTTATTTTGGACTGATCCATTTGCTAACCCGAGGCCATTCCTTTATTTTGGACTGATCCATTTACAAACTAGAGACCCCTCCGTTTATTTTGGACTGAGCATCTAGTAACCAGAGGACCCTACCTTTATTTTGGACTGATCCATTTACTAACCCGAGGCCCCTTCTTTTATTTTGGACAGATCCAGTTACTAACCCGAGGCCCCTTCCTTTATTTTGGACTGATCCATCAATAACTAAGCTGAACCTGCTTTATTTTGGACTGATCCATCATCTACTAAGCTGAAACTCCTTTGTTTTGGAGTGATACATCAATTACTAAGCTGAAACCCTTTTCTTTGGACTGATCCTGTCAACAAACCAGAGGCCCCTTCCTTTATTTTGGACTGATCCATCATCTACTAAGCTGAAACTATTTTATTTTGGACTGATCCATCATTTACTAAGCTTAACCTCCTTTGTTTTGGACTGATCCATCAATTACTAAGCTGAAACTCTTTTATTTTGGACTGATCCATTTACTAACCCAAGGCCCCTTCCTTCATTTTGGACTGATCCATTTGCTAACCCGAGGCCCCTTCCTTCATTTTGGACTGATCCATTTGCTAACCCGAGGCCCTTTCCTTTATTTTGGACTGATCCATTTACTAACCTGAGGCCACTTCCTTTATTTTGAACTGCTCCATCAATTATTCAGCTGAATCTGCTTTATTTTGGACTGATCCATCAATTGCTAAGCTAAAAGTCTTTTCTTTGGACTGCTCCATTATCTACTAAGGTGAAACTCCTTTGTTTTGGACTGATCCATTATCTACTAAGCTGAAACCCTTTATTTTGGACTGATCCATTTGCTAACCCGAGGCCCCTTCCTTTATTTTGGACTGATCCATTTACTATCCAGAGGCCCCTTCTTTTTTTTTGGACTGATCCATCAATTACTAAGCTGAATCTGCTTTATTTTGGACTGATCGATCAATTACTAAGCTAAAACTCTTTATTTTGGACTGATCCATCGTCTACTAAGCTGAAACTCTTTTGTTTTGGACTGATCCATCAATTACTAAGCTGAAACTCTTTTATTTTGGACTGATCAATTAACTAACCCAAGGCCCCTTCCTTCATTTTGGACTGAACCATTTGCTAACCCAAGGCCCCTTCCTTTATTTGGGACTGATCCATTTGCTAACCCGAGGCCCCTTCCTTTATTTTGGACTGATCCATCATCTACTAAGCTTAAACTCCTTTACTAACCCGAGGCCCTTCCTTTATTTTGGACTGATTCGTTTACTAAACCATGGCCCCTTCCTTTATTTTGAACTGAGCCATCAATTATTCAGCTGAATCTGCTTCATTTTGGACTGATCCATCTATTGCTAAGCTAAAACTCTTTTCTTTGGACTGATCCATTATCTACTAAGGTGAAACTCCTTTGTTTTGGACTGATCCATCGATTACTAAGCTGAAACTCCTTTATTTTGGACTGATCCATCATCTACTAAGCTGAAACTCCTTTGTTTTGGACTGATCCATCAATTACTAAGCTGAAGCTTCTTTATTTTGGACTGATCCATTTGCTAACCCGAGGCCATTCCTTTATTTTGGACTGATCCATTTACAAACTAGAGACCCCTCCGTTTATTTTGGACTGAGCATCTAGTAACCAGAGGACCCTACCTTTATTTTGGACTGATCCATTTACTAACCCGAGGCCCCTTCTTTTATTTTGGACAGATCCAGTTACTAACCCGAGGCCCCTTCCTTTATTTTGGACTGATCCATCAATAACTAAGCTGAACCTGCTTTATTTTGGACTGATCCATCATCTACTAAGCTGAAACTCCTTTGTTTTGGAGTGATACATCAATTACTAAGCTGAAACCCTTTTCTTTGGACTGATCCTGTCAACAAACCAGAGGCCCCTTCCTTTATTTTGGACTGATCCATCATCTACTAAGCTGAAACTATTTTATTTTGGACTGATCCATCATTTACTAAGCTTAACCTCCTTTGTTTTAAACTGATCCATCAATTACTAAGCTGAAACTCTTTTATTTTGGACTGATCCATTTGCTAACCCGAGGCCCCTTCCTTTATTTGGGACTGATCCATTTGCTAAACCGTGGCCCCTTCCTTTATTTTGAACTGATATATCAATTATTCAGCTCAATCTGCTTCATTTTGGACTGATCCATCTATTGCTAAGCTAAAACTCTTTTCTTTGGACTGATCCATTATCTACTAAGGTGAAACTCCTTTGTTTTGGACTGATCCATCGATTACTAAGCTGAAACTCCTTTATTTTGGACTGATCCATCATCTACTAAGCTGAAACTCCTTTGTTTTGGACTGATCCATCAATTACTAAGCTGAAGCTTCTTTATTTTGGACTGATCCATTTGCTAACCCGAGGCCATTCCTTTATTTTGGACTGATCCATTTACAAACTAGAGACCCCTCCGTTTATTTTGGACTGAGCATCTAGTAACCAGAGGACCCTACCTTTATTTTGGACTGATCCATTTACTAACCCGAGGCCCCTTCTTTTATTTTGGACAGATCCAGTTACTAACCCGAGGCCCCTTCCTTTATTTTGGACTGATCCATCAATAACTAAGCTGAACCTGCTTTATTTTGGACTGATCCATCATCTACTAAGCTGAAACTCCTTTGTTTTGGAGTGATACATCAATTACTAAGCTGAAACCCTTTTCTTTGGACTGATCCTGTCAACAAACCAGAGGCCCCTTCCTTTATTTTGGACTGATCCATCATCTACTAAGCTGAAACTATTTTATTTTGGACTGATCCATCAATTACTAAGCTGAATCTGCTTTATTTTGGACTGATCGATCAATTACTAAGCTAAAACTCTTTATTTTGGACTGATCCATCGTCTACTAAGCTGAAACTCTTTTGTTTTGGACTGATCCATCAATTACTAAGCTGAAACTCTTTTATTTTGGACTGATCAATTAACTAACCCAAGGCCCCTTCCTTCATTTTGGACTGAACCATTTGCTAACCCAAGGCCCCTTCCTTTATTTGGGACTGATCCATTTGCTAACCCGAGGCCCCTTCCTTTATTTTGGACTGATCCATCATCTACTAAGCTTAAACTCCTTTACTAACCCGAGGCCCTTCCTTTATTTTGGACTGATTCGTTTACTAAACCATGGCCCCTTCCTTTATTTTGAACTGAGCCATCAATTATTCAGCTGAATCTGCTTCATTTTGGACTGATCCATCAATTGCTAAGCTAAAACTCTTTTCTTTGGACTGATCCATTAGCTACTAAGGTGAAACTTCTTTGTTTTGGACTGATCCATCGATTACTAAGCTGAAACTCCTTTATTTTGGACTGATCCATAATCTACTAAGCTGAAACTTCTTTGTTTTGGACTGATCCATCAATTACTAAGCTGAAACTCTTTTATTTTGGACTGATCCATTTGCTATCCCGAGGCCCCTTGCTTTATTTTGTACTGATCCATTTACTTACCAGGTGCCCCTTCCTTTATTTTGGACTGATCCATCATCTACTAAGCTTAAACTCCTTTACTAACCCGAGGCCCTTCCTTTATTTTGGACTGATCCGTTTACTAAACCGTGGCCCCTTCCTTTATTTTGAACTGATCCATCAATTATTCAGCTGAATCTGCTTCATTTTGGACTGATCCATCAATTGCTAAGCTAAAAGTCTTTTCTTTGGACTGATGCATTATCTACTAAGGAGAAACTCCTTTATTTTGGACTGATCCATCATCTACTAAGCTGAAACTCTTTTGTTTTGGACTGATCCATCATTTACTAAGCTGATACTCTTTTGTTTTGGACTGATCCATTATCTTCTAAGCTGAAACCCTTTATTTTGGACTGATCCATTTACTAACCCGAGGCCCCTTCCTTTATTTTGGACTGATCCATTTGCTAACCCGAGGCCCCATCCTTTATTTTGGACTGATCCATCATCTACTAAGCTTAAACTTCTTTGTTTTGGACTGATCCATCAATTACTAAGCTGAAACTCTTTTATTTTGGACTGATCCATTTACTAACCCAAGGCCCCTTCCTTCATTTTGGACTGATCCATTTGCTAACCCGAGGCCCTTTCCTTTATTTTGGACTGATTCATTTACTAACCTGAGGCCACTTCCTTTATTTTGGACTGATCCATCAATTTCTAAGTTGCAACTCCTTTATTTTGGACTGATCCATCATCTGCTAAGCTGAAACTCCTTCACTAACCCGAGGCCCTTCCTTTATTTTGGACAGATACATTTGCTAACCAGATGCCCCTTATTTTATTTTGGACTTATCCATTTGCAAGCCAGAGGCCCCTCTCTTTATTTTGGAGTGATCCATTTGCAACCCGAGGCCCCTTCCTTTATTTTGGACTGATCCCTCAATTACTAAGCTGAAACTCTTTCATTTTGGACTGATCCATCATTTACTAAGCTGAAACTCCTTTATTTTGGACTGATCCATCATCTGCTAAGCTGAAACTCCTTTACTAACCCGAGGCCCTTTCTTTATTTTGGACTGATCCTTTTACTAAACCGTGGCCCATTCCTTTATTTTGAACTGATCCATCAATTATTCAGCTGAATCTGCTTTATTTTGGACTGATCCATCAATTGTTAAGCTAAAACTCCTTTATTTTGCACTGATCCATTATCTACTAAGGTGAAACTCCTTTGTTTTGGACTGATCCATCGATTACTAAGCTGAAACTCCTTTATTTTGGACTGATCCTTCATCTACTAAGCTCAAACTCCTTTGTTTTGGACTGATCCATTTAATCAACCGAGGCCCCTTCCTTCATTTTGGACTGATCCATTTGCTAACCCGAGGCCCCTTCCTTTATTTTGGACTGATCCATTTACTAACTCGATGCCCCTTCCTTTATTTTGGACTGATCCATTTACTAACCTGAGGCCGCTTCCTTTATTTTGGACTGATCCACCAATTACTAAGCTGAAACTCCTTTATTTTGGACAGATACATTTGCTAACCAGATGCCCCTTATTTTATTTTGGACTTATCCATTTGCAAGCCAGAGGCCCCTCTCTTTATTTTGGAGTGATCCATTTGCAACCCGAGGCCCCTTCCTTTATTTTGGACTGATCCCTCAATTACTAAGCTGAAACTCTTTTATTTTGGACTGATCCATCATTTACTAAGCTGAAACTCCTTTGTTTTGGACTGATCCATTATCTACTAAGCTGAAACCCTTTATTTTGGACTGATCCATTTGCTAACCGGAGGCCCCTTCCTTTATTTTGGACTGATCCCTCAATTACTAAGCTGAAACTCTTTTATTTTGGACTGATCCATCATTTACTAAGCTGAAACTCCTTTGTTTTGGACTGATCCATTATCTACTAAGCTGAAACCCTTTATTTTGGACTGATCCATTTGCTAACCGGAGGCCCCTTCCTTTATTTTGGACTGATCCATTTACTAACCCGAGGGCCCTTCTTTTATTTTGGACAGATCCAGTTACTAACCCGAGGCCCCTTCCTTTATTTTGGACTGATCCATCAATTACTAAGCTGAAACTCCTTTATTTTGGACTGATCCATCAATTACTAAGCTGAATCTGCTTGATTTTGGACTGATCCATCATCTACTAAGCTGAAACTTCTTTGTTTTGGAGTGATCCGTCAATTACTAAGCTGAAACCCTTTTCTTTGGACTGATCCTGTTAACAAACCAGAGGCCCCTTGCTTTATTTTGGACTGATCCATTTACTAACCCTTGGCCCCTTCCTTTATTTTGGACTGATCCATCGATTACTAAGCTGAAACTCATTTATTTTGGACTGATCCTTCATCTACTAAGCTCAAGCTTTTTTATTTTGGACCGATCCATTTAATCAACCGAAGCCCCTTTCTTCATTTTGGACTGATCCATTTACTAACCCGAGGCCTCTTCCTTTATTTTGGACTGATCCCTCAATTACTAAGCTGAAACTCTTTTATTTTGGACTGATCCATCATTTACTAAGCTGAAACTCCTTTGTTTTGGACTGATCCATTATCTACTAAGCTGAAACCCTTTATTTTGGACTGATCCATTTGCTAACCCGAGGCCCCTTCCTTTATTTTGGACTGATCCATTTGCTATCCATATGATCCTTCTTTTATTTTGGACTGATCCATCAATTACTAAGCTGAATCTGCTTTATTTTGGACTGATCCATCAATTACTAAGCTGAAACTCTTTTATTTTGGACTGATCAATTAACTAACCCAAGGCCCCTTCCTTCATTTTGGACTGATCCATTTGCTAACCCGAGGCCCCTTCCTTTATTTTGGACTGATCCATCATCTACTAAGCTTAAACTCCTTTACTAACCCGAGGCCCTTCCTTTTTTTTGGACTGATTCGTTTACTAAACCGTGGCCCCTTCCTTTATTTTGAACTGATCCATCAATTATTCAGCTGAATCTGCTTCATTTTGGACTGATCCATCAATTGCTAAGCCAAAATCTTTTCTTTGGACTGATCCATTATCTACTAAGGTGAAACTCCTTTGTTTTGGACTGATCCATTATCTACTAAGCTGAAACTCCTGTGTTTTGGACTGATCCATCAATTACTAAGCTGAATCTCCTTTATTTTGGACTTATCCATCGATTACTAAGCTGAAACTCATTTATTTTGGACTGATCCATCAATTACTAAGCTGAAACTCCTTTAGTTTGGACTGATCCTGTTAACAAACCAGGGGCCCCTTGCTTTATTTTGGACTGATCCATTTACTAACCCGATGCCTCTTCCTTTATTTTGGACTTATCCATCGATTACTAAGCTGAAACTCATTTATTTTGGACTGATCCATCAATTACTAAGCTGAATCTGTGTTATTTTGGACTGATCCATCATCTACTAAGCTGAAACTCCTGTGTTTTGGACTGATCCATCATCTACTAAGCTGAAACTTCTTTATTTTGGACTGATCCATCAATTACTAAGCTGAAACTCCTTTTTTTGGACTGATCCATTTGCTAACCCGAGGCCCCTTGCTTTATTTTGTACTGATCCATTTACTTACCCGGTGCCCCTTCCTTTATTTTGGACTGATCCATCGATTACTAAGCTGAAGCTTCTTTATTTTGGACTGATCCATTTGCTAACCCGAGGCCATTCCTTTATTTTGGACTGATCCATTTACAAACTAGAGGCCCCTCCCTTTATTTTTGACTGACCATTTAGTAACCCGAGGCCCCTACCTTTATTTTTGACTGATCCATTTACTAACCCGAGGCCCCTTCTTTTATTTTGGACAGATCCAGTTACTAACCCGAGGCCCTTTCCTTTATTTTGGACTGATCCATCAATTGCTAAGCTGAATCTGCTTTATTTTGGACTGATCCAGCATCTACTAAGCTGAAACTTGTTTGTTTTGGAGTGATCCATCAATTGCTAAGCTGAAAATCCTTTATTTTGGACTGATCTATCAATTACTAAGCTGAAACCCTTTTCTTTGGACTGATCCTGTTAACAAACCAGAGGCCCCTTCCTTTATTTTGGACTGATCCATCGATTACTAAGCTGAAACTCATTTATTTTGGACTGATCCATCAATTACTAAGCTAAAACTCTTTTCTTTGGACTGATCCATTATCTACTAAGGTGAAACTCCTTTGTTTTGGACTGATCCATCGATTACTAAGCTGAAACTCCTTTATTTTGGACTGATCCTGTTAACAAACCAGGGGCCCCTTGCTTTATTTTGGACTGATCCATTTACTAACCGATGCCCCTTCCTTTATTTTGGACTTATCCATCGATTACTAAGCTGAAACTCATTTATCTTGGACTGATCCATCAATTACTAAGCTGAAACTCCTGTGTTTTGGACTGATCCATCAATTACTAAGCTGAATCTCCTTTATTTTGGACTTATCCATCGATTACTAAGCTGAAACTCATTTATTTTGGACTGATCCATCAATTACTAAGCTGAAACTCCTTTAGTTTGGACTGATCCTGTTAACAAACCAGGGGCCCCTTGCTTTATTTTGGACTGATCCATTTACTAACCCGATGCCTCTTCCTTTATTTTGGACTTATCCATCGATTACTAAGCTGAAACTCATTTATTTTGGACTGATCCATCAATTACTAAGCTGAATCTGTGTTATTTTGGACTGATCCATCATCTACTAAGCTGAAACTCCTGTGTTTTGGACTGATCCATCATCTACTAAGCTGAAACTTCTTTATTTTGGACTGATCCATCAATTACTAAGCTGAAACTCCTTTTTTTGGACTGATCCATTTGCTAACCCGAGGCCCCTTGCTTTATTTGTACTGATCCATTTACTTACCCGGTGCCCCTTCCTTTATTTTGGACTGATCCATCGATTACTAAGCTGAAGCTTCTTTATTTTGGACTGATCCATTTGCTAACCCGAGGCCATTCCTTTATTTTGGACTGATCCATTTACAAACTAGAGGCCCCTCCCTTTATTTTTGACTGACCATTTAGTAACCCGAGGCCCCTACCTTTATTTTTGACTGATCCATTTACTAACCCGAGGCCCCTTCTTTTATTTTGGACAGATCCAGTTACTAACCCGAGGCCCTTTCCTTTATTTTGGACTGATCCATCAATTGCTAAGCTGAATCTGCTTTATTTTGGACTGATCCAGCATCTACTAAGCTGAAACTTGTTTGTTTTGGAGTGATCCATCAATTGCTAAGCTGAAAATCCTTTATTTTGGACTGATCTATCAATTACTAAGTTGAAACCCTTTTCTTTGGACTGATCCTGTTAACAAACCAGAGGCCCCTTCCTTTATTTTGGACTGATCCATCGATTACTAAGCTGAAACTCATTTATTTTGGACTGATCCATCAATTACTAAGCTAAAACTCTTTTCTTTGGACTGATCCATTATCTACTAAGGTGAAACTCCTTTGTTTTGGACTGATCCATCGATTACTAAGCTGAAACTCCTTTATTTTGGACTGATCCTGTTAACAAACCAGGGGCCCCTTGCTTTATTTTGGACTGATCCATTTACTAACCGATGCCCCTTCCTTTATTTTGGACTTATCCATCGATTACTAAGCTGAAACTCATTTATCTTGGACTGATCCATCAATTACTAAGCTGAAACTCCTGTGTTTTGGACTGATCCATCAATTACTAAGCTGAATCTCCTTTATTTTGGACTTATCCATCGATTACTAAGCTGAAACTCATTTATTTTGGACTGATCCATCAATTACTAAGCTGAAACTCCTTTAGTTTGGACTGATCCTGTTAACAAACCAGGGGCCCCTTGCTTTATTTTGGACTGATCCATTTACTAACCCGATGCCTCTTCCTTTATTTTGGACTTATCCATCGATTACTAAGCTGAAACTCATTTATTTTGGACTGATCCATCAATTACTAAGCTGAATCTGTGTTATTTTGGACTGATCCATCATCTACTAAGCTGAAACTCCTGTGTTTTGGACTGATCCATCATCTACTAAGCTGAAACTTCTTTATTTTGGACTGATCCATCAATTACTAAGCTGAAACTCCTTTTTTTGGACTGATCCATTTGCTAACCCGAGGCCCCTTGCTTTATTTGTACTGATCCATTTACTTACCCGGTGCCCCTTCCTTTATTTTGGACTGATCCATCGATTACTAAGCTGAAGCTTCTTTATTTTGGACTGATCCATTTGCTAACCCGAGGCCATTCCTTTATTTTGGACTGATCCATTTACAAACTAGAGGCCCCTCCCTTTATTTTTGACTGACCATTTAGTAACCCGAGGCCCCTACCTTTATTTTTGACTGATCCATTTACTAACCCGAGGCCCCTTCTTTTATTTTGGACAGATCCAGTTACTAACCCGAGGCCCTTTCCTTTATTTTGGACTGATCCATCAATTGCTAAGCTGAATCTGCTTTATTTTGGACTGATCCAGCATCTACTAAGCTGAAACTTGTTTGTTTTGGAGTGATCCATCAATTGCTAAGCTGAAAATCCTTTATTTTGGACTGATCCATCAATTACTAAGCTGAAGCCCCTTTTCTTTGGACTGATCCTGTTAACAAACCAGAGGCCCCTTCCTTTATTCTGGACTGATCCATCGATTACTAAGCTGAAACTCATTTATTTTGGACTGATCCATCAATTAGTAAGCTAAAACTCTTTTCTTTGGACTGATCCATTATCTACTAAGGTGAAACTCCTTTGTTTTGGACTGATCCATTGATTACTAAGCTGAAACTCCTTTATTTTGGACTGATCCATCATCTACTAAGCTGAAACTCCTTTATTTTGGACTGATCCTGTTAACAAACCAGGGGCCCCTTGCTTTATTTTGGACTGATCCATTTACTAACCTGATGCTCCTTCCTTTATTTTGGACTTATCCATCGATTACTAAGCTGAAACTCATTTATTTTGGACTGATCCATCAATTACTAAGCTGAAACTCCTGTGTTTTGGACTGATCCATCAATTACTAAGCTGAAACTCATTTATTTTGGACTGATCCATCAATTACTAAGCTGAAACTCCTTTAGTTTGGACTGATCCTGTTAACAAACCAGGGGCCCCTTGCTTTATTTTGGACTGATCCATTTACTAACCCGATGCCTCTTCCTTTATTTTGGACTTATCCATCGATTACTAAGCTGAAACTCATTTATTTTGGACTGATCCATCAATTACTAAGCTGAATCTGCTTTATTTTGGACTGATCCATCATCTACTAAGCTGAAACTCCTGTGTTTTGGACTGATCCATCATCTACTAAGCTGAAACTTCTTTATTTTGGACTGATCCATCAATTACTAAGCTGAAACTCCTTTTTATGGACTGATCCATTTGCTAACCCGAGGCCCCTTGCGTTTTTTTGTACTGATGCATTTACTTACCCGGTGCCCCTTCCTTTATTTTGGACTGATCCATTTGCTAACCCGAGGCCATTCCTTTATTTTGGACTGATCCATTTACAAACTAGAGGCCCCTCCCTTTATTTTTGACTGACCATTTAGTAACCCGAGGCCCCTACCTTTATTTTGGACTTATCCATTTACTAACCCGAGGCCCCTTCATTTATTTTGGACAGATCCAGTTACTAACCCGAGGCCCTTTCCTTTATTTTGGACTGATCCATCAATTACTAAGCTGAATCTGCTTTATTTTGGACTGATCCATCATCTACTAAGCTGAAACTCCTTTGTTTTGGAGTGATCCATCAATTACTAAGCTGAAAATCCTTTATTTTGGACTGATCCATCAATTACTAAGCTGAAACCCTTTTCTTTGGACTGATCCTGTTAACAAACCAGAGGCCCCTTCCTTTATTTTGGACTTATCCATCAATTACTAAGCTAAAACTCTTTTCTTTGGACTGATCCATTATCTACTAAGCTGAACTTCTTTATTTTGGACTGATCCATCATCTACTAAGTTCAAACTCCTTTATTTTGGACTGATGCATCAATTACTAAGCTGAAGCTTCTTTATGTTAGACTGATCCATTTGCTAACCCGAGGCCATTCTTTTATTTTGGACTGATCCATTTACAAACTAGAGGCCCCTCCCTTTATTTTGGACTGACCATTTAGTAACCCGAGGCCCCTACCTTTATTTTGGACTGATCCATTTACTAACCCGAGGCCCCTTCTTTTATTTTGGACAGATCCAGTTACTAACCAGAGGCCCCTTCCTTTATTTTGGACTGATCCATCGATTACTAAGCTGAAACTCATTTATTTTGGACTGATCCATCATCTACTAAGCTGAAACTCCTTTGGTTTGGACTGATCCATTATCTACTAAGCTGAAACCCTTTATTTTGGACTGATCCATTTGCTAACCCGAGGCCCCTACCTTTATTTTGGACTGATCCATTTGCTAACCCGAGGCCCCTTCCTTTATTTTGGACTGATCCATCATCTACTAAGCTTAAACTCCTTTATTTTGGACAGATCCAGTTACTAACCAGAGGCCCCTTCCTTTATTTTGGACTGATCCATCGATTACTAAGCTGAAACTCATTTATTTTGGACTGATCCATCATCTACTAAGCTGAAACTCCTTTGGTTTGGACTGATCCATTATCTACTAAGCTGAAACCCTTTATTTTGGACTGATCCATTTGCTAACCCGAGGCCCCTACCTTTATTTTGGACTGATCCATTTGCTAACCCGAGGCCCCTTCCTTTATTTTGGACTGATCCATCATCTACTAAGCTTAAACTCCTTTGTTTTGGACTGATCCATTTACTAACCTGAGGCCCCTACCTTTATTTTGGACTGATCCATTTGCTAACCTGAGGCCACTTCCTTTATTTTGGACTGATCCATAATCTGCTAAGCTGAAACTCCTGTACTAACCCGAGGCCCTTTTATTTATTTTGGACTGATCCGTTTACTAAACCTATGCCCCTTTTTTTATTTTGGACTGATCCATCAATTGCTAAGCTAAAACTCTTTTCTTTGGACTGATCAATTATCTACTAAGCGGAAACTCCTTTGTTTTGGACTGATCCATCATCTACTAAGCTGAAACTCCTTTGTTTTGGAGTGATCCATCAATTACTAAGCTGAAAATCCTTTATTTTGGACTGATCCATCAATTACTAAGCTGAAACCCTTTTCTTTGGACTGATCCTGTTAACAAACCAGAGGCCCCTTCCTTTATTTTGGACTGATCCATCGATTACTAAGCTGAAACTCTTTTCTTTGGACTGATCCATTATCTACTAAGCTGAACTTCTTTATTTTGGACTGATCCATCATCTACTAAGTTCAAACTCCTTTATTTTGGACTGATGCATCAATTACTAAGCTGAAGCTTCTTTATGTTAGACTGATCCATTTGCTAACCCGCGGCCATTCTTTTATTTTGGACTGATCCATTTACAAACTAGAGGCCCCTCCCTTTATTTTGGACTGATCCATCGATTACTAAGCTGAAACTCATTTATTTTGGACTGATCCATCATCTACTAAGCTGAAACTCCTTTGGTTTGGACTGATCCATTATCTACTAAGCTGAAACCCTTTATTTTGGACTGATCCATTTGCTAACCCGAGGCCCCTACCTTTATTTTGGACTGATCCATTTGCTAACCCGAGGCCCCTTCCTTTATTTTCGACTGATCCATCATCTACTAAGCTTAAACTCCTGTGTTTTGGACTGATCCATTTACTAACCTGAGGCCCTTTTTTTTATTTTGGACTGATCCATTTACTAACCTGAGGCCACTTCCTTTATTTTGGACTGATCCATCATCTGCTAAGCTGAAACTCCTGTACTAACCCGAGGCCCTTTTATTTATTTTGGACTGATCCGTTTACTAAACCTATGCCCCTTCCTTTATTTTGGACTGATCCATCAATTGCTAAGCTAAAACTCTTTTCTTTGGACTGATCAATTATCTACTAAGCGGAAACTCCTTTGTTTTGGACTGATCCATCATCTTCTAAGCTGAAACTCTTTTATTTTGGACTGATCCATTTACTAACCCAAGGCCCCTTCCTTCATTTTGGACTGATCCATTTGCTAACCCGAGGCCTCTTCCTTTGTTTTGGACTGATCCATTTCCTAACCCGAGGCCCCTTTTTTTTATTTTGGACTGATCCGTTTGCTAAAGCAATGCCACTTCCTTTATTTTGAACTGATCCATCAATTACTAAGCTGAATCTGCTTTATTTTGGACTGATCCATCAATTGCTAAGCTAAAACTCTTTTCTTAGGACTGATCAATTATCTACTAAGCGGAAACTCCTTTGTTTTGGACTGATCCATCGATTACTAAGGTGAAACTCCTTTGTTTTGGACTGATCCATTATCTACTAAGGTGAAACTCCTTTGTTTTGGACTGATCCATCGATTACTAAGCTGAAACTCCTTTATTTTGGACTGTTCCTTCATCTACTAAGCTGAAACTTTTTTGTTTTTGACTGATCCATTTAATCAACCGAGGCCCCTTCCTTCATTTTGGACTGATCCATTTGCTAACCCGAGGCCCCTTCCTTTATTTTGGACTGATCCATTTGCTAAGCCCTTAGCTTAGGCCTCAGAATATCACACTATACATAACTTATAGTATACAATGGGTAAATTCTTTAAGACATCTGAACAAGTAGATTAACATTCCGTTTGAATTGTGTACTTGTACCACAGATGTCGGAATTGTAGATTAACATTGTCTACATGTGGGTGACCAAATAATTTCAAAACCTAGAAATTTGTGTAAGCAAATTTTGAAATTCCTGGCTCTGTTGCAAATGTATTTTTACTGCTCATATTAGCATGTATATAAAGATGATCAGCACACCATAAGTCAGTAACAATCGAGTAGGGCCTAAATGTCCGGTGTCGCAAATATCGAAAAAATTGCTCTGATACGGCAAGTGACCAAGAATGCTAACTTAAGACGGAGACCAATCCCAAGACCGTTCCTTCAAGACCAAGACCAAGACTGACACTTTCGAGACCAAGACCGGTGGTCCGAGACCAAGACCATGCATTCGAGACCAAGACCAAAGATTTCCTGTCTCGAGACCGTCTCGAGACCAAGACCACGGTCTCGAGACCACATTCTTAAGTCACACTGTGAGACCATAAACGCAAAGAGTGTTGTTCCTCACCCAATTGGGAAATTTTGCATATTCCATGGAAGCCTATTTCATTGGTAAAGGGCTGAAGCACGACTTCCAGGTTGGAGAATGGAGAACAATCAGTTTATTCTGTGGTGCAGAGCAAAAAGATCTGCCGCCTGATGGAGATGACATGCAAAGGTTGTTGTATAAGGTAGAATGACAATTGTAATTGGCCAGGCAGCTACAAATCAGTATATATTAAGATCTTGGACTCAATGCATCTTTGCTTGCATGGGCAGCTAAATGTAGCTCCTCCTGCAGATATGTATACATGTAACTAAATATGGGACTAAACTTTGTTATCCCACCAATTAGCTGAGCTGCGACATTTAAAGCGGATCAAAGTTGATTAATTTGAGAAAGAGAAATACTGGCGTAAATGACCTTGCCATGATTTGCCTTGGTTCAAATGAATTCATGCATCAGGGCAGCTGCAGCAGCAGCTTTGGCAGAAAGTGATTGGTTGATTGTGTAAATCTGGTGCAGATGATAAAAGCATGTCTTCATGTGCTAGGAGATAATCAATTCCTGGTCCAGTGTCGTATCCAGATTATGCGCCAAAGTTTATTTTAATGATAATATTATGATTGTACAACTTTTTGATAAATTGCTGGTTTGGACCAGTGAATGGATTTTTACCATATTATGAGAAGCTTATGTGAATTGCATCTAGTATCTAATGTCTAATGTGTCTGTGGAGTGCTTTTACGAGCACTCTCTGATTATTATTGGAGTCATGTTGTGGTGACATGTGTTTACTGTTTTTTATTTGTACGGGGTTCATATTGCATTATGGTGAATATCAGGATGATAGAAAAGAATGATAGCCAGCTAACGAAGGCTTTGAGATGTGCTACCATGGACAAACTTTTGAAATGCAAATGAAGTATAGAGTGACTCGACAAAAACGATTCATCAGGTCAGTGGCTTTGATCGTCAATGACAGGCGATCGTGATTTTGTGGAACTAAATTCCTGTTGCAGTGTTGCTTAGGCCTCGCACATGGAACTGATGTTGCAGCACGACATCAGCTCATCGTTATCGGATTCTGTGATGAATGAGACCACTGATCCAAATGTCAGCTGATGCGATCTTTGGCTAGTTTTCAGTTTGAAATAGAGAATCACAAATAACAATGCTGATGATACCATAACCGTTGGAACTGCTGATATCTGTCAGAACTTAGAGGCTATGATGAGGCAGCAGCTGCTGTGGGCGCTGTTGTTGTTGTTCCGGATAACTAGGTTTTGGATTAATTTCAGGATATCAATAGGGGACTCTGTGAAATAGATGGCGCCAGTGTCAAATGTGGGTAAGCTACCCGATGTAAAATTGTGTGTGATGTATGTTTCTTCACGCAAAAGTAATGTAAAAGTTAGCCAAATTATAAAATGCCTATGTATTGCTGCATGTTAAAATTCAATGGAAAATAAGGCGGCAACCTATTAGATCTGAAGGTTTTAACCTGCATGCAATATTTAAAAATTTCTTGTACGCGCAGCGGTAAATGGAAAGTCCGCTGATATTGGACGTAAAAAATGAGACATAAATTGCCCTATCCTCTCTCCATTTCTAGCGTTCAAATTTATGTATTTATCCATAATGGAATTTACATTTTTATTCTTATGCCGGCCATCGATCGGAACAACATAAATAAACAACGCATGACCAATATAGAAAAAATTCTTAGACCTATGTGCATATTGGCGCCACCTGTTTCAACTTAAGGAACTGCCCACAGAGTCCCCTATTGCAGCAGCAGCAGCAGTGGTGGCAACAATGGCGAGGATGGTGAGATTGATGGTTGAAAATTAGCAATTATATTTTAAGTGGCCTTAAATTATATTTTGAGTGCGATCTTTGGCTAGTTTTCAGTTTGAAATATAGATTCTCAAATAATGCTGACGTAAATTTGACATAAATTTGACCGTTGGAAGTTGGAACTGCTGATATCTGTCAGAACTTACGTAGAGGCAGGGCCGTAGCGAGTTATAAATGCGCCCTGTGCCTAGCATCAATCTGGCGCCCCCACATTTTGTCATTTCCATCATGAAATTTGCGCCCTTTCCACATTTGCGCCCTGGGCCACGGCCCCACTGACCCCCCTCGCTACGGCCCTGCGTAGAGACCACGACGAGGCAGCAGCTGTTGAGCTGTTGTTGTTGCTAAGGATGACTAGGTTTTGGATTAGCAAATGCAGCTGCAGCAGCAAGGGTGGCAACAATACTGAGGATGGTGAGATTGATCGTAGCAATGATATTTTAAGTGGGATTAAATGATATTTTAAGTGGGATTAAATGATATTTTAAGTGGGATTATTTGTTGATTATTGACAATTTAATGCAAATAAATGTTATTTATGTCTAATTTATTTTTACCCACCTACACATTACATTAAATTACATTACCTACATGTGACATTAAGTCAGCTGTAGTCATCTGGATTTTTATATTCACTGTGGTCCTCATGTGAAGCTCTTGTTATTCTTCTGACAGACATCTTCATGTTATTCAGTGCCAGGGTTCACTTCAGAGTGGACTCTCTCTCTATATGCAAGTCGTCTCTTAACGAATATTTGCTCCTCGATGAAGTGATGATGGATAGAACAGCGCTGTCAACATGTGCTGTCGTTTGGTCTCTGATATTTCAGATGTTATTCTATTCTCATTGGCCAATAGTTGAGCACGATCAACTTGTCATTCTGGCTGCCTAAAGTGGCAGACTTTGGATTAGAAATGCTTTTTGGTTCATGGGCTTTGATCAGAGTCACGAATCAAATCAAGAAGTTTTCTTCACTTTCTGCCAATCAATTTACTGAAATTGTTACCACTGTTTGGAATGAGGGATTGTCATGTTAGGTGTTAGAAGAGTTTAAGAGGGCATTTGTTATTATACTGAGCTGAGATTTGCTGGAGAAGTTGCTACTGGAAGGCGCTATGAACTCCTTTTGACCCATGATGGTCAGACACTGTGTGAGATAATGAACATTTTGTTTACTCGGGTTTTGCTTCTTGTTGGGTTCATAATCATTCATTTTGACAGATGTTGTTGTATTTCTTCAGAAGTTTAAAGCATGAAGGAATACATTCGGAGAAAGAAGGGTACATATGGCATATGGACAATTCTCTGGCTGTGGAGTTCTTCTGTAGTTGTTAAAGCTTTTGTTGCTTGTATAATATTACTGATTTCATTATTGTCACTTTATTTTTTCGCTCTGAGGTACTTCATTCCCTTGAGACTTAAAGAGTATTGTTGTTGTTATTGTTATTGTTATTACCAATATTTGTAGTACTATTATTGTCATTATTATTGTTATTGTCAATATAATTATTATTAGTTAAAAAAATTGAGATCCAATTGTTGGGTCATTTGAGCAATTCAACCAAATGCCTCCCATTTGAACATTTATTAATTTATTGGTATTTTGACTACATGGTGCAGGATTTAGTGATTTAGTAAATTGATAAGTAGAATTTGTCTGCAATATTAAAATTTTTTTGGGTATTGCAAGTTTTGAACGTATTTGCAAAATGTTCATGTGTTTGCCAATTTTGATGATTTATATGTTTTGCACCTGTAAGCCGAACGGGAAGAAATTAAAATTTTTTAATTTGAGTGAAATAGTTACATGGTACATAATAATAATAGCTCTATATTTGTGACCTTTGTAAGGAACTATACATCAGATAAAAATCTAATTGAAATAAGATGTTTTCGACTTTGTCTCCAGCTACCTGTTGAGCTCATCATCATGCTTAGCCCAATGCAAATGCCAGCAACATATTAACAGAACCAGCTGGGTGCCAGAGCATGCTGATTAATTCTGTCGCCTATAATGATACGCATTATTGTTATCATTATTATATTATTATTATTAGCATTTTTATCATTAGCAGCAGTAGTAGTAGTGGTGGTTGTAGGAGTGGAAGTGGGGGGAGTAGGAGTGGAGTATAAGTAGTATTAGTAGTAGTGGTAGTAGTAATTATTAATTAGTTTTATATATTATACACCTATATTGCGCTAATTTATGAATTCACAACAAAGATGCAGGTATCTCGAAAGAGAAGCTTTTAGTCGTGAAATGAGATAGGAGAAAGAGAGGCATCTCAGAGCTAATCATAGGTTGGTGAATTCCATCAATGAGGACTAACGTGCAGGAAGGCATGGAAACCACTCGTCTTTGTGGTAAGTGGGAAGTATACTTGTCGGCCAGAGGAAACTGATCTTAAAGGCCAAGTTTTTAAGGCGTGGTCTAATGAATCCCTGCCGCCTGCTAGTTACCAATCAGATCTCTCCAAAGCATCTCATCCACCTGGGGTACAATCTTAAACAAATGGACCTGGGTTTGGCAGTCTATCTGAATAGGCTCAAATGGGCCAAGTAGACAGCTGAGGGAAATGCACTGGAAATAACAATTGAAACAATGATCGTGCTTCATAGTCCTTATAATTATATGCATCTACACACCTGTACTTGATATGCCACTCATATGCATTCGTGCCTGTATTCGTGTGTGTGTGTGTGCGTGTGTGCGTGCGCAGCTTTAGCCAGTACGGCCATCTTGCAAGCTGCTCGTGGACAGCCTACCGTCAAACGTGTGAAAAGTGCAACCAAACCCATGCGGGAAGTTTGCTGCAGTGTTGTAAATCGCAACTTCAAGGGATGAAGCCATGAGCCAAATCTTGGCGGTTGCCTGTGGTCACTGTTGTTTGATTTTGTTTTTACGTGATGATGACCGATGCGAGTGTAATTGAGAAATAGACTGAAATGAATACTGGATGAATGCTATCAAATGCTGCATGTATATAGAAGTGTGCGTATATATATATATATAATATATATACAGAGAGCGAGAGATTTGCTTATTGTTCTCAGGTATTATAATTGATCATATTATATGCTGGCTGATATATTCTTCATAGGTTTGACATGTGACTTAAATTATGCAACGCTATTCAGACAGCACGACTCTCAACGGGCCCATCAGCCCCTGGACCATTATATTTATATATATATATATATATATATATATATATAAATATATATATATATATATATATATATATATATGGCGTTTGGCTGGGGTCAGTGTTGTCATATTGTTTCTCTGATCTGGGGAACCTGAACTGTTATACACACGTGACAACCTATATCCAATCAGATATCAAAAGCAAATGTACCTTGAAATACGTTTCATACGAGTCTTCATTCTTATTGCATCAGAAGCTGATCATTCAAGAGCTCTCAATTTTCAGCTGTTTTATTCAGTACAGATATATGTTTCTTATCATGACCATGCTGAATGCCTATATTGTATTCAAATTGATGCCCTTATAATATATATATATATATATTATATATTTGTATATATATATATATAGTGGCCTGAATAATCATGCCATGCATAAGACCTGAAATACAGTACGTTCTTAGGTTACACAAAAGCTATTTTTGGAATAAATACATATACTGCATTCTGTATTTACCAATTTGTTCAAAATCCCAGTCGTTATGAATAAAAAAGGCTCTTATCGCTTCTTCCTGATCACGATCGACACGAATTGTTAGATCGTACTTTTGCATGGTACTATGTAATATCAACTACAGAGTTCTGCTGTATGCATATATCGATCATCAAAAGAGTGAAGATCTGAGTTGTTAAGTCTGAGAGGGGGAGGCGGGGGAGGGGTAGCGGTGCCATTATTGTTTACATACTGCCACTCTGCAAGAACATAAACAGATGGACCAACTTTGACACCTGTCCATACAAGGTACATAGGCCTATTGCTTGTACGAGAGAGGGAACATTCTATTTCAAAGAAGGTGACTCTCTTCTCATACAGACTCAATGAGACAAACATTATATACATACACATAGATGTATATATACATAGATTCATTGCATTGAATGGCATTACAATTAGTCATCTATTTACATTATGTCACAATGTCTCAGTCTTGCAATTCAGGGTTCTGTGCCCTATTCTCAACGCACCCCCGAAAACCATATGAAATAAATACAAAAGGCGAAAAGGCGCTTACTACAATGATTGCATGCTAAGACAAAACTGTGAGATAGAAATTCATAGGTAGTCCTTCAGCTCAGAGATATAAATATAAACAGCGTGTGTGTGCGTGTGTGTGTGTGCGGACCAGCTCACAGAGAAACAAACGCAAACAACAGTGACCACAGGCAATCGCCAAGATTGCTCCACGAGCCGAGTGATCTATAATGGTCCATGGGCTGATATCCTGTATGCGTCCTATTGCGCTTTGGCTCATGGCTTTATATATATGTATATATACATATTATAAGTAGATGTATGTACACAGACAGACAGACAGAGAACGGCCCAGAGGCATGCAGGCATTTTAATTGAAAGGAATTGACCGGCGGTGGACTTGAATATGGCACTTATTGACTGTAGCCCCACTCAATGAGTTCAGGTTTGTCAGTTTGTCGCAAAACTGCCCGCCCTAAAAACTTGGCCTTTAAGTTTGTTGTTGAATTAAGCATGAGACGAATGCATTAGATTCTGGAAGGTAGCTCACAGCTGAACCGTGAAATGCCTCGTATAATGGACCATCAGCTTTAAAATGGACCGTAGCTGGAGAAGATAACCAGTGCTATTTTTGATGATATTAAATCTATATCTGGTGGAAACAGAGTAATCCTAAGAAGACAAGCAGATGCCATAAAGCTGATTGCAAGGTGTCATAAAGGTGTTGAGGAAGAAGAGAACCGAAGGTGGGATTGGAATAGTCCAGGTGCAATAATACAGGTGAATGATGAGATAGTGCACATGGTCAGTATCATGAGTTGGCCTACATGTGAGTTAAGTAGAGTCTCAGAACAAGACAAACCATTGAAGATCCTGCAGATTCTTTTTGATCTAATGTATATTATGGTCAGTAATTAGCAACTGATGCAGATTCGGCCACATATTATCCATTTTATGTGAAAAGTTGGGAGACGATGATGTTGATGATGTTGATGATGATGATGATGATGACAATGACCACAACGACCACAATGACCGCAAGGAGGGCCGCAAGAATGATCACAATGATGATCACAATGATGATCATTTTGATGATTATGATGATGATGACGATGATGATGATAATTACAATGATGGCAATGATGGTGATGAAGAAAGTGGTTGTAGTGGTTATGATGAGGATAATCAGAGATTTTGCTGACATTAAAATTTGCTTGAAATATTGCTATATCCAGTTTTCTTGACAATTGTAGCAATTGGCCATGAATTTGTGCTTAGCCCAACGAATGCTGTTGCTCTAGTGGGTGGCAAAATTGAGCTGGATTGCAAAGCCCCGAGAGGTGAACCAGAGCCTCGAATCAGGTGGATGAGAGATGGAGAGGTCATGAGGTTGAATGGAAGAGTGTCACAGAATGCTTCTGGGAGTCTTAGGATTGATGATCTGAGACTTGATGATGCTGGACTCTACACCTGTCTCGCATTCAACTCTGGCGGAGAACGTGAAAGCAAACCGGCAAGACTGTCAATCAAAGGTCTCGTTTCGTTGATTTCGTTTGGCAGTCTATGCTACAATTCATGTTACTGTATTCTGGTTATTGTTATCTGTCTGCATTAATGGCAGTTGTAGCAGGAATGTCCCAGATGACTCAAACATATTCAATGATTACACTGTGAATTATTATTATTATCTAAATTTATTATTATTATTATTATTATTATTCCAGAATTTTTTATTGTTCTTTATCCAGATTGCCTACTAAGAAGCACTCGTATGAAGACCTGCATACTATATTTATAGCATTTATGGTACTACTAGCTGTTAACCTGTGAATAATCACGGTCATACTTGATTTTAACGTTGCTATAGTACTGGTGAAGACACTTTGACTCAGAGCTAAAACAGGTCTACACATTAATTAAACGAAACGGTCGGCGAACTGTGCGTCACCTACACTGCAAGTTTGCAGTGGTCAATACTAAAATATTCAAAAAATACACATTACAACTTTAATAACTGCATATATACTTACACAGACGCGAATAAAAAATTTTGAAACGCGAATTGAACGCTTGTTTACAGTGACTTTTGCGTTCCATATTGGTCAACTTAAGCTTGTGCTGCAAATACTTAGGTCAACTTCAGTCCAATCACGTGCTTTTGGGCTGCAAATATTTAGGTCAACTTCTAATATTTAGGTCAACTTGTGTCCAATCAAGTGTCTTAGATTCAACTTCTGTCCAATCATGGGCCTTAAATATGACAGACAAAGCACGTGACTTAGGTAATTATATAGATAGATGTTTGTGGTTTATATGTGTAATCTCCTTTCCAAACGTGTTTAATATGGCATAGCACCTGAGAGAGTTATTAAAATTGATGAATATTTATTTATTCTCAAGTGATCTCTGTTTTCTGTCAATGTAACAGATGTAACATGATGCGTGCTTTTATTTAGTTTAGTTTGTATAATATTTTGTAATTTAACTACAATAAAACATGTTTATTGAGACCTGTTTCTCCTCCTTGTCTCTCTCTCTCTCTCTCTCTCTCTCTCTCTCTCTCTCTCTCTCTCTCTCTCTCTCTCTCTCTCTCTCTCTCTCTCTCTCTCTCTCTCTCTCTCTCTCTCTCTCTCTCTCTCTCTTGCTGGTTCTAGTACACCATATCAGCCATTACTGTCTACCTTTCATCCAGCTTTTTTGGGACCAGAAGATATGCAGAGATTATTATTGTTTATACTTTGAGCATAAAAATAGGAAGTAAACTCTTTGATGACAGGTGAGGTGATTGTTTTTGTTTACTTTTGCAGAGAAGCCCAGAATTGTAACTGAAGTTAGAGAAATTGTGGCGAATGTCAATTCTAGTGTTTCTCTAGAGTGTTTTGCCACTGGAGATCCTGCACCAACCATCATTTGGAAGAAAGTGTCTGATAAGATTTCCCATGACAGGTGAGATACAGAGCTAATCAAAATATAAAATCTTTTGTTTCTTAGCCAAGTCTTTTTGGTTATACATTGTTGGCAGGACTTATTAATTAAGAGCAATTGATAAACCAATGCAGGTCATTGTCAAAGTATTTTAATGGGTGAATGCAGAGAGGCATATCAATTTGGCAGTGTTGCATCCTATCTAAATAGTAAATACTATTTGAATAGGATATAAATAGTTCCTAAAGATATGTACTTAACGAACACCTTATGAGAATGGCTTGAATCAGTGTGCAAAATCGCTGTGTGACAAGAGCACCAAATCAATTTATTTATCTTGACATGCAATTTACACATATTTAATTTTTCATATGAAGAAATTTTAGTGAAAATTAGTAAAATGGGTTAGATTTTACCTAGTATTTGCCATGTACATGTAGATTCTGAGCTCTATAACAGTATTGCAGTATGAGCCATAAAGTTCTAGCCCTTGATTTTGCCTAAAAGCCCAGTGACAGTTTTAAACAAATCATTTGTGATGACACAAGTTTAATTTTGCTGTTTGGCACTGTGCTAAAAAAACTTGTTCAATGTTCTGTTGTTTCAAATAGATCCATGATTCTAGATGAGGGAATTCTGCAAATAGAACGGGTGCAGATGTCGGATGAAGGAAAGTACATCTGCCGAGCGGAGAATTCTGTTGGATGGCAGGAAACGGAAATCAGACTGACAGTACACTGTTTGTACATGAGTTTATGATATTTTCATCTTATGTTATCTACCTGGGCTCTTATCTCTTGTCATCTTAGCCTGTCAAGAAGCAACAAATGTATTAATAAAGTGAATGTTATTCTCAATCATTATTATGAACTCCTCACTTTCACAGGATCCAAAAATATTTGGAATTTGGTGTCACCTCTTAGAAATATTTAATATGCAGGTTAGCAAAGTTAACTTGGTGAACATTGATTGACCTTGGCCACTATTACTCTCAGAGTTTTGCCTAGATTTTCAATCTTTGTCCAGATCTTATAGTGACTGGTGACTTTGACGATACTTGTGGGTGTAATTGTAATAATGACAATTTACTGAGCGGCATATGTAGCAATCTACTTCTAGGGTGCTTTAATTGATTTTCGTTTACATGAATGGTGTACATAATCATTCACTAAAATTCCAGACCTTCTTAAGTGATCTGAAATGTGTTTCCTTTTGAACCAATGACATGCGCTATAACTTCTGTTCCTCCTGAAGAGCACTAATTCTTTTCTATTGTGTGATGATGTGAACCTTTATCCTTCTATCCACAAGTTTGCTACTCATTACAGCTACTGCTGACTCCCTACAATAGTTTTCCCATTCAGCCCAGGGTAAAGTCACATACAGGTAAGTGACATTTCAAAACATCATGTGACACTGACAGCTTTTTTGTTCTGCCCAATCGCTGCATCAAATATATAGTTATAATTAATCAGAATAAGCTGTCGAAAGTATTGTTGCTGTAATTGCCAAATTGTTGCTTTGTATCACCTTAATAAGCATTTCATCTGAATGTCTGTGCGCAGCATCACCCTCCTTCGTCATTCGTCCAGTGGACCGTGTCGTTGGCCTGGGCAAGAGAGTGTCCTTCCAGTGTGAAGTGACAGGAAATCCAAGACCAGCAGTTTTCTGGAACAAGGAGACAAGTCAGGTATTTCAACTCCACCTTCTCCAGATACATACTGGGCTCTTCAGCATTGCTTGACTTCATGGCAATAACAGCAATAAATAATTAGCTGCAGGTGGCTACCCAGGACAATATAGCGGTGCTATATAAGGGCTTCATTACATTACATTACCATGGCATGATAATTAATTATGTAGCTTACGGTGATGAGCATGAGTGAGAAGAGATTGTTCTAAAGAAAGACCTGCTCCTGCTTGCCTCGTGATCTCATGAACTACATCATCAGCAATCAGCAGGCAGTGCAAGATATGTCATATATTATTGATGCTGTTGACGTCAATGATGATAATAATAATGATGCTGATGATTTGAATTATGAAGATTTATATAGCTCCCCTTCTAGGCTACTACTCAGGAGCGCTTCCGACCCTGGCATGGCTAAAAAAAGCAGTTTTAAGGCGAGTATAAAAGGAGTCTGAATGGACATTTGGCGACAACCGCAATGCAGTTTATGATTAATAGAGACCCAGATAATAGAAACAATGACAGCGAAGGGAACAATTAAAATGACTCGACTGGTCTGCGGTGATACCTGAATGACGGTTACTATGGTATGTTGTTGTTGTTAGGTGCTGATGTTCCCCAGCCAAGACCATGGACGTTTCTCGGTGTCTGATGATGGGACTCTAGTGATCGACTCTGCTCGGAGGGAGGATGCAGGGGACTACATGTGCAAGGCGCTGAGCATTTCAGGCAGTGCTTTCACCAAGGCTACACTTGAAGTCAAAGGCTAGTGTTGTTGTGTGTTTTTTGCTTGCACGGATAAGCTGCCTTTCCTGTAATCAGCTCTGATATGGAATGCCAGCTTCACACATTGCTTTGCAACATCTTAAAAACTAAATTCGACTGGTAACCACTCTGCCAATTTGTTTGTTTTAGAAGTAACAAAGTGCTTTCCATAATTTTTTACTTAGTAATGATGATAATAATAAAGAGGAAATAATCCTTGAGTATTCATGTTGAAGAAACTTGTGAATTGCATAAAGGATGTGACCTAATTAAATTGAATGTGATCTAACATTAACATGTTATTCACTACTGATTCACACTCCGTTAGCTAATTAATGGTTGTTGCTAAGCAATGTTGATTGGAAACTAGGATCCAGAGTTTACCTGTGTACAGTTCAGTAGAGTATTCTATGTAGATTGGAAAATGGCATATGGGGAGCAATGCAGCAGAATTGTTTTCAAGTGTGATCTAAATCCCAACACAGACTTTGAGATAATATGTTGTATCTTTTAAAGCATAGGGCAGAGTGGAAGCAATTGCTATTGAAAAGAATTTAATTTTGAAAGACTCATAACAACCTCTTACTCCAATTTATTTGTTTGACCTCGATGAACAAATCAACATACATATAAGACAGCTATGAGCCAAAGATTGAGGGATTTTAGCAATAGAGATGAACAATGGCATTATATTAAAGCATCTCTAATTTGTTGGAATATTTGTATCCTGCATCTAGTCAAATGAAGTGATTTATATAGCTCCATTATCACAATGTAGAGAGTATAAATTGATGGCTGCTTCAAGTGACGTCATAGTCAACGTCATCATCTATTAGAAAAACCAAATCAGAATAAGATAAGTGGGTGAACGCAGAAGCCAGTTTTTAGAATAAGATAGATTCTGCAAAATTAGATAGTGTTGAAGAAAAGATAAAATAGCAATCCAACAGCTTGAGAACGAGGTTGTTGTGCGGCCATTAACCGAGTTTGTTGGCGATACCCAAGTAGTGAATGCTTTATGTTATATGAATGACTGTCTGCTTATTTTATTTACATGTATTGGATTACCTGACACCTTTATTGATATTTTTAGTTTACATTCCTTTCTCTCATTTACGTGGAATCTTTACTTTGATTCTTCTTCTACAGATTCATTGATTCATCCTCCGCCAGTGATTCGTTACGGTCCACAGAACCAGACACTGCCTCTCAACGCTGAGGCCATTCTGCCATGCTCTGCCATTGGCAACCCTCCACCAGTTATACGGTGGTTCAGAAGTGGGAGAATCCTGTCGTTAAGGGATCCTCGGTTATTTCTCACAGAATCTGGCAGTCTTCAAATCACCGGCAAGTAGCTCTTTGTTCCTTATTTTGTCTCAAGCAATGCTTTCTGATAAATAGGCTGATTGTGATAAATAAGGCTGTCAAAAAATGTTGAAATGACGACTCGGGTACCCGTCGACCCGTGCGGTCGGGTACCTGACGCGCGGATATTTTGTTAGGAAATGTAGAAAATTGCGCCTTTCTACGGAATGTCGAGCACCTGAGAATCAATTTCATTGCCCGGGCAGTTAGCCAGTATGGCCAACGGAATATTTCAGGTAAAATCGCGCATTTTTACGGAATTTAGGGTACCTGAAAACCGATTTCATTACCCGGGTATTCAGCTTCGGTCGGGTACCCGGGTACCCGTTGACAGCCTTAGTGCTCAAACAACTGTGCAGTAAAGGACTTGGTCAGGTACCTTAGACTGTGACTCTCTGAGGGATTACTTGAAACCGTACAACAAATCACCAAATCTTATTCTTGCTATAGCTCTTCTAGGTAAACATATGACTAAGTTTAATTTTTATACACATAGACAAATACATTTAATAATTTATTTTTGCCTTGCCTGCCAGAATTGGATGAGATGAGATGTCATTAGATGTCTCCAGACAATTTTTCTCTTCTAAGAAATTATACTTAACATTGGCTTAAAATATAAATATTGAAATTTCAACTTCAAATATGATTCTAATTTTTTAAGCAATATGGTAAATTAATAATATCACCACATTTTACATTTATCTGATTGCACTTCACTCGTCAACTTACAAGTTGTTCCATTTGCATGAATCTCGGTGATATAGTTGGGTATATTTCTGTTTTGGAACCTTGTCTCGGACTTCCATGAGGCAGCGCCGAGCCTTCGGGAGTGCTTCTGAGTAGATTTCTTGAGGGGTGCTATGTAAATCCTCCAAATAAAGACTAAGCAAATAATGTGGTAGTAGGCCTGCCTGTAGCCACCTTATAGAGTATAGACAATAGTTTGACACTGTTTTACTGACATTAGTCTGAGAGTGATTTGGCATGGGCCTAGTGATCTTGAATGACAACGTAGCGAATACTCTGACAACATGTCTGTTTGCCTACATTGAGCCCACATTGGACTCTTCCATATATGTCCTGCATACATTCCACATCGGTCCAATATAATTTTCGTGGAAAGGTTGCAAGTTACACTGCTATGTGTACTGGTACTGTTATAGACTGAATGATTGCCTGCTAAAGAAATGGGCAAATGCAGGAACACAAATTCATAGCAGGTTGCTCTGTACGTTAACTGCTAAGATTTCTAAATGGGCTATATAAATGAGGGCATGCTGATTGTCTGGTTCTGTCAAGACCTGCGCAAAACAGACACTGGTGTCTACACGTGCAAGGCAGTGAGCGACATGGGAGAAACTGGAAGGAGTGCTACGTTGGTGGTGGAAACGCCTTCAGATCCTTCCATAGTTTTCCGTCGAACTCCAGAGCCATCTGTTCTCCCAGGTCCTCCATCTAAACCAGCAGCAGGTGAAGTCACTGAGAATAGTATTCAGCTGATGTGGAGAGCAAACATCGACCATGGAGCATCGCCAGTTATTTCCTTCTCACTCGAGTATTTTGGCCAGGATGTTACTGATGTATGTGTAAGAAATTGCTGCTTAACTCACCACATCAGCGTTTTTATGCACTTAACCACAGAAGAAACATAAATTCTTTTGTGTCTTCATTCAGGGTTCATAGAACTGCAAATGCAGTCAGAAGTGCATTACTGGTTATGTGGATTCTATTATGACTTTACACGTCTCTCTGAGAGACAGTGCACCTTTAGAACTACTAGAATTTGTGTTTATTTACCAAAGTTAAGCACTAATCAGGTTACCAATGTTTATTTTTAGGCCTTTTGTTCTAAGATTAGACATGTTTTTGCAAAAGCATCGCTATGAGAAATGATTGCATTATGGACCACAATGATCTTGTCACATTGTAGAAATGTCATCATCATCATCATCATCATTAATCCTGGACACAATGCATGTTGATGTCCGATGCCCACTTCGTCGTGTCTTTTCACTATTGCTTGTCCTGTGCAATATGTGCCAGTTCTTGAATCCGCTTATTTCCCCATTCCCCTAAATCGTCTAGCCATTCTTTGTGAGGATGTTCCCTTTTATTCTTTCCTTCCATTCTTCCAAACAACAATGTTTTGATTTTTCTATCATCGCTCATTCTGCATATACCGCCAAACAAACCTAACTTTCTTTTAATTACTTTTTGCATTAGATTTTCTTTTGGTTGGTTGTATTCTTCTGTACAGTTCTACATTGCTGACATTTTGTTTCCAGCCTATTCTTAATATTTTCCTGTAAAATTTTCTCTCAAATGTCAAATTTCTCCTTTCTATGTATTTTGTTACTACCCATGTTTCGCAACCATATAGCATGCTACTAAACATGCATGTTTGCAGAACGCTTAATTTTGTCTCTAACTTTATGGCTTTGCTTTTCAGTTTTTGTCCATAGCCTTTAATGATGTTGACGCTTTTGCAATTCTTGTTAGTACCTCTTTTTTACAGTCCAAGGCGTATGTCATATTACTCCCTAGGTATGTGAATCTTTTTACACATTTTCCAGTTGGATTCCATCTACAACAATCCTTTTTGTAGCAATCTTCTCCCCAAATATCATTGTTTTTGTTTTGTCGTAGTTCATTTTATAAGTCTTCTGAGCGCAGTCTCTGTACCAATTAAAATTTCTACCAATGTATACCTAAAAGAAATATACATTGGTAGAAATGTGAAAGAATGCAATTATAATTATAATCTGACATTTATAGCGTGCCACTTCAAGAAAAACTCATCACAGAATCTGAAGTATATAACTATATGTGTATGCGACATTTATACCAGTGCTTGCACAGATGGTACGCATAACATACATTCTGTTGTTCTATCGTACACTTGCCTTACTGTTACTTTGGAGGTGTAATCCAAATTCTATGCCAAATATCTGCCATGTATCTTTTAAGGTAAAACGAATTATGATCAATGCTTAATTCAATTTTATTTCTTGACTTCTTCAACACATAGAGAAATAAAATAATTCAGATTCAACTGCATTAGATTTCATAAATCACTTACTTTATTCATTTAATGAATCAATATTTAATTAATCAATATTTAATTAATCAATATAGGATGGATATAGCACCCCTTGAAGATACTTACTCAGAGGGGCTCCCGTCCAAATCGCGGTTGTGGAGAACAGCATTTAGAGATTAGTAAAAGACCGCGGAATCTGGGAGCAAACACAGCTCCAATGGAAGGCCTTCCTTATTGTTGGATCTATGACAGAGAAAGCCTAGTATAATCCGTATTTCATAAGAGAAGTATGTGCTAATGGGACAAGCAAGTGACGTGGACCCCAGAACATACAGGTTTGGTGGCCACTGCAGTAAGGAGCAGCATTGATGCTTAGTCATTGGACGATGGCATGCAATCAATGCAGATCTAGCAATAGAGTAGTTCTGCAATTATTTTATTTGCTCTTTTAAAACATTTGCTGATTTTATGAAGCACTTTGATCGGTGGTTTCTGCAATTTCACTGGATGGGTGATTTGTATTTAAGTCGAGTAGACAGCTGACATCTTCTTATCTCTGACTATGTTGTTCATCACTGCACACTACAGCTGAGGATTTTCACTTTCTTCTTACCTCTTTACTTGCTTGCTTTTGCTCTGGTTTTAGGTTTGGACACTTATTTCCGACTCCATTTCTAACCAGACGTACACTGTGCTGAATCTTCGCTCAGATACTAACTACATGTTTGTCGTTCGTGCTCAGAACAGTCATGGGTTTGGTCTTCCGAGCGCAGTCTCTGCACCAATTAAAACAAAAGGTTCCTTCTGAACAATATCTTTTCTCTTTTTCACAAATTCCAGCATCATGCCTTTGTTAGCTGTGGCAACACAGAAAGCTTGTTTGACCTAATTATTTCATATGGCTAGTTGTATTGAAAATTCTCAGGCAAAGAATGTGTCTTCCTCTACTGTTTTGCATATGGTATCTGTTATTATGCTTCTAGGACGAAGGTCTTGAGTCCAGAAGTTTCAGAGCCTTTCCGTGACTATTATCTTTGGATATTAATGTATCATACTCATATTATTTTATTGAAATGAAATAAATTCAGATTTAATCTGAAGTGACTGAGGCTGATTTTTCTTCAGCAGGAATTCGATCAAAACAGTCAACTGCAACTGGTGATGTCTTTGATCCAACCTTTGTTGCGGATAAGCTATCTGGTCAGGTGATTGGCCTTTTCCAGCCCCAGGGAGTTAACTCAACAGCCATTAAGCTTGCCTGGGAGGTCCGACGTAGCCATCGCTTTGTAAGTGGAGTATTGATCAAGTTTCGCCCGATGGTTGATCAGGATTTGCCGCTAGCGATGTCGTCACGACAACGCCCGCCTGAGTTCAGCATCATCACACTCCATGGAAACTTGGTCACTTCCTATACCCTGACCAATCTAGAGAGATGCACATGGTATGAAATTCGATTGCAGCCTTTCCATGTTGGTTTCAAGGGACAAGAGAGCAACACCATCAAAATAAGAACATCTGACGATGGTAATAACAATAGACCTTTGTGACTTCTTTTCTACTTACATTTCTAAGCAATGGTAATAATAGTAGGCCTACAGGTATAATTTCATATGCATGTGTAATCAAATGAAATTTGTGACCAATGTTAAATCTATTTCTACTTAACATGTGTATGTGATCAGTAAAGAAGAAAATTCTTATTTTAGAAGTTGTAATGTAAGGTAACATATAATTGTAAATTGAACCAGATCACTTGCAATTTTGCGATTGTCACCATGGTCGCATTGGCTGTAATTAAGACTAGCTTATTGTTTTACCTGTAAGACAAGCACTGATGATGAGATAACTACTAACCACAGACACAGAAATTAGTAGTGGGAATATTTCTATTGGTTTGAATTATATAGCAATCTTATTCTGCTTTTAGTGTCTTTACTGCCACCAGAAAACATCGTAGCCACAATGGTTGACAACAGGACACTTTACCTGCAATGGGAGCATCCTCATGTAGCAACTTGCAATGGACGACTTCTTGGATATAAGGTAATTTTATGTTGAGTAAAGAGATGGAGTTTTAAACTTATTTCTATATTTTCTTCAACCATACAATGTTGTTAGGTTAACAACTCAGCATATCCTAGATAAAATAAATTAGTGATGTTTCGGTTGCACAAACTACTACAGGAAGTTTAGTAAAATCGTCTCAAAGTCTACCTGCCCCAGAAGTACACACAAAACAAATCTACTGAGAACATCGAACTTTTACCAGTGGCATAGCTGCCTCTATGGCGCCCTGGAGCGAACCTTGCACAAAACACCCTCAAACTGAGCAAGGTTCATTTTCAGTGCCTTCTGCGTGCTTTGCGTTTATGGTGAACTTCGTTCACATTTGAATTGGATGCTGCCAGCGAGAGTCTGTTCGATCGTATTTTAAAATAGATTTGTTCAGCAAGAGAAACTGTGTTGCAATTAAAAAACAATTCTGTTATTATAGGCTGTCCAGCAGAGTGTTTCCCAAACTTTTTGGTCGTGGGACCCACTTCCAAAACTTTTTGAATGCCCACGACCCACCTCACAAAGGCAAACAATCTTGTGTTAAAATTTAATTAGCATTTCAACGTCAATTTGCAATGCATGCATTGAATATACTCAATCTAATGAGGAGACTAGACTATACTCTACTCATTGGAGTATACTATAGTATACTATAGTCAACAAAGAAGGTAAAGAGAACAGTTTCATTTTGTTTTTCTGAATTTAATGGAACTATTTTTAAACAGACCTGATGCATGGCTACCCACTTGACGGGACCCCGCGACCCACTTTGGGTCACGACCCATAGTTTGGGAAGCACTGGTCTAGCAAATACTATACACTTTTCTTACAAGATTTCACCACAAAATAATCACAGCATAAGAAACAAACATTCGTTAGCATTGAAACCACCACTGATGTTTACCATTCTAAACACATTTTGCACCTACTCGAAAGTCAGTGCAAAATGAGTTCAACTCTTTTGTACTGGTTTTCTCAACGATCAGAATAAATACAGAAATGTTCGAAAAAATTCTTCTCAACGAACAGAAAAATGCTGAAAATGTATTCAATTCAATAAACACAGCTAATTACTGCATTTATATCCAGCCGAGCAACTGATCTGCGTATGAGTATCGTCGTATTTAGACTAAATTTTTGCAAGTAGGACGTACTGACACTATGCAGAACGAGTGGAATCATCTCAGCTAGTTATTTTTTTAGCTCTCAATTAATGGCTTAATTTTTATGACTTGAAAGCATGTGTGCATGCTGATATTGAAGGTTGTTTGTTTATACATACGGGCTGGACTTAGGCTGCTATTAACTGATGCATGATAAATACCGCGAATCTATCGAATCTATCATGCGTTTGCCAGATGCGTACGAGCTACGACGATATTCGCCAGTCGCATACGCACTACGACGCTAAAGCTTATGAATTTGTGAATCTAACCATTGACCAAAATTAAAATAAAAAATAATTTTACATAGGCTGAGAAGGCGCCCCTCAGCCCTTGGAACCCTGGAGCAATTGCTCCACTTCGCTCCATGGCATAGCGCCACCAACTTTTACTGACTATTATAAAATATAATTATGACTTATGACCTAGACTTGATCTTGCAATGAATATATCTTACAGTGGAAATCCCAAAATTTATCATAACTATGAAGGAATTAATGGGGTGGTTTGTCATATGTTTGGTTTGGTTTGTCAGAGTACTTAAATTATTATCCTTCTCTTACAGATTTACATTCGTAGTGTTGATATGGTGGTGAATAAGGAAATACAGGTCAACTCAACCATGGAGGATGTTTACATACATCATCTGCAACAAAATGTGACTTATCAGTTGCAAATGTCAGCTTATAACCACATCGGTGAAAGTGTTGCAAGTGAAGTCATTTTTATTGGTGAGTTAATTGCTGAATTTAATAGATGTTACTGAATACTGATACATTGGAATGTTTTGTAAACTAAAACTTGGTGTATTTTCGATAACATTTGTCCAGCAATGTGGTGTCAACATGGGTAGCTGTTGATGCTCTTAAACAAGCAGCTAAATGAACACTTGAGCCAAGAGAATTACTTAAGTAAGCTCTTTTGCTCCATAATAGTGAGTCGGATGGTCAGCAGGCCCCTCTTTTGCAGACACTCCACAAATACAGACTCCATTAGCGGGTTCAACCCTCGTCCGAGGCGTCAGTCACTGTGGAGGGACTTTGAGCAAGTTCTTCACCAACAATTGCTCTGCAGCACAATTGCAGTTACACTGTTGAGGCGTGTGCACTTCTGATCAAAAGATGTTGGAAGAAGGGCGATATCAAATTTCAAGAATTTCAATGAACCCAAATTTCCACTTTTGTACTTGAATAGATTTGTCTGATGTTCTGATTTCTTGTAACTTTGCTGACAAAAGTTACCACATAATTTATTGTAATCAAGAGGTCAATTCAATCTTTATATGATAAGCTGTAATATGAAGATGTTAATAGATGTTACTGAATACGGATACATTTAAGTATACATGTAGTAGGATATTGAAGACTGAGCAGTTACAGGTGTCATGATTTTCATTTGTGTCTCTTTACAATATCCATGATGTTTCGTAGAAGAATAGGGTAACAACCAGCTGGGCCTGTTTGTCTCTACCACTAAAGAATTACTACTAATACATTTAATTTTCTTACTCTTTTAGAACACTGTTTATTATGGATTTCTCGATGATTTAGGTCAGCCTCCTTTAGCCAACATGAAAATGCTGAGCTTCCTGTCTGATGCTTGGTTTGTGGTGATGCTCACTGCTGCAACTGGCTGTATCATGTGGCTTGGATTCTGTCTCTTTGGTGCTTGGATCTACAGAAGACAAAGATCACAAAAGAAGCTAAGCAGCAGCAACAACTTGCTGACAAAAGGTCATTCAACTCTTAACATTTATCACTGGGTTCATCATTTTGAAGTGATGAAGAATTGCATAGGCCTACACTCTTAGTACACATGTAATAACATAACATTACTTATCACATGTAACTTACATTACAACCTAACTTGATGGTTGTTTTATGGTTCAGAAGGCTATCGTGTGTTTGTCAGAATCACTTAAGTAGTTTCTCATTAAGGTTTCAATTTCTCATAACTACCGCTTGAAAACCTTGAAACTGCCAAAGCATTCCAGTAGTCTGTAACACTTGCAGTTAAATTATTTGCCATGATGGTCCATAAAACACTGCAGGGTGAAAAAACTCAATAGCCAAACATCGAGAAATCGTCCAATAATCCAGCATTAAGAATTGGTTACTCTTAAGAAAATACCTAATATAATAGAAGAGACATGTCTTTTATTCAAAATTCGAGTCATGCATGCTCAAGTTTCATGCAGTATGCTAGTTCTAGACACCATTAGATGATGCTCAAGTCTGACAAAGCCAGCGAAAATGACACCACTGGAGGGCATATGAGTCTTGCAAGTACATACCAATTTGCAAAAGGGCCACAAAACATATAAAAGAATTTGCACGACTGCATGTTTTTGTTTTGCATTTCTAAGTTTTTATGTTAGGAAAATATTTTCTTTTAAGCTTTGTCAACTTGTGCAAAATTTTTCGTTAGCTTGGTTTTATTTCTTTTTATCATTTATAGGGTGTTATGTTGTTTTTGGGTGTGAACCAGTACATTTGGAAGAAGTATCGGTTGCTTATCTTCTGAAATAGTACTGATGTAGATATTGTTTATCTGCGTTCAACTGCAATTTTCACTACAACAGACTGCAACTTTTGTCCATACGACCGATAACGCCCTTTCAAACGGAGATTGTCGCTTCATACTCACCACAAGGTCACTGCTGGATAAATGACATGCAGTGAAAATACCAAGCCGTTATGTTGAAAAAGTAATCAATGTTGATTATTGGATGGACGCCCATTTAGGACGATTGCATCATGGAAATTCTTTCAACCTTGGATGTCAACTTCAGTGGCTTTGCTGGAAAGCAATCTGCTGAAGACCAGAATTGAGGATTTTGATAGACAGTTGAAGCAAGATGATTTGATAATAATTATCTATGGTTTAGAGGAGCATGATGAAAATGATCCCCAGTTCGCTGGCCCAGATCCTTCAAAATATCCTCCCCAGAGGAATAGCTTTGCAATACAATCTGTGGTTACTTTTTGCAATGATCGATTTGCTGTCAAGATCGACGCTTTGACATATCCTATGCTTACAGACTGTCGTCCAGAGATAAGGGAAAGAGTTTTAATCATGCAAACTGCTGAGGGTCTCTAAGGAAAAAGCACCAATCTATACACACCTTATATACACCTATACACCTATATACATCTATGAACACCTAATCAAATGGAATTCCAATGTTCCACCATTGTGTCTTGTTTATTTTGTGTTTATTTTATTCTATTATTATATCTTCGTTTATTAATCAAGCTGACAATCCACAGCAAATAACATTCATGTACAATGAACAGAAGAAAAGTGAAAGTTGTGCAATAAAAGTAAATGATGTAGGACTACTCTGGTCATAACATAACTAAACTCTAGATGACAAACTTGCCTACAAGCAGCACAATGAACAAACTTAGATGGCTTGTCTGAGCCAAGTTAACTCTAGATATAAAATATCTATTGTCTTTAGGAGGGAGTTGAAAGTGGTGAGCTCTAGGTTGGAGGTTGTAGGAGCACTGTGCAATTGTTCTGTTCCCTTACGGGCTGAATGCCGAGGATTTTACTGTTTACATTTCAATTGCATTTATTTGGCTCACACACGTCATCTAAGTTTGTTCATTGTGCTGCCCGTAGGCAAGTTTGTCATTTAATTGTCTTGTTAATTATTGCTACTCGAATGTATCTGTTGAATCCTACCTATGAGAATAAAGCACACTCTCACCCATATAGAAATTATTTTAAAACTGTCAGAAAAATGAGGGAAAACAATATTGCACTTTAGAATTTGAAAAGAACCGCAATAATCTTATAAATATATGGACCTTATATGTTCTGTTATCCGAAGAGATGATTAGCATGTCGAGATTGAATCTTTTAAAATCAATGGGAGCTTAACTCTTACGATATGCCAATTGCCTCAATTAATTATTTTTCAAAATTTGCGCAAGCTTTATCTGATAAAATTCCATTGTCAACTTGTCTTTTAACAAATGTTTAAACCTCCCTCTTCCTTGCTCTTAACAAAGCAAATAAGTAGCCTTATTAAAATTTATTCCACTGTCCTATAGTACTCCCTTATTAACTTTGGTCTTGACTCTTCATAGATTTTGACTTGGATAACTATTTTGTTTAGCGAACATCTATTGATGTCATGAGCATCATGACATTTGCATTATTAAAGTTACTCTATTGGATTAGATTAGATTTCATTGATATTCTCTGCATACTTCTTGTGTTAAATCTAGTAAAGTAATCATAGGCTCATTAAAAAATTTTATTTTGTCTTTCTAGACACATGTTGCAAAGAATATAAGTCATCCAGGTAAATTATGAGCATTTGGTGTGATTCCTCCTAACTGATGTCTTCTATGGTCATTTTTCTGATTAACTGAATTTTATTTGTCCCAGAACCATGTGCTATTATAGTGGCTATAGCAATAAAAAATACATCTATTTGAGTTTGTCTGGGTTGCATCTTGAAGAATTTGTAAATTCTCACATCCTCATCATATCTGAATTAAAATAGACAAAAGATCATTTTGGCATGGTGTTGATTCTGTTTCCATTATCAGTATTGGCGAGGTCACAGCTGCCTTAAAGTTAATTGATGCATCTATGGAAAGTCTAAACTGAATCAATTTTGCTGATGTGCTTTGCCTGCAGACGTTGCTAACATTTTGCGCAAACTAGGATCGTATGTGTCTTATGGAATTTTAAAGGCTGAAGCTAATAAAACTATGTTATTACATTAAAATAGACAAAAGATCATTTTGGCATGGTGTTGATTCTAATCAAACCAAATGTTTTTATTGTTCACTCACAATACATCAAGAAAGCAAGTAAGTTCCATAAAGCATTGAATTTGAACAATTGATTGACAGGGAGTAATGGGGAAGGAGCCAAATCCTAACGGTATTGTGGCCTCACTAACAGGGTCAGTGGGTCACCCATTTGTTGGTGGTTGATGTCGCTATGTAATCTTATTGTTGCTACATAATAATAATCAGCTCTAAGTTTGTTTAAGAAAAAAGAGACTTCATTAGTTAACTCAACAAATGGTTGCACGATTTAATGGACGAACTAGCACTTACATGCTACAAATGTAAATGTTAAAAATCACAGTGTGCTAGGATGATATAGGATCTGATCAAACAGTTTATGCTTAAACAAACAGACATATGAAAAATATAGGAATATACCTACTTAAGTTGAATATATTGTTTCTATCACATCTCAGCAAATTCTTTCAATCTATCGGTCAATCAGATTATCTACAGAATGCTGCTTCTCCAACTATTTCGACTGGTGGTGAGTTTTTCACCTCATTATAAATTTCTAGCAATATTTAAGCGCCCTACTTATTCTCTTTACTGCCTCTACTTTGGTTCAGTTAAAGTAAAAGACAAGGTAAGGGTGATATGCTTGATTGTGCAAGTTTATAGATGTTGACCTCTGGTTCCGGGGTCAAAGATACATTCGTTGAGATCACTGAGATGCAGCCATGACCACCGGAATTCAACAGCATGACACTTCTTTTTTTCAAAATTTTCATTGGTTATATTGCGAGAGAATGAGCAGGCACCAGACGACTTATTGTTCTGTAGTTAGTCACTTTGGCAAGTACATGCACTAACTGGGTTTATATTGCTTAACTTACATACATAATTCCTTGCCATCCGTCTGTCTATTAGTTATTTTGTTTATTGAAATAATCTGCAAAGTTAGTTGATATTCAAACTGCATCAGTAGAACATATATCTCGTAGCTAATACCAAGTTACTAGAGGGTGCTCTTGTATTATAAGCCATAAACTCAAAATTTTAGTGACTTGACTGCACAAACTTAGTCTCCACAAACAAGAACTGTTTTTTTCCTCTCCTCATAGACTCATCCTCCCAGTGACAGTTTACATAGCATCTGATATATTCCGTTTAGAATGGAAGGTTCTAGAGGCTGCTAGTGAAGTAAAAATCTTGAATATTCAGCCTATTTAGGTGGTTGTGTTCTATACTCCACTTCAAGTATCTGTCTCAATGGTTATGAATTAATCAGCTGTATGTCTTTCTGTCTGAGCTTGACTTGCTCTTCTTCAAGTGCTCTTTCAACATTCTGATGATGATGATGATGGTGGTGGTGGTGATGATGATGATGATGATATTTCTTTATTAGAAAACCCCACCAGTTGACATGTTATGTGAGATTATCTTAATAGAGGATATCACTACACAATAATAGTACACATAGTATCTTTCAATCTGTTGATGCTTCATTCTGTTTTATTTTTTTTTGGCAAGGACTTTCCTGGAATGCTCTGTAGACTAATGCCTCTGTAATATTTGTAGCTTTGTTGATTTCATTTTCTCCTGTATACTGGAACCACCATTTCGCCATCTGCATCTTGATTGCTGCAACTTTGAACTCACCTTGCCTACTGAGTATGATAGTTTTACCTTGTTATTATACTTATTGCAGTCCTTTATCTTCAGCTTATATTGAAGGGGTTGTAGAGTAATGGTGAAGACACTGGGATGCATAGCTGAGGAACTGAGTTCAAGACCTGTATTCCCCGTAAAGTTGACTAGTCCTTCTTTTGCTAGTGGCAGCATATGTTAAAATGAGATGTATAACATAATGAGCGCCTTGCATGGCTGCCGACGGTTAAATTTGACTCCTGCAATAACTTGTCATCATTCGTTCATACTATGTTTGTAATCGTACTGAGGTTTAAACGAATATTATTATTATTGTTGTTCCATCCAATTCTTTGTCTCGTTTCAGTTACTTTCTGATTTCTCTAGTGAGCCAGTTAAATTGTTTATTGTCTACAGCGTAAGCTTATTGTTTTGCTCTGTTTCTTCTCTCTTTCACAAGTACTAATACTTCATATGATGTTCACTTGGTCTTTAGTTTTATGGTAAGCTCTTCTGACTATGTCGTTGGCTGCTGTTTTTATTCATTTTCATATGCTTGACCACATAACTTTTATGTTTTTCCGGACGTTGAGATGTATGTTCCTCTCTATCTCTAGCAGCTGATAGGAACTGGTATAATGTGGGATGCATATTGTACTCCTTAATGAATCTGCTTCAAAATAAATGAGTAAATAACATCAAGTTATTTGCCATACATTCACAGTCAGGAACTCCTCCGCATCTCTTCGTCTCTTTTCTGCAGTCAGTTGAAGGCTGTTTCATCATGATTTCACTTCATTAGGTTGCTGCCTGTGACAAGTTTTTCTTGAACAGGTGCTATATAAATATCAAATTGTGCTTATGATTTCTTTACTTTTAACTTGTTGTAGAGTGAAAAAAATAAACTAAACTGAAGCTTCACTAAATTGCGTATAATTATGCTTCGATGGACTACCAGTAATCATTATGAACCATATCATAATTTTTCTTTTAGGTTTTAGGCAGAAGGAGGCATCGCAAATTAAGTTGGATGGCATAATTAGAAGTGCACCTCAAACCATATCAGTTCAGAAATACAGCAGTTCATCTCAGCCACATTATGTCAATGGTATATTTGTGGCGCTGTCTAGCAGTGGTGCAACCCTAGGTGGTTTGGGTCTTCCAAGTGCTTTTCATCCAGTGCTGGAGAATAAAGACTTTATGACAACTTCTGATGTCAGGATGACAATCCATCCATTAGAAAATGAAGACACATCATATCAAAACGGTAAAATTTCCATCTGAAGAAATTAAACTTACGAAAGTCATTGCTTTTGAAGAAAGATGTTAACTGTTCAACTGCTATTATTATTTGTCTGATATTCTTAGCATTTTCCCAGTTTACATCATTCACTTGAAACCACACCATTTGGTTATATGTATATTAACTTGAGGTTATCAATGATTGCATTGGCAGCCTTTCTATTGGTAGATCTGTGGAGGATTCAGTCGATTGTTAATTCTTTTTCTTACATGGTACTGCCATGCAGCAACTCGCCTTATCTGTTGCTGCACCAGTGTCGGGAATGGTCTTCCTCTGGATGTACACGATATGATTTAATGTGATGCCAGTAGTTTCTATTGCCATACATTAAGGACTTCTGTTTTGCTAAGGCTGATTTAGAACACCTATGAAAATGCTATCCTGAAGGAGCACAGCGCAAATGCACTATCACTTTATGCCCTATGCTGCATTACATTTCAGTTTTGCAAGATTTAAATCTCCAGTGATAGGTTAGTATCCATCTTTACCGAATAATGCAATTTTCTTAGTGCAGCGATTTCAATTTGCCATAGAATGGAATAGACCGAGGACTGATTGGATGTAGGCTACTCAGCAGAAGGAAGAGAGGGATGATTGACGAGCCAGAGAACTCACAGGTACAATGAAACAGGTTCAGAAGCAGCAAAATTAGACAAATTGTAGACAGCGCTAAAGACGAAAGACGTGAATAACAGACACAGGCATTAAGTAGAGGGCAGAGAGTTGAAGGAATCAACAGGTGGCATGAAAGAAGCCAAGAAAGGAAAGAGGTAAGAAAGGAACGCAGTTGCAGAGGGCCAAGCAATCAATATCTAGGGCCGTTGAAACCTGTACTTATACAAACAGACATTGCTGTAATTGTTCACCTATAAGGCGGATCAATGATTCTCTTAAAATTATGATTACTTTATCGATGCTATATATATATATATATGTATATGTATATATTGCATTATCAAAGAACATCAGACGACGTCTTGGTGTCTCCATGAGATAACAACGTTCAACCACTTCTAGGAAGAGCCAAACTCTTAACCGCTTGCCACCAAATACTAGAAGACGGCGACAATCGTCTCCCTTCCAGTATAACATCCGTTCTCAAAATATGCCCTTACTAATGTTTATTTGTCTGGTTGTTACAAATATGTTCTGTATGTCATCTTGTCAAGTAATTCATCTATGTTACATCTAATAATGTGTAGATACATGAGGTTATCTTAAGACTTGTTTTAACTTTTGAAGATGGTCCACCGCCATACAGCAAAAATGCCGGGAGGTCTCCCGTGTTGTTCCTGCCTCCTCCACCTAATCATCCTCCCTCCCCAGTCAACACAGAAGCAGATCTGAATGCACCATCACAGCCTCTCTATGACCCGATTGGCATGAACACTCGACTTTCAGCTTTACAATCATCAAACTTGTGGACAAAACCGGGCAGCATAGCAAGAGATCTTCCATCCAACCAAAGAAAGGTGTTCACTGAGATGATTGCAGTCGGAGAACGACCACAACGACCAAGCGCAAACTATGTCAATGTCTTACGTCTCTAATGTAGGAATGATCGAAACAGTATTCTATTTATCTCCTCCTTATTTAGTCTATTTATTTATTAGGGAGATTTAACTATTTACATAAGGTCGTCTGAGTGTGTTCATAATTTATATGTGCTGAATAAAATTAATGGTGAGTAATTAAAGTTTTGATTAATCTGACTTTTCATTTATATGCGACTGTATACATAGAGGACAAACGTTGTATGTCCAATGGATTTGTACATGGATATACTACATTTGTCCTCTGTGTGTGTGTGTGTGTGTGTGTGTGTGTGTGTGTGTGTATTTATGAGTGCAAGTACATGCATGTATGTATGCATGGACGAATGTATGTTTATGAATATGTATTATGTATTTATATATAATTGAGTCCCACCAGCTGGAACAGCCTCTCCTGATGACTTTCCTGTTCTCCGTTTAGCTGTATCCCTGGAGTCATGATCACCTCTGGACAAAAGGCTCTGATCCCAAGTGGCACCATAAAAGTATCCTGTTACAATTACTAGTTACATGTATATGGGACACTGTGGCGGTCAGTTCTATGCCTTGTGACGGAAGGGTCGCAGGATAGCAAATCTACCTCAAGCCACTCTGTAGCGAATCTGGACAGGTTGCTTACTCATAATTGTGGGGAAGACTACGGGAGATCACCTCACTCATCACCTTCCGCATGGCATAAAAGCCAATGGACTGGTTTTGGCAGAGAACTCATCATCAAGCTATTCTATATATATATATATAGTTATATATAATTATATATATAATGGTAGATATATATATATATATATATATATATATTAGTCTGTGGGAGTGTTTGTACATGTTATAGGCCTGCGTATGTATGAATTGTTTCCGAGGGTCGATCGAGTGGAGCACAACGATCGAATTGGCTCGTTAACTTGGCAGATAAATGATCGACTTGCTTAACTTTGTCAATTTGTGATGTAGTCGCTTGTGCAAAACTGCTAACGGTTGTTGCATTCTTATTAGGGATGTTCCGAATATTCGCTTCGGTGGGCAAAATTACTATTCGGTATTCGTCCGAATAATATCGGTCAGGCCGAATCCGAATAGTGGTCACTGATATCTGTTTCTGCGCGAGCGGCGGCTGCCATATCGAGTGGCCTACTGCCTTGACCATAGTTATGGAATGGCAGTGTCAGCCATTTCATTTCTAAATTTAGCTCAAATAGTTCAAATCCTAGTTTATACCGTCTGGCAGAAAGATTACAAAACTACATGAATTTAACTGTTTACTTTCAGTTTATGTATCAATTTTAATTAACTAAAATGTTTGCTCATGTGACGGAATGGCTGGTGCCGCCCGTCTTTTCCATGGCCGACTCGGGCTTACTGCTGCTGAGGGTTTGGCCGTGCCTCACTTGGGACGCTTGCCGCAGAGGTCCCCGGGGACTCGCTACCTACGTCCCGGGACCGTCTCCTCTCCCCCGCCTTGGCCGTTTAGCTGACGTCCCGGGATCTTAGCCTACGTCCACTCTTTCCCCACCATGGGCTCGGGGAATAGTATAAATAGTAGTGCTTGTGCGTCATAGGAGTTAACTTCTAAACACGAGACAATACTCTACTAGCATGTCTTGTACACTGTGCCTTGTATGACGCATATCATCCTTATCATGGATGCGTCGTTAAATAAACTTATTACACACACACGTCATAGGAGTTAAGTTCGTTCACAGCAAAGTTCGGTAGTGAGGTTGAGTTCGTGAAGTTCGGGCAGTTCAGAGGGCTCTGTAGAGTCGTGTTAACTCTGAATTCGTTCGTAGTGCAAGGCCGTTGGCTGTCTTCTGTTACAGACGGTAGAGTTGTGCTTAGTCAAGGTAGTTGTATTAAGACATTCTGTGAGAAGTCAGTCGTTCTGAGTGTTAGAAAACTACACATTGGCGAATTTGTCGAAATATTATCTGCTGCTGCTGAACTGACAGTTTATCGCATTGTGTGGAACTATCTTTGACGTCGTTGAAAAGAATAATACAAGAAAGTGTTCGAATTGTGAGTTGGTTTCTTCTGCAAAGAATAGTGACTTTCACCTGTGAAACAGTTTCGAAGTCCTGTGCCAAAAAGCCAGGCCTTACCTTGAGGGCATCGACGACTAAGGGAAGACCTCAGGGCTCGGCCTCCTGAGGGTACCAGAATAAAAGGAGGTTTTCTCTGGACGCTTGTTGAATCACGCCTACACCTGACAAGCGTCCGGTGCCGACTCGAGAGGGAGTTCGCCACACTCCCATTTGAAATTTTTAAATTTGTCGGTTGACCTATTTTTTTTACACTATTCGTATTCGACCGAATAGTGAAAATTACCTATTCGGTACAGCCTTATATAATTCTTATATTCCAGTACCAAATTACTCGTGAATTTAAATTGCACTCTCTTCCTCAAACTGCCAGACTGTGATTGAATTGGTTTTGTGAATTTAAAGGTATAATAATGATATCGTATTAATCCACGATTTCAACCAATCAGTGCAATTTATATAGCGCCTCTTCAAGATAGCTATTCAGAGACCCAGGCCCGGTCAAAGAGGAAAGTCTTCACAAGTTTATGGAAAGAGCCAGAGAGGTGGCGCGGGAGAGAGCGCAGGTAAGAGACTCAGATGACAGGCTGTTCCGACCGCTGAGACCCACAATGGCGAAAGCCCTATTCTTTCTGGTGGCAGTGCGAGCATGTGGAACCACAAAGTCACCTCTGGATGCCGAGCGAAGAGATCGGAGCAAGACGAAGTTGGGGTGAGCAGATCACGTACTTGTAGATAGACAGGCGCACTGCCCACAACGCGGTGCCAGACAATAGAGGAGAACCTATAATGAATGCGGTGCTGCACAACTGTAAGCCAGTGGAGGACATCCCGCATGTAGGCTACAGAGTTGCGGCCAAAGCTAGAGACACCGCCAATCAAACGAGCAGCACCGCAGCAGCCCGTAGAACCATAGGTGCAAAAAGCCAAGATTTAAAAATCCAAAGTTGGTTTTTGGTTACTTTGTTTTTTGGTTTTATTTGTTTTTTTGTTTTCCTGTGTATTTTGTCACAACAGTTTTGTTATAAAAAGCATCAAACACCGCATGAAAAAGTGCTCCAACTTGCTTTTATACTTAATATAGCTTGATTTCGGACTGAATCAAATAACTAGTAATATAATAGTAATATTAGTAAATTGAATAAAAATAATTTTAAACATCCTCCCTTCCAAAAAAATTGCCATTTTTCGTATCTTTGGTTTTTTGCAAAAAAAAAACAAATAACCAAAAAACCAAATAACAAAAAAATCAACATGCTGGCAGCCCTGCGTAGAACCCACTCTAATGGTTGTAATCAGACCTGCGGGCGCCCACATAAAAGTGAGAAACAGTAGGCCTACGTACGTAGCCCAATCGATTAACGATAAAGGCATGAACCAATTAAGGTGGCAGCAGAAGACGAGGAGAGAGAGAGCGGGATACAACCAGGGCTGCAAACATGTTGGTTTTTTGGTTAGTTGTTTTTTTGTTTTTCAAATAAAAAATTCTAAAAATGGTAATTTTCGGTTTTTAAAATATTTCTATTCAATTTAATATATTACTATTGTTGCGGACTCCTTGCGGCGACGACCATGCTGTCGTAATGGATTTAATCGAGGTGCTATGGAAGTCAATGAATGATCGGGCCAGTCGAGCAGTTTGGTATACCTGGGCATCCCGTCCTCCTTACGAGGTTCCCCACCAGGAAAGGAGAAGTCCAAGGAGGCGGCTGCCTCTTCCACTCCTTCTGGCGCCTTCGAACCTTCGCTCGGCGCCATCTTGAAAGTGACTTCAAGATCCATATAATCTTCTAAGCCTCCATCCGCGGTCCTCGGGCGACGATGGGTCCCTCTTCGCCGTCAGGGTTCTTATTTTCCATTCGACAGACTCTAGGCTAAACTAGGCGATAATTGGACGAGATAAAGATGACGACGGTGCTTATACAAACGCGCTACTTTACATAGGGCAAATTGCAGGACTTAGTGAGGTCTATACTATTAATAATGACGACGCCATCAGATAGCCAATTAAATCAAAGGCCGCTTTATTACAATTATCATAAAAAATTCCTGTCAGAACGAAATAATATGCAGAGATACGCTTCTATCTCTTAACTTAAGAAAAGGCGTCACAACAAATCAACTAATGCCATACAATTGTTTAAGGCGGCTCACTATGACATGTACACATTGAACTACACAAAAGTCAATTAATCTTCGCAATACTTCGGCGCCATATTAATCTTCATAACTATTTACTGGCTGCTATAAAGACATCTAAAACTTATTAACTATCGCTAAACTCTTGTGCCCGTGACCAATCAACTATTACTCAGTCACAACCTCCATAATGCAAATGGCGGCCGAAAGCGCAATGATCAAGCCGGAGTTTCTCTAACTTCTCGATTAGCCAAAGTCACTACCAGATAGGGTTCAAAACCTTCCTCGCCCGTGTCCAGGTCCTATCCTCATAGGATCCCTTCCATGGATGCTTGGGCCTATGGCGGAATTTTACTGGATAAAAATCGTAAATTGCAAACCACAAGAAACCCAACTTCTTCAACAACAAGGGCGAAAGATGCACCATACAAATAGCCTACATCATACTACAATTATATAGCACAACTGCCTTTCCTTAGTTACATTGAATAGCTAATCTAAATAAACTATCACTTAATAATCTAATAAAGATTAACCTTAAGTGCACAAAAATTTCTTTTCGTCACACTATAAGAGTACTAATTGTGTGTTACTCAGTCCGAAATCAAGCTAAATTAAGTATAAAAACAAGCTCTTTTAGAGCTCTTTTTCATTCTGTGTTTGATGCTTTTTATAACAAAACTGTTGCGACAAAATATTAAGGAAAACCAAAAAAAATCAAAAAACCAACTTTGGATTTTTTTAAACCTTTGCTTTTTTCACCCCTGGATACAACTTGCAACTGGCGCAAGAAACAATAGCTTTGTCGCCATCGATTCGATCAGTTTGGCATCTGGACTGCAAGGAAATAACCTACAGCACGGTAGAGAAATTAACGGATACGACGGCAGCAGCAGTCTTACCACAGTCTCGTCTAACTATTTATTTACTTTATTAATTACCGAAATTTGATATCGCCCTTCTTCGAACATTTTTTTGCTTGGAAGTGCATGTTGTATTGCAGAGCAATTGTGCGCGAAGGATTTGCTCAAGGTCCCTACACAATGACTGACGCCTCGGACGAGGGTCGAATCCGCTCACTTAGCGCACACTGAACGTTATACGGACTCACAGCTCTAACCGATCGGCCACTCTGCCACATAGTGATTACTGATTAGATTGCTTTCTTTAAAACACTGATAGATTCCGTCTATTGGACTATTCCATCTAGAGATGATTCCGCACAAAGGCAATCTAAGACTTTGCCCATCAGTTCTGTATCTGTATTGTCTACTGATCGTTCTACGGACTGTTATTTTAGTTTTTTAGGAAGTAGTGTATTATATATGAGAAAATTAATTCATCTTCGCTGGCAAGAGATCTGCTGTAGGCTTGCCTAATTATATTATTTTATCCAGTCCTTGCATGATATTTAACGCCAAACGCCAATGTTAGGCTAATCGTTACTGCAGCTGGTCTAATTTCTGCTCGATATGACTTCAAGTTCCTGTATTGTAGTATTGTAGGCCCATGTCTACTATATATATATATATATATATATATATATATATATATATATATATATATATATATATATTAGTAGGCATATAATTCTAGTCTCAACCTTGGAACTGTTCTGTGCAGAGTTTCGAATGTGGCTTAATACGAAATATCCTCGCATGTTGACCATGATTTGTAGGCCTACAGATCAATTGGCAGACTCTGTAGGCTTCTCTAACAGAGGGAACGGGTCCGAGTGGTCAGAATTAAGGGGTCAGCTGTATATACTGTCATCTCTTCAAGAACTCGCACCCTGACTCATTCGATCATTCGCCCCAAATCTCGTCCTAAACGACACTCGCCTTAAAAGCCACTCTGCCCCTCAGGCTCCTCTGGAAACCGGACCTTGACCTCCTGGGAACTATCCTGTGGACTACCCTCTGCTGATTCGATTCAACTCTCTTAAATAAGCGTATGCCCTGCTATTGTCTTTCTAGTGACGCTCTAGAAGTGTGGATATTACAATTACGATGCTATTTCTGCGTGGATCGGGGCGTGCACGCAGATCTTCTAGTCCCCAAGACCAAGACCAAATTCTGTCATCACGCCTTCTCTGTTGCTGGCCCGCGCTGCTAGGATAGCCTTCCGCCTGAGGTGCGTTCTACAGCATCGATTGAGATCTTTAGGCCTCGACTCAAATCTCACCTGTTCAGTGAGGCATAGGACTATCTATCCCTGTTGAACTGATGTAGTTATTGTCATAGTACGGTTTTTTCTGGTTAGTTTGCTGATCGTATTATTGTAAAGCGCCCTTGTAGCTGCGTTACGACGCTTTAGAAATCATATGCTTAATAATAATAATAATAATAATAATAATAATAATAATAATAATAATAATAATAATAATAATGATAATAATAATAATAATAATATATGCTTAATAATAATATTAACAATAATAATAATAATAATAATAATAGTAATAATAATAATAATTTATGTTGTAAACGTTCTGTGTATAATTTAGACTCAAGCTGTTTATTCTACCACGGATTCTTTCTGTGAAAGAAAATTTGCATCTGTTTCCAATCGAAATTTTCGTTCCATGGAAGATGCTGGAAGTTACCTTGCGTTAATAAACAATGTATACATACGGACTGCTATAGACTGCATTTCTTCAGCATTCAGATTGCGATAGGCCAGGGCTATTCAATTAGCGGCCCGCGGGCCAAATCTGGCGAAGGCCTAACAACTGGCCCGCGGACCTATGCCAAAATTGTAAGGTTTTTTTTTAAATCTATGTTTTTGAATTATTATAATTATAATTATTTGAATTATATTATATATTTTGCAAATGTATCATTTAAAAAAATTTACTGGAGGGTGCTCAGCAGCCCCCCTCCCCAAACCCCTCCCCAAACCCTCAGCAGCCCCCCTCCCCAAACCCCTCCTTGAGCCTCTGGCCCACCACCATCTCCAGATTTCTCTAGTTTGGCCCTTGACTAAATCTAATTGAATAGCCCTGCGATAGGCTATCGCGCTTGCGTGATGGTTGTCTAAACTACACATAGGCCTAAGTATAGTTGGCAGCATTGAATACTTAATTTAGAGTGCGATTATCCGTGACAGGATCTGATATGCAAAAACTCATAATATTACAATGTTTTATAATGTCTTCTCGGCTTAAGCTTTTGGCGATTCATTTGCTGACGTATCTGATGCGTGGGTGCATTCAAGCGTTGCCGATCGTTCCTCCGAAGCAGCGCCGTCTGAAGATGATCCCGATCGGAGAGTCGTCAAGCGAAGGCGATCGGCTTCTTCATCGAGCATGATTGCGAAGGAGGAGGAAACGTCTTGTTTGATTTTGACCCTAAAACATCGACCAACGCAAGTGAGCGGCACGCAACAACGACGACCGTATATGTTACTAAGATTCGAGTGTGTGATTCGTGTCTACGTCTGCGTGCCCACCTGCTTTCATGTCTCTATGTTCCACCTGGCATTGCGATAAGTCTGTTTGCACTCGGATTTTGCAGTTCGGTTGTTTGCTTTAGCGATAATAAACGTGAGTGTGCGAGTGAGGCTGTGCGCTTCTGATCCCGATGTAGACAGCCAGGCAGAGAGACAGTCAACCACGCAAAGAGTCCGATACAGACAGGCATACAGACTGGCTCAGTGGAAGGCAGTGGATCTTCCCGTGAACAGCTCCTCCTCTACCGGCGGATGCGCTTCCGGTTGTGTGCCAGCGTCCTTTTTTATTGTTTCCTGTTCAACCTTGAGACCGGATATCCGTTATCTGAGGCGGCGTTGGCGGCGGGACATTTCAAATAACTTTCAAGCAGTTGAGACAACGAATTGCGAGCATGCGATTGGGTCACTGCGCATTTGTAGAGGAAACAGTCGGAGAGATATAATCAAACAAACAGTCAAACGTAAGAACATAGAGACCTCCGAAATTTAGAGAACCAGGTAAGCACGCCACAAGCGGGCAAACAGAGAGAGAGGGATAGGTGTGTACAATAGGATTTGTAAGTACTGACCACTTAAAATTTAAAAAGTGGGTGGATGGGAAAGGCAGAGAGAGGAAAAGGAAGTGGGAGGCGGAGGAGGATATGACGGAGAATGGGATGAGGCATTCTGAAGGTACTCAGTGCTTTTGCCTTTTGACCAATATTCTGAGTCAGTTGGTTTACATATACATGAAGAGAAGGGCAGAATAGCAGATGAGAGTAGAAGAAAACAGATCACTGGCGGGGAGAACAGAGGAAGCAGACAGAGACAGGCGTAGAGACAGATAGACAGACAGAGATAGAGAGAGAGAAATAGAGAGAGAGAGAGACAGAAAGAGAGACAGACAGAGACAGAAAGTGTGGAGAGGAACAACCCACTTCCGTTTGCAGTGGACATCGCGTGACGTTTCAGAATTGCTGTCACCAAAAACGAAACATCCGTTCGTTCATCGACTCATCGTCTGCTTAAGTCAACGCCGGATGTGACTCTAGGGCACTAGTCATAGTCTTAACCGCCTTCCATGCATAGGCCTATACAGGTAACCATCACAGCCAAACGTACACGCACACACAGACATGCAGGCGGATGTGGTGACTGGTGAACTTGATCAAAAGCATTCGGAGAATGATTGTTCTTATGCCTACGAAGACCGTTCAATGAAAAATCACATTTGATTAATTAAACGTTAATCTATTTACCATGAAGAATAATTACATCCTAATAATTACACTTTCGTACATACTTACATTATCTAACAACACCGTCAGAGTATAGCCACAGGCTACTTCTGGTGGGTGCGCTAAATGTGTGAACCTGGTTGACAACATAATGGTCTCTAATTACACGTCATTGCATGGGAATCATACAAGGAGGTCTTTGAACATCCGCTGCCATACTCTAATTCCAGAGAAGATGGAATCTATCCTATCTTGAGAATCAATCTCGATTGTGATCGAACCTTAGAGCAATCTTCTTTGGGCTCACGTAGCCCCGGAAAGAACCCGTTTCGGAAAGAACCCGTTTCGGAAAGAACCCGTTTCGGAAAGAACCCGTTTCGGAAAGAACCCGTTTCGGAAAGAACCCGTTTCGGAAAGAACCCGTTTCGTAAGAAACCGTTTCGTCAAGAAATCGTTTCGGAAAGAACCCGTTTCCCTCACGCATGCACATCAGTTTCTAATCAGAATTGGATAAATATCAGGTGAACGTCTACAAATCGGTTGATCGGTTGCAAACCTCGGTCGAATTCCAATCACTTATGCACAGATACTCTAACTCTTTAACCCCTTAACGGCGAATATGTACAAAATGTATGGTGAAACATATGCAGCTCAGCGTTAAAGGATTAGGCTAATATCACATTCTCCCACGAATTTAAGAAAAATAATTATTTGCTACAATAGTTACTACTAATTGCAGCCGCAAATCTCTGCAAGGCGAAGTGCATGACATGATTAGCTGAAGAATCGCTATGACACGACACAGTGCTCATGATCAAGCTGATGCCCTGTGCGCAGTGTCCGATTTGTCGATGGGGCCAGAGGGTTGGATCCCCAGTTTCTACTACAAAGACATTGGTATAGTGCAGTATCATACAGATTCACAAGATTTTCATGAGCCGACCTCACCCCGTAGGCCTACTTCTTCTTTGACAAATCGTACACTGCTTGCACTTCAAGTACCAGAGACGGCCACATGGGGTTGGGGTCCGGAGGCAAATGCCTCCAATTTCAGGTAGGGGATAATTTTTTTAGTCTTATGGAGGAATATCTTGCCTTCCTAACACTGGGGACCGGGGGTTTGCCTCCATCACTCAGAGGGGATTGACGCCTCTGTCAAGTATAGCGCATCAATATTATTTATAGTAGACGAAGCTGAACGTCAACCATTCGTTCTTACTCTAAAAGGTCATACAGAGATTCTAGTTTAACTTCTTAGGCAAACCCCAGTTGTTAATTTGATTGGATTTGAATCTCCGTCGTTGGCACTAATTGATTTAATTATAATTTATATATTGTGGCTGGCAATGGCACTGGATTTTGTCCCTAAGCAGCCCACAAGAAAATATGTATTCATGTTTGGGGTCCAATTATCATAATCATCATCAACAACTTCTCTCCATTTCTAGGCTGTTCCCGCGATAATTTCATTAATGCCGTCATATACACCATCTTTTGCAACAATGATTGGACACAATATGACTGGGAATTGGTGCCATGAACTCGCCGCGAATTATGCAATTAAGAAAGTTGAGCTTATAATTATAGGGCCTTCCGTTATTTTATAAATTATCACATTTTGACCATGATTTTCGTATGGCCCTATTCATAATCATCTTTTCCACCCGTTGTGAATAAGTGCCGAGACGCTGTGAAAAGCGTTCCAGCTGAGTGGCAGTGATTGCCTGATTTTCCAATAAGTATACCTGAGCGCGCCGCTGCGCGCGTCCGTTAGATAATAAGTACCAGCTCACTTACACCATTGAGTGAAAGTCAACTTCTGAATTTTATTAAGTTGATATGCTACAAAGTCTGTGAATCGTGTGAACTGCTCGTTGACCGTAATGACTGTGCACGTAGGCACATACGCTACTTTGAACTTTAATTTTGACTGAATAGTGTCTTTTAATTGCCATTTTGAAACCGTAATAGGCAAATCCGTTCAATTTAAGCTGCGGGATACTCACAGAATCAGATCTCATATGCCTAAATAAAACTGTTTTACCTTAACCAGCTCTTACCTTACACCCATAAGATTTCAAACCAATTGAACTGTTATAAATCACTTCTTATTGCTATCGTTTAGTACGGAGCCGATAAAGGGACATGAAACATAAATATTTTAAGTCGTGCGAACCAGACACAAGTTGCTCGTTGATACAACGAGATACAAGTTGCTCGTTGATGCAACGAGATACAAGTTGCTCGTTGATACAACGAGATACAAGTTGCTCGTTGATACAACGAGATACAAGTTGCTCGTTGATACAACGAAATACAAGCTCGTGTGCACGAGATATTAACTTGTGCGAACGATTTATTAAGTCGTGGGAAGCGCGACTTTAAATGTCCCTTTAGGGGTTCCGTAGTTAAGTGATTTTTTTCACTTGGTGCAAATGGTTCGAAGTTATGTGGTGAGAGCCACAAAAAAACTTTAAATAGGCCTAAACATATTACACTCAGGTCATACTCTTACACAGTCTGCCATCAATCAAAAATGCAACTGATGGGTAAAAATTCAGGAAGTTGAAAGTGCTACTTTGTAGTACCTTCTAAACTTACACTTCGTCCGATCAGCTATTCGATATTGTTCAGGTCTTGCGCTAATCCATGGCCTTCGTTGTTGTTGATTTTTTACGACAGCGTTTCATATCGAAGATGATTTGGTGTCGTTCTTTCTTCTTCTTTCTCCAGGCTTGGGACTGGCACTGACAAAGTCCAAACAGTGGAGGAGTTATTGATGGCTTTCAACAATCCCAGACAACTCTAGCGAGCTGGCAGTTCACTTCTTCATCGTAAAAATCTCCCTTCCAACCACACAGCTCCATTCCTACCCTCTCTGTAACTGATGCCTCTGTTCATTCTTGATTCTTCTCGGACAAAATCTCACCCACGCCGCAATCTCTACTAGCCTTCCACTGCCCCAGCGCTGATTCACTGCCCTCTGCCGGGCTGGAGTCTGTCAACCTTACTCCTCCTTCCTCTCAGTCATCGCTACCAATTCTCTCTTCTTCCACTAAAACAAAAGTGCCGCATTTTTCAAAAGTCTCTTCCCAACAGGCATTGCGAACTTTATCCTATTACCACCTCTCTCCTAAAATATTGCGCCTCTGTCCTCGTTCCTGTAATAATCAAAATCACCAATTTCTCGCTCTCTATATTCTGGCAACTTCTCTATATATGGCTTTAAGCACTTTATCGTCCATTCGCTTCTCAAAAAGAAAATCCGAACAAAGAAAAACTATTTAACTGCGATCATGATCCGATCTTTCTCCGATCTTCTTTCTCCGATCGGGCGCCAATCTTTTAAGTAATCTAATAGAATTGTCCTTAACCGGCTCAACGTCTACACTCTTTCAACATAATTTTCACCAATCTGGCCTCGCTTAACAGTAGTTAACACCACTCCATATAAACCGCATGAACTTGACTCTCGGCATAGTGACAATCACAATTATCTCAACCGTAAGCCACCAGCAAGTCTCCTGCCTTACTCAGTCTCATTGACATCTGCGCCGCTTTCGACGACGACGATAACGATGACGATAACGATGACGATGACGATGATGATGATGATGATGATGATGATGATGATGATGATGATGATGATGATGATGATGATGATGATGATGATGATGATGATGATGATGATGATGATGATGATGATGATGATGATGATGATGATGACGATGATGATGATGATGATGATGAAGATGATGATGAAGTAGGTAGAAAAGATGATGAAGAAGAAGAGAGAGGAAGCAGAAGATGGCGGTGAAGAAGACGACGACGACGACGAAGAAGAAGAAGAAGTTGAATGCGATGAATAAGAAGAAAAAGAACAAGCAGAACAAGAAACAAGAGGAACAAGAAGCAGAGTAAGAAGTAACTGACCCAGATAAATGAAGCTGCTGACACTCCACAGCGATTACTGCAATGCTAAAATAGTTACTCTTTTTCTTAGCCTCGATACATGAGGGCGGACTGCCAGTGCTATCCCTCGTCGTCAGATCACCCCATCTACAGTGTATTACCCATTAGGCTACAGCTAAGCAGACTAGAGGTTCAGATGGATCAGAATTAAGTCTCGACCCGCAATTTCTGCCTAAGGCAAGCTGCATGGTGGAAGCCTTTGAAATACAAAGGTCCTACAGTCTTTACACATGCTCAATTGCCTACTCGTACGCCTATGCATGTATATAGACGAAGAACAGTTGTTGGACGCTAGAATTACATATGACGTATTCTTTGTGCAAAATCTATAACATCCGGGTGCTGTCACACAATGCCCTCCCCTCCGCATGCCTTAATTGACCGATGGTTATTCTAGACGTTTATCGAGGCAGAATTATTTGCAACATTATCCGAGGTGTCGATGGCCGTGCCAAGCGTGTACTTCCTTCCTTAAATTACTCAGTTGTTTTGATTCGTCTCAAGTACGGGTCTATTGCCCTAATTTCTATTAGCGTCGCCGGTCCGGATGTTGTTAGGCGGACGTGGCGCAGATCTTACTTACGCTGCGTCTGTCACCGAATCCCATTAGGAGGGCAATGGAGCAGATTAGAGGAAGAACTGTCATGTGTGACTGACCCCGACTGACACGCTTCAGGGCGATCTGCTCCATCTGGCGTCTCTTGCCAGACCTAAGAGGCAGGCAGGTGCTACGTCGAGCGATTGACAGGCGAACGACACAAAGCTTTTGTTATAGAGAATATATATATTATATTTATATATATATAATATATATATATGTATAATATATATGAGCTTACAGATATATATATATACGTAGCTATACATACATAGACCTATAGCTAAATTCATATAGCATTGTGACTCTGTGGATATATATATATATACATACATATATATATTATAATATGCTTAGGGACTTTCCGAAGTATCTGCCCTTGTGTACCCGCTTTAATTGCTACAGGGCAGGTTTAGGGAAGTAAATGGCGAGTGAGGTAATTATTATCAGCGTAGTGTTTAATCTGACAACTCTAATATCCTGAAAGGGCGACGACAGATGCATGGTGTTGGTCTACACTCTACACAGTCCGACTGCAGAGGAGATGAAAGACGACGTATCTAAATTTTAAACCATTCATTCAAGAATTTATATAGCGCTCCTTAAAATTACTTCAGGAGTTTAGGAACCTCACACAGGCGCTGTTTGAACACAGCTATCTATACAACTGTAGATCTAAGATGGTGTTCTTAATTATAATTATAATTAGCGTAAAAACATTTTCTGGACAATTATAGGCCTATGTCACAACTATGTGGTGCTAAAGTTCTAGTATAAAGTGGATGACTGTTTCCTTAAGACTTTCCAATACATGTATGGGAAGGATAGATGTGCGTGAATCATTGCACCAGAGCGCGGAACCAACAGATCCCCACTTGCTGAAAGCGCATATTTTGTCTACCTGCCTCACCCGATACAAGAATACAACGGGGATTCCGGATAAAATCTGATCCACAATCGGAAGAGTAGAAGGAACGAAGGAATGAAGGAAGACACAGAAGAAAGAGATAAGAAGGAAGTAACAAAGAAGGAAAGGAACAAAGGAAGGAAGGATGTGTCTAAATATTGCGGATTGTGAATGTGCCCAGCCATCCACTTTAGGCTCTAGGCCTACTAGAACTATTGTTCGTAAAACATTTTAAGCTAATTATAATTAGATCTAAATTGTCCTGATTCGTGTGTTACTTGGAATCTGCGCATCCGGGAATCGCTGCAGTTGAAACCGAGGCTGAAGAATTCTGACCTGTGGAAGGTCTACAATAACATCGTTACAAAGGTTGGAGCACTTTATACAGGACGATGGAATGAAGAAGGGTTTCAGCAGAGGCATGCAATAAATCCCGTCGAATGACCCTACCACCCTGACATGGCTCGCATGTTAGGCGACCGCGGAGGGTCGGACCCTAGACTTACATATTACCGTCTACTGTATATATAGGAGTTCTTGTTAGGCGTAATTGTGTATCTTGACAGGAAAAAACAAATCTGAATTAAATTAAATCTGAGTATAATTATCTGTCAGTTCTGTGCATTAGAATGAAAGCGGGGAGGGAGGAATGAAAGGAAGTGATGGGCATGAGAGAGACATAAACTAATGAGTCTAAGAGCAATTAGCTTCTATCGTAATTCAGTGTGCATGCTGCAGTGCTGCAAACCATTATATACAGGTTAAAACATTCTCTGACCCTTTCTATGTCATGCTCTTGTCGTACGTTATCGCGCGCAGATAAGGAAATCTAAAGTTACAGAACTTATAAATAGGCACACACACACACACAGAGCCTCTAACATTCAGACACACCCTTACTTCCTTTGTTCTTTCTTTGTTCCTTCATTTCCTTTTTGTCATCTATGCCTTCCTCCCTCCCTTCTTCCTTCGTTCTTTCTTTTGTTGCTTCCTTCCGTTGTGCCTTCATTCTTTTCTTTCTCGTCTATGTCTTCTTTCCTTCATCTCTACCGTTTTCATTCTTTTCCTCCGGTCTTTGTTCTTCCTCTTTCTCTGTATTTACTTTCCTTCTCCACTAATCTGCCTACGATGAATTTGCAGCAGGAATATCTCCGACCAATAACGGGACCCCTCTCAAGTTATAGCCGATGCCTTAGGCCATGAGAAGGGGAACAGACTGTTAGGATTGAGGAGGAAAAGGAGAAAGATTATAGGATGAGGAAAGGATAAAAGGAGGAGGAAATGAAGGAGGAGGAGTAGAATGTCAATAAAAGGTAAGGAGAAGAAGTTGAGGAGAAGAAAGAGGAGAATAGAAGAAAGCGAGTAAAGGAGAAAGGGAAGGAGAAGGAGAGAAACGAGAGAAACGAGAATGTGAAGAGAAGGAGGATGAACTTCATCCTTCTTCTCTTCACATTCTTCTTTCTCTCATTTCTCTCCTTCCTCAGATGAAGAGGAGGAGAAAGAGGAGGAGGAGCATAGGATGAAGGAGAAAGACGAAGGAGGGGTAGAATGAGGAGTAGGAACAGAAGAAGGAAAAGGGGAAGAGGAGGAAGAGGTAAAGGAGGATTTGGCATACACTAATGAATGACGTAAGGGTCAACACGCTTTAACCTTGACCGTATGGTATCTCTAGACAAAAAATTTCAATGAGCATTCATTGCACCGTTTCTCTACCCATCATGCCCTTCGAGGGAGAGTGCGGCCTCTAGGGATCCCGCTACGCTTCCCGATATTGGATTATTAAAGATTTTTAAATCTCGGGTTAGTATGAACGTAGGGTCCTTGCAAGGGGACTTTAAATGGCGTGTCCTAACATTTTCTTTGCCATCTCGCGTGCCCTGTAAGCGGTTGCAGCGCTCGAGGCTTTGAACTAACTAATATTCTATGTTCAGTGGGAAGAGTTTGCATTGAAATCATCAGTCGCGATCTTAAACGGCTCTGTTCCAGATATCATTCTTCAGTGTGTGCTAGGAATCTGTTTCTCTGTCCGAACTATACCTTCACAGATTTATTTCCACGGTTGTGCCACGCTTAAATCAACGGAAACGACTTTTAGTGATGTCTTGCCAAACATAAGATATAGGCTACTAATATTATCATATACAGACAATACCAAATACACAATATCGCCGGTCGGCCCATTGCCACCTATCCCAACTCCTCAGACCACGTTAGATTAGAATAGGATATCATATCCAGGATCGAGTGAGATATATATATATATATATATATATATATGATATGAAATTTTATGGGTGGGGTTGCCGATAGTCTGCTATGGAAAAGGTAACCGTTCTAGGCCTCCGTATAAAAGAATCGATTGAATGGTGAACTTATCGCAACGGAAGTGAAGGGTGCAGCTGCAGCCGCCACTGGAAAAACCAGCTCACGATGATTATTCGCGCTGTCATTGGTCGACGTAGGCTGCTATCGCCGCTTGAGACGCTGCTGCTGCTGAATGCCCAAACAGCGGCTGCCCAGCTGCGCCGTCGGTCGAAACAGATCTATAAAAGCGGCGCATTCGTTCCGCTACGATCCCCACAGAGAGAATACGTTGCGAACCTAAGTTTGCCATTTCGTTAGTTGCACGTGTGACACAAACGACCTGGGATTATGATTCCGTTGAATCTGTCTTCTTTGATGTCTCATCGGCAATTATTGAATCTATGCGGCGCTTCCTGTCCACCGACGGTGACATCAGACGACCGGACTCAGTGCCGACCAAATGCTGCAGCGACAGGTGAAGGAGGAGGAGGAGGCAGAGCCAGGGCAAGGAGGGTGCGGTTTGCAGACGACGAAATGGGAGGCAAACTGACGAGAAAGAGAAGAGAGTATCAGAGGGAAAGCTCGAATAGAAAACGACAAAGAACGGAAGCCGACGAAAACAAAAGAGATAATACAATGGATACACAGTGAGTTATAATTAACAACATATTTATTAACTTAAATCTTTGTTTTTAATCTTACTTTACGGCAGCAAATAATTGTATGACTGCACGATATCATAGGCAAAGTAAGTGTTAGTAATTCACTATTAAGGCGGATCAATTGATCGATACAAATCATACATATTAAATAATTTATATAGCCGCATGCAACATCAGATATATAGAGTGAGTTTAACAAAGCAGCTTTCAAATGTGTTATATGAATAAAGTAACGGCTCCATGGTCGAAATCATTCTGTTCAAAAAGAGTTTCGTGCTCTATAGTGTCGGTTTTGTCTCTTGTAAGTTTCTCCTTTAAGTGGCGCTATAGAAACTGTGGTGCAATTGAAATCTAAGAGTGAAACAATCGGCACAACGATTGCACTGGAATGCATCGATGACTGGTCATTCGCAATAGAGTGATTTGTTAAATCCTGTCTGGCTGAATTGACAGAGTTTGAATATACTTAGGTGAAGTGACCGTCAAATAACGCAGGTTGTCCAACCATTCCGAACGTAGGGTCATATTAACAATTTCTGGAGTTTGAGCTGAAGAAACAATTGTTATCGTTGATAAAAAAAGTCAAAGCACGTAATGTAAGTTTGTACCTTATTACCCTGTTCCACATGATTATAAACATCTCTGCTGTGATGCCAATTATGTGTTGTAGGTTGCTTTCTTATGCAAATAGTAAAATACTATAATTATATCTGTTTCATTAGCAGGTGTAGCTATTCTAAGTATAGAACCTATACGTACCAGTACCATTGTAATTAGAGCAAAGCTACTCACATCAAAATGCATTATTGTTTAGCTTACACTGCCAGATAGGCCTATAGCTCAATAAATCTGAATTGAAGGTTGAACAGATTTTGGAAAGTTTTCTGAAAACATGTTATCTGTTAATTAAATGATAAACGGTCATGGAGACTGTGCTCATGCTACTAGTTTGATTATGAAAGTTGACCTAATCTATAGCAGGTGGTCAGAAGTAGGTTATGTCTGCGTCCAATAGAGTGATTGGCATCTGTCGTGATTGGCATCTGTCGCTGTTATCTAAAGAGCAGAGTATATGCAGTGTATGTAAGCCTACGTATGGTTTTATGGTTCTGCAGTTGCTTGGCTGCCGGAATTCGACTGATTCATATCGGCTGGGTCATTTCTGGTCGCGAGGGATATCCGTTACATAACTACCATTAATTGTTATTGTTAATCTCGATCGCCTCAAGGCAAGAGCAGAGGCGGCGGTAGCAGACGTTCAAACTGGGAACCTATAATATGAAAAGAAATCGAAATAGAGAGAGAGAGAGAGAGAGAAAGAGAGAGAGAGAGAGAGAGAGTGTGTGTGTGTGAGAGAGTGTGAGAGAACATTCCAGATTCCGTATGTATGTAAGTATGTATGTATGTATGTATGTATGTATGTATGTATGTATGTATGTATGTATGTATGTATGTATGTATGTATGTATGTATGTATGTATGTATGTATGTATGTATGTATGTATGTATGTATGTATGTATGTATGTATGTATGTATGTATGTATGTGTGTATGCTTTTTTTACTTTCATCAATGACCTACCCACTGTCTCTACTCTAATACATTTCCTGTTATTTGTTGACGACACAAATATCCTTGCCTCTCACAAATCTTACGAGATATTATTTGGCATGAAGAACCGAGAACTTGATCTTGCCAACAAATGGTTCAACATGAATGAATTATCTCTTAACGTGAAGAAAACGAATTACATCCTATTTACCTCGCACCGTAAACGACCCCCTCCAGCAACTGTTGTACTTAACCTATATGGTGTCCCCCTACCTAGAGTAGTATCAACCAAGTTCCTTGGCGTTCATGTGGACCAATTTCTTACATGGAACGCACATATCCAAAGCATATCTACAAAAGTTGCTAAAACATAGGAATATTATCAAGGGTATCGTATCTCTTACCTATAGTATTAATGTTCGTACTACTTTATATTTTACCATGATCCATCCCTATTTATCGTACTGTAACTTAATATGGGCTTCTAACTATCACTCAAGGCTAAATGAACTTTTAATCCTACAGAACTGAGCCATTCGACTAGTTGCCGACCGAACTCGTTACCCGTCCACGGACTCTATCTGTAAACACTTGCACATACTAAACATCCATCAAATCAACTCATTTCAAATAGGCGAGTTCATGTACAAGTATTCAAGAAATCTCTTACCACCAGTATTTAAAAACTACTTCATTTCTGTATCTCAAATGGGTACCTACAGCCTTAGGTCTTCTGACAATTATAGATCCGTTCATTCAAGAACCAATACGCGTGAGTTCTCAATTAAATGTGCTGGTCCTAAAATATGGAATAACTTACCTGGCGATCTGCGTCTTTCACCACACTTATGTATATTAAAGCGAAAATTAAGACGTCATTTTCTGCTCCAACCTAATTAATTTCGTACAAGGTTGTTAAGAATCTTAGTTTTATTGTTGTCCATGCATTTGCTAATGAACGTTATGAATTGTATCTACCGTGTTTTGTTTTGTTTTGTTTTGCTCTTTCCTATTTCATATTACCGTTCATTATTAAACCTGTTATTTACTTAAGAATTTTCTTTGAAATCATCTGAGTTTGCTACTGTTTTGCGTATTTACTTGATTTTGACCGTTGTGTTTATGTTTTACATTTATTCTATACGACTGTCAATTCACTAATTAACTAATTAAGCATTTGGCTACTTCGTTCTCCTGTGTCACTATGCATGTCATCATAACCAGCTGCTGTAAACTTAAAATATAAAATATGAAAGGTTTACCTTGCCAGCAGGACCTAAGGTCCCTTAGGGGTTTTATCTTTTCCCTATTATTCCCTATCATTCTACTTTTTATAATTGAACTCTGTGATAGTCTGTTGCTTGTCTGAAAGGATTAATAAAAAACAATGGTCATGGTTATGTACGCATTTATGTTTGTGGCTGTACGTACATATGTATGTATGTAGGCCTTACGTATATATGTATGTATGTATGAGTGTATATGTACGTACGTGTGTATGTATGTATGTATGTACGTATGTATGTTTGTGGCTGTACGCACATATGTATGTATGTATGTACATTGTATGTACGTATGTATGTGTGTATGTATGTATGTATGTGTGTATATGTACGTACGTGTGTATGTTTGTATGTATGTACGTATGTATGTTTGTGGCTGTACGCACATATGTATGTATGTATGTACATTGTATGTACGTATGTATGTGTGTATGTATGTATGTATGTGTGTATATGTACGTACGTGTGTATGTTTGTATGTATGTACGTATGTATGTTTGTGGCTGTACGTACATATGTTTGTGTGTATTTGTGTAAGTGTGAGGGGTTGGTCGGCCGCCACCGTAAAAGCAGTAGAAACAGAATGAAACCGAGAGCTCGCTGTGACGACTTCTGTGTTCTGGGCAGTGACTAATGTTTGGTCAGTCGGCAGAGGCGTTTGCAGAGAAACATATTAATCACAAATTATAGTCCAATGTTTACTAATTGCCGTTCCATGAATTCCTCGCATTTGCTTTAATTGCTTACATTATATAGAGCGATGTGAATTACAGTATAATAAAATCGAAGCAAGCGAAAAGCAAAGAAAACGAACAAATTAACTGAATATTTTATGATGATGATGACGACGATGACGATATAAATCAATCACTGTGAACTTCATACAGCGCCCATTCAAGATATCTCTATTCAGTAGCACTCCCGGTCTGACTAATGCTGAAAAATACGGATATCAAAGAAGAGCAAAATGCAGGCGAGGAATTTTTGGCCAGGAGGCGTAGCTGTTGGTTACCCATTTCAGATGGTCGGATCAACCACTGAAAAGACCCGATGCTGCATCGTTATGGTTGGCGTCGGCCACTGGTGGTCTCAATGGGCCGACACAACTTGAGGCAAACTGACGCAGCGCCGCAAAGGCGACGCCAAACAAGGGCAGAGCCTCTGAATGCATTGCGCTGGGGGAAAGATAACCAGTGCACGACATTCCCACATAAGCAGATAGATGATCCGTCCTCGGGATGCCCCCCTCCCTACCAGGCGCACAATTGAACGCAAAACTTGTTAAAACTTTCAAATCCGTCTCCTATAACAATAGACCTAATCACAATAACAATGATGATGATATAGCTTTGCGCCGACCTAGAACTTTCGGCGGCGGCGTTTCAGTCATTTTTGGTCGGCGGCGGCCGGCGCGCCGCCGACCCAAAATATTTGGCGGCGGCGTGATCGGCGCAGTGTTCTATAAGTTTTAGCAAACCTGCTTCAAAAGTTGTTCGGCAAGGTAACTTGCATTATAATGGTATGCATATTCTACATTATATTTTGCCCTTGTCTGATCTCATAATTTTTACTCAAGAGAAACAATTATTCTCAGAGACTCGGAACAGACGTTTAGGAATAAAAAGCAAGAAGTAATAAATTTTTTCCCTTATCAAAGCATACCGAGCAGTAAAACGTGATCAGAATTCACCACCTTTCCAGATGTATTGGTCAATAGCCCGAATGACTTCCACATGAAACCTTTTCCATCAACCTTAATTATTATGTACTATTCGTTCAACCTAAGCAGCCCATTCACAATAGTAGTAGTCGTTGTAGCAATGGAAGTAATAGCAGCAATAGCAGCAGTAGTTGTAGTAGCAGAAGTAGTAGTCGGAGACTATAACACCTTACGGTACGAGCAGCGGCAACAACAGCAGGACGATGGATAACATTTATTCGTATCCATCGCCACCGAATGGCTTGGGTCTCCCAGGGTCTCATCGTGATGATGAAGATGGAATGTCTTTTTTATTATGTTACCTTAGCTTGTTGCGGTATGTCAACTTGTGTTTCAATGAAGCGCATTTTATCGTGCATATCTCTCAAGGTCTTTTTCTCTTAGCAAGCCATACTAAATAAAAGAAGAAACGGAGCAGTCCCTCAAACGAGGTTGAAGTATGAAGTGTTACCGACTTCATTATCTGAACCTCATCGTACGAGGGTGGATGGACCCCGATGATTGAATCCCAAAACACTCGATTGACAGTATAGTTATTAGGTCTACACTATCGAGCGTATGATGCATGTTAAATGTCATTTGAATCTAGAGTTAATATTACATTAGGCTTAGGAATGCACAACGAGCAAGAGAAAATGTCTCCAATTATTAGGGCCCTAATACAAACAATTACTAACGTAATGTAAGTATATTGGTACTTACACATTTCCATAAACTTGTTGTCATCCGCCAAAATGATGCGTGAATAGGCCTACTTGAAATAATCCAGGCAGTCGATTACACGGCGAAGACGGTGCTATAGTAGCACGCAAGCGAAATTAGTGTTGTCGTAGGATAATCAGTAAAACTTTTAGTGATTGCCCTAACACTGGCGGCTATGGTAGGTTTCCTATGTAGAACTATTGAGGAGTCGATGTCGATGGTTGGGCAGCAGTGCAATTGCCATTTCCCACTGCCACCCAAGGCAGAGTGGATCATTATTTGTCCACGTGCAGCAGCAGCCGCTAATTGAATACCTAACAGTCAGTCCTCTGCAGAATTCTATGAAATGTATCTGCTTAAACTGCGTATGAAGAAAACCAGACTTTTGTGGGCCTAGGCGTAAGTGACCTGTGACCATAGTCTTTCCGGACAGCAGGAACATCGACTTGTGTGAAAACGCATTGCGGCTGTGCACAGACCACGGCATAAATTATCTAGGGGTCAGTGACTGAACTTTACTAGTGGAACTGTGAGTTGATATCTATAATGGAATAATGAATGGAACATATGAAAGAGGAAGACCACATAGGGAATGGCAGATGACTTTGAAGAATGGGGTGGAACAAGTTCAACGACGGTGTGGAAAGAAGTGGCTAGAAAGGTATCCGACACAGGTCTACGGTCGATGAGTCCATGGTTGTTGATTGATTGAACATATGCCAAGTTCACGAAGTCCACGGACAGACGGTATATGTGGCCACATATATAAATACACGAATATATATATGTATGCATATATAATTATGTACATATATGTGTGTATATCAAGGTGGATGTGCATATCGTGCGTAATGTGTGTGTTTGCGCGCGTGTGTGTGTTTGTGAGTGTGAGCACATCAGCGTGGGTTCGGCGGCGCGCCGACAAATTGTCGGCGGCGGGGGCGCGCCGAGTCCGAGAAATCGGCGGCGGCGGCGGCCACGAAATGTCGGCGTCGGTGGCGCGGCCGGCGTGAAGCTCTAGATGATGATAATAATAATAGTAATAATAGCATCTGCGTGTGAGCGTGATCCTGCCCTACTGGCGGCTCTTCCTTTGGAGGGACTGCGAGATACAGACAGCTGAATAGGCCTAACTATGACTAGATAGCTCGATCGATCACTCACTAACTGACACGCTCTCTCGCTAGCAAACCGATTAACTGATATAAATAATTAACCTGTATAATATGTTCTGTAGCATACTATAACGCTGACACTATTTAAATTCAGGTTGTCAAATTTCGATTGGAGCGATTCAACTCATCCCTTACGATCAACAACGACCCCAATGATGAAAACGACTCCTACGTTTGCCAAGTCAGACGATTATGATGATACTGAAGACAGCTTGTCGTCTCTCCACCTGTCAGCCACCAAGCATGGAAGAAAACAATTTCCAAGCATCCCTATTCCACATGGTAAACCCTTCTGCACTTACGAATATAGAACGACGAGCTGTTCAAACTAACAGTTTTGTGTGGATGAATTTGAAGAGTGACACGAATAAATCAGATAGGTAGATGGATGGATGAATAGATGGATGGATAAATAAATTGATAGATAGATAGATAGATAGATAGATAGATAGATAGATAGATAGATAAATAGATAGATAGGCGGAGGCCGACAGGAAGGGAGGGAGCGAGGGAGGGAGGAAAGGCGTGTAAGAAAGTAGAGGGAGGTAGATGAAATGGGAGGTATTCGGTGGCTTGGAGTGAATCGCCTGATGATGACGAACAGAGGGTAGGATGGACGTATGAACGACTTGTCAGTCATTCGGTCAATCCGACAGCAGCAACCCAAAAGAGGGAGAGGGAGAGAGACTGGAAGGAGGGAAGGAAGGGAGGAAGGAGGGCAGGGAGAACGGAGGAAAGAGAGACGGGCGGAAGAGACGCAATTCAAACAAGGACTTCCCGGAAGGATGACGGCAATTAGACTCCGCCGCCGCCGCCGCCGCTGCCTCGATTAGCAAATGGCGTGGCCACCACCACCAGGCACTTCCGCACGGGCAGCCATCCTCCGGGGGCGAAAAGCAAGAGAGGGAGGAGGAGAGCAGCAGCAACAACCAGGGCAAACAGAAGGATGGACGGTGGGCGCGAAGCAGACAGATGGACTGATGTAGAGGACCGGATGAAATTAAATAGAGGAGATAGACACATACAGAGGCAGATACAATGAGACAGACAGATACAGAAGAAAGCTGTGCTTGTCGATGCATTAGATGGTGATGATGATGATGGTGCTGCTATTTGCTCTGGTTGCAGCTGGTCGGTCGGTCGGTCGAGTGAATATTTGGCAGCCAGCATCAGTCGATTCATGATGTATGCAAACACATGCAGACATGTGGGATATTTCCGGTGTTGGCTGTTTCCGGTCTATCGGGCCTTTCCGGTATGGGCTGGTCCGGAAATTAATGAAACCGTTTTTTCTCTCAGAACGCAGCTTACCTGGAATGCATACAGAAGAATTGTTTATTGGGCAAAGCGTTTCAATCACGCAACTTATCAGAGACAGACAGACAGACAGACAGATAAACAGACAAGCAGGCAGACAACCGTAACTGATTGACTGACCAACTTCATATATTAATAACCCATTGACAGGTCAAACTCCTGAAATCAATGAGAAAACACAACATTAATCGGTCTGTGTGTCTGTGTGTGTATCTAGGCCTATGTCTGTCTGTCTGTCTGTCTGTCTGTCTGTCTGTCTGTCTGTCTGTCTGTCTGTCTATCTGTGAAACATGTAATCTAATAACTGCTGTTCACCTTTCAGTTCATGTATGCTAATGAAGTTGTGCCGCTTCCTGTGCGCATTTTTGTGTCTGCGCACCTGCGTTTGTCTGTGTGTTCCTATGCATCTGCGTCTGTCTGTGTGTACCTGTAAGTATGTGAACCATTTGACATTCCATGCATAGATGTTCGATTGGTATGTGCTAGTTTGCAGCTTTGCATTTAAGAGCACGGTCCATGTCTGAATTTCTCCATTTCCGGTCGGTCTTTCAGATCATTCCGTTGTTTCCTTGCTGTGCTTGCCCTCCCGCCTCCCAGTTCCATGTTTGGGAGGAGCGAGGGAAGTGGCGGAGCCGAGGGAACGGGAACAAAGGCGGGAAATAATTAGTCAACTGTAATTGACGCACTAATACTTCCAACGCTTCCGGCAAAATGTCAATTAGTCCAATATCATCCGTTTCGGCTGATTCTGATCGGATGTTGTGCCTGCATGCCACCGTTTAATTCTCCCCCAGTTGCAGGCTATTATGTGCACACACACATACACACACACACACACATATACATACACACACACACACCCAGGTATATATATTTATACAAAGAGAGAGATAGTTAGACAGACAGACAGACAGAGCAGACATACAGACAGAAAAACAGAAAGAGCCTGGAAGTTGTTGGGGTTACCATGTCCATGTATCACAGCAGAAGAGGTAGGGACGGAGGGAGGGAAGAGACCGGGATCGTAAATCTGCCAGAAGCCATGCCACAGCTGTGCATCTGATGGAGTACAGGTCCTGGCTGTGCAGTCACAACTTCCGGTCAGGAAATGGACTTCCATTGTTATGTTTAGTCTGTTTAATATGTGCATGCACGTTGCCACTTTTTCTATGTATTCGAAACCACAATATAACACACGTACCATATACAATATGCAGGTACATAATCATCATAATTATCTGCATCAGTAACAGTACCTCTTAGGAAGCATCAATAGCAGCTATTGTAGATGTTCCGTTGCAGGATAAGCCTAAGTTTGTAGGCCTAGGTGTCGATGCAATTTTCTTCTCTTGGTCCTTCAAAGGTTTTCCTATCGTCTGAATTTGTCTTGGGAGACGAATGCTTGGAATAGATTGACTAAACATAACGTCTGTTGATCGCTACCAAAACTGGAGCAAGCAGTCGTAAATGCTACATTTTGTAGGCTGTTTTGATTGAACAGCTATAGACGACTAGCAAATATATCCTGTATGCTAGGTTATGGTAAAAGATAAAAGAAAATGAAGGCTGATAGCAACTGAGCAAAGTTCTAGGAGAATAAAGTTATAAATAGAAAGGCATAAATCATGACACTTTGAACTTAATGGTTTACCATTTTTGCCTAGATCCACGGTTGTGGTCACGCTTGGACGTCTACAATTGGTTGGAACACATGAAGTCACTGGAGGTTGACCTTGGCGACCTCGACACTGCCCGGTTTCTAATGAATGGAAAGGCGCTCTGTCTGATGACGCCTGCCATGTTCATCTATCGTGTGCCACACGGAGGAAGAATTCTTTACAAAGACTTTCAGACAAGACTCAGTTGGGCAGTTGCAGAGGTCCATCACAAGAAGTGCATCTCCAGCTAAATTCTCATTTCCCTCCCTCTTTCACTCCCTGCCCCCCTCTCTCTCTCTCTGCCTCACTCCCATATTTCATTATAACTAAAGGAGGAATATGAAATGACAATGTGATAACTCCTTTAAGGACTGTGTACAAACTAATTGAAACTACCTACATACATGTAAATAGTACAGGAATCAAATACCTCGCTATATAAATAAAAATAATCCAGCTGAAGTTCTTTGTCTGGTACATCAATCACTTAAAAACTGCTTGAATGACTATCATCTTCTGACATAAATGCGTTTCACTGTAGGCCTATATGCAAAGTCAAGCATGCATATCCACATGTAGCCTATACATTGCCATGTGACGACCTGTTATTGTGTCGTAATACAACATTATAAAAAGTTCTATGCTCGGGATTAGAGACAATTGTGTAGCAACTGGGTCTGTTGTCGATCAAACTCTTGCAATTGACCACAACAGTGTAATAATTAAAATAAGACACTTAAAGTGATTAGATTAGATATCTAAATTGCTTCTCCCAGAGGCGCTCAATGTGAAGAGCCCACGAGAAAAGATGTCTCACGACAAAGGGCAAAGGTAGCAAACCCCAGTAAAAACAATGGAGCGAGTCACAGAGGGAAGATCATTACAGAGTAAACATAACATAGCAAGGGTTTTAAGTGGTTCATAAGACTGTTAGAACTACTGTACATTAACCTGGATGCTTAACAGCCAATTTTCCATAGCTGCTTCCTCTATAAAACTGTGACAGTATTCACCAAGACCCTACTACCATTCAAGCCACTCCATCAGTTTATAATAACTGTTGTACTGAATAATTTTTACCCAATGTTCTTTTTGGCTTCTTCAATAATTAAAACCAGTGTCTCCGAGTTTCCACCTTAGGTTCCCAGAGGTCAACTACACTTCCTCTGTTTGCATACTGTGTTTTATATTTGAACCAGTTCTCTCACTAAAAGAACAATATCATATCTTTCTCATACATGTCTTTTTCAATAAGGTCAATTGCATTGGCTTTAGTGCACACTTGTTAAATGTCAGGATGTAATCTTAACTAAATGAGCATTCGATGAGAAAGACAGTGAAGTTCATTAAGGCAATTCAATGCACCTTGTTATTATTATTAAACGGACGATTTCTAAAGCGCCGTGATGCAGCCATGCCGCTACAAGGGCGCTTCTGTACCAGGAACATCTAACAATTATCCCTAGATTGTTTTGAAGCAGAATCCTATGGAATGCTTGTTTGTAGTCTAAGCAGTTGATAAAGATTATCTAGTCATATTCTAAGCTTTAAAAAAAGGATATTTGTCTCATTGTGAAGATCAATTGTACTTCTTCCCTATTATAGTTTCATTGATTGATTGATTGATTGATTGATTGATGCATACATGAAACTAACTTTAATGGTCTTTATGAACCATCCTATAAAGAGACTGTATTATATAATTTTCAATAGCCAAACAAATTTTGGGACTCACGTTCATGATCCTGTTGTGTTATAGCCAAGTTATAAAAAGTTGTATCACATACACAAGAAATTTAGCATATACAAATATACATAATTATAGATTTGTTTAATAAATACACACTATTATATGCATATAATCATAAGAGCAGTATAAACATGGTCACAGTGGAAAAGACTAACACGAAATCATGAAATATTTATGAACATGTCAACGATGTTTACTATGTTGTGGTATCAATGGTTTTAAGTTTAAATCAACTTAATTATCATGAAACATAAAAATATTGGTCATCCCAACGAAAAGAATGCAATACAGATTCTAGATTGCACACATTTATTTATTCGCTCGTTCTGATCAAACAACTCGAACAGTCCAATTTTGCTTGACTTTGGAAGTATAAGTGTGGAGATATTCAAAGCAAGGTGCCACAACACAGTTCAGATAGATAAAACATAACTTCACTAGCCATCCACACTGACAACGACCCTGCATTCTTTGGGAAAATAATCATAATGTAGAGCAGAATAGTTCAAGCAAGGTAAACCGGGCCAGAAAAAAATAAAGTACATTGCACTGGATAAAAAAAAGTATCAGGTGTTTATCTCATGTAATCAATTTAATAAATATATTTACATTTAGTACATCAAGTTATAAAAATGTCTCTATTCTAACACCTTCAACAGACACATGAAAAAATATATGCATCACCATCTACTTCCTAAGAAATCCATTTACCTAACTAAATGATAGCAAGCCACGTCTTCAGTCATTCATCCGCCTAACTACTAACTCCCATGTAATATGTTTACAGATCAGTAGCTCACAAAATTGAAATGACAATGTAATAACAAGAACCAAAGTATTAGCTGCAACATATTTTTACTAATGTTACTTGTAACATCGTAGCAGCTGAAATCAGAGTATAAATAACACCGAGCAGCAACCCACTCGATCAACTCAATAGCAATGAGTAAAGTAAATTGCATTCTCAAAATTATTTCAAATATGCATGAAGACAGTCATGCAAAGAGAACCTGCTGACCCACATGTGCACAGTTAAAACAAATCTATTTGCAGGATCGGTGGATGTAACACTACAGATCAAATACTAATTCCACAGAATACCTTAAAACCAGTTAATTTGGTGATAACAATCAAAAATGTCTAGTTTAGATATGACGTTCATAAGTATTTAAAAAACTTAAAACGTTAACTGAATAAACAGAATAAACAGCCGTCAGTCACCTAATGGCATAGTTGTGCTGTCGAGGCGTGAGCACTTCTGAGCAAAAAATTTTGAAAGAAGGGTGATATCAAATTTCAGAATTAAAAAAAATAGTTAACTATCAGAGTTTTATGCAACACCACAAGGGCTGAATACCAGAAACCCAGTCTTCTGAAGAAAAAGTTTGGAAAATTTTAATTAACAATTTAGCAAACAAAGAGAAAGTCAGGATTGACATGAAGAGGAACACAAATTAGAAAGCTCAATAACGTTGCAAAAATTATTCTCTCACACACAAGAGCCTAAAACAGTCAAAAAATACTTTTAGCATCAGACTACAGAGCCAAACATCCAAATAGGCATATCAAAGTGATACCAATAGTCATCCTTCAGCCAATAAAATGAAAAGTGGAGAAAAGAAATTCTAAAAATAAGCAACATAAATTCAAAGATGGCAAAGGATATAGGACAACATGGCTAGAAATTCTGCTATGATGACTATTATTTTGATCGAGCTACACAAAAGCCACTTATCAACTTCTCATAGAATGAACGGCTAAAGTTCAAGTCAATGAGGTGAGTTACATCAAACCAGAACTTCGCTACATTTGATTACTAATCATTCTACAGCTAATCCTCTAAATTAAGCATCTTCTTAATTGCTTGAACACAACGACCAGATCCAGCTTTTGCTTCTTGCGACACCAGCACAAAGTTTAGAAACCCATGTGGCAGATCATGAAGCATTTCAAGATGGACAGTCTTCTCAAGTAATCGCAAACGTCGAGCTAACATGAGTGAATCATCCAAGAGTGGATCCAGATGACAAGCCTACACAAGAACACAAATCAAAACAAACTATAAAAACTCAAGCACAAGAAGTAGGGCTGCAGAAGTAAACAATAAATCAGTCAATTAATCAGTTATAATGAAAAAACTTATATTCCACGATTAATCGAATACCACTTGTTATATTCAATAAATTTCCTCTCGGTGTTACAGCCCTTGTGGTTACATAAACAAGACTATAACTATAAACAAATAACAACTAAGTAAAGTAGAGCTGTACCGATTAATCGGCCGGCCGATTAAAGAGATATCAGCAATATCGGATATCAGCAAGATAATCGGCGCCGATATTAAGAATTATTTATTTTATTTTAAATATTATTTTTAGTCTATAAAAGCAAAATGATGACAGCAACATCACTGGGTCTGTGAAAGACGGCATTTCGTTCCGTTCCCATTCCGTGTCATCGAGCCAATGGCTTCTTCAGACCAGTGGTGAGTCCACCCACTGTGCTAGTATAGACCATGGGAATGTGTCAACATAGGTCTTGTGCAGAGTGAGTAATAGTGCCTGCTTATGGGCCACGGAATGGCTGGCCAATTCCAGCCAAGGAGGGGCAGGCCAATTCAACAGAGAAACCGATGAATGTACATCGTGGAGGCATGCCTAATGAATACATGCTAGCTGTCAATCAGATCTCCACAACCCATGGCAGTGGCCTGAGAGGCTGAGACTAGATGGGTGGCTGTGAATAAGGCAGCCGTGCTTTGGCCTTTAATTACCCTGGGCACAGTTGGATGGCATGCAGAGTGTCTAATCTGTATTGCCTGCCTAGGATTTGTCCCCAACTACATGCATACGTCTCTACAGGGCGGGGAAGTGTTCGCTTGTATCACAACAATAGGCAGTAGGTCTATCTTTTGGAACCGGACATCTTGGGAAACACAAAGAAATAATCGGCAAAATAATCGGGTATCGGCAAATGAATAATCGGCAATAATCGGTATCGGCAAAAAGTGATATCGGTACATTTCTAAATAATACTATCTAAAGATAAACAAATAATGCTAATTTTGTATTTTGTCATTACTTGTTATGGGCCGTTCACATATTATATAACGCACAAAATTTCAATTTTTGACCCACCCCCTACCCCTAATAACGTTATATCACAGCAGCTGTGACCCCCCACCCCTATATTATATAACAGACATGCTACCGACCCCCTACCCAATCCCAGAAACAACAACAAAGCATACTAATACCCTACAGCATGATAATACATGGTAGTGACGTAAATTCTATCTAAAAACACCATTTTTGTTTCCCTCCTGTTTTGCACTAGAAATGAGGATTACAGTATCACACAGAATTCATTGGTTTAATATTGCACCATCAGGTATTTATCCATAGGTTCGCGGTACGACTCTGCCTATTTAACAGCGTATGATACAGAGTGTATACTACAACTACAATTGGGTATTTAAGCAAACATAAACTACACATACTATAGAAAATGAAATCAAACATATTGATAATACAAACCAAAATAATTATTTCAAGGAAATTAATTTTAATTTAAACCACAATTATAACCAATCACACAGAATTGAATGTAAGAGTGTATGCACAGGAAATTGTTAAAATTGTAATCAGGAAATTCTTAAAAGTGGATTTATAAACAATAAATCAATTTGCCAGGTGATAGCTGATGGTGCTAGTTTAGGTACACAACATATTGTGAACTTCGATTAAACAAAAAAGGTCAGTGGTACATGGAATTTCCAACTGGCAGGCAAACAAGTAAAAAAGCATAAGCTGAAAAAGTTTGTTATATAACAAAACCTTCAACCTACCCCCCTGTCGCGGGTTTCCCTCTCGCCACTCCTTCTTCTCGATGACGAGAGTACCCGCTGGTTCTTTCCTCTATCACCAAGCTCAGCAACACGACACACGTGATGGTTTTAATATGTATATTTAATTATATATATATACACCCCTCATCCTATCTACACTTACTGGAGTTATAAGTGTCTTTTTAGAAATGTTTCCCTGGTTTACGTTGGAGACGGGGTTCCCAAACTACGTTGATTACCCTTATCGTCAGAACGACCTAGCATCTCCCCCAGTTCCGAAACAAGTCCCGTTTCCTTTTCTTGCTATGCTATATGAATCCTTCTACAGGCGATTTTATTCGCCATCCCAAACGCAAAACTCGTATTTCTATTGGACGACAAATCGCCTACTGAAACTATTCCTAAACCGGGTTGAGGTCCCTAGCATAACGTCAATCACTATGGGTACAGTTAATGTTTGACTTGCGGCTGTAAGGCTGGGCCTGGTCAGTGTCATAGACGAGTAACAGGTCCCAGGGATCAAATTTCATTATTATCGTTATACCGCCTAGTGGGTTGCGCCATTCGTATCGGAATTGTCCCCTATTCATGATCCGTGTCAACCAGCCGGTCCAGACCATATTCTTCAACTGATTCATGCATTTCTTGTCTGTGGGTCGTAGAGATGGAAGAGGTAGGCGTCTGCCTCGAGGTGTCAGGTTTCATTGCTTGACCCTCCGTTGATATTTGCACATTTCTCGCCGTCTGTATTGAGGTCGTTTGCCATTAGGTGAAACCCAATTGAATCTCCTTCTCGGGTTTCAGGTAGACAACTTCATTCATAGTCCTCCCAGTTTTCTGCTGTCGGACGATGACTTTTATATAGCGCCAGAATTTCGCGCGTGACACCCCCCACCCTGCACAGTATAACGCTAACAAAATAGGAACCCACCCACCTACTCCTTGAGCGTTATATAATATGTGAACGGCCCCTTATTACTATAAAGGGCTACATTCAATTACAATTAACTATTAATTAATCATTAATTTTTAAATAGTTAACTATATAAATTGTTTATCATTAACAGCCCTAATAGCAAGTGATATATCGAAAGTACACACACTAATGTTTAAATTGAAAGCACAGACAAGCTTTGAATTGTGCAGCCTTCAACAGAGAGTCAGTACAGGACACAGTGTTTCTCTGGCTGCCAATCAACTGCTTGTTGATTGAAGCCATCAAATGCAAATAATTTGCTCAAGACCATGACACAGAACTTGAATAGTAGGTTCAAAATTTTGACCATTTAATCCATTTTTACAACAGAATGCTAGACCTCTAGCCTTGTATATCATATGATTAGAAGGCAAATAAAGTACTTAGAACTTACCAAAACATACACAGGACACAGCTGTCTCAGGAGATCGTCAGAGGCTAGTGGCGGTGAAACATAAGGATTATTGGCATTTTTTATGTTCCTTGAATTCTCCATTGGACTCTGAGCAAAGTGACATAATTTGGCATAGTTGGACATCAGGGGTGAGCTGCTGTCTGGAAGTGGCATTAGTATAGGTGAGCCTCCATATGCATCTGAAATGAACTGTGGTGATGAAACCGTATGATGCAAATGGTCCACTGCTTCAAATGTGCCTCTGGAGGAAGCAAATGACGTAGAGTGACGCGAAGACAAGATTTCATTTTCATCAACAGTGCCATCAATGTTTAATTCTGGCCCTGACTGTTCATCGCTACTCATGCCAAATCCAACACTCGAACGAAGTGAATCAGATTCTTCATCGCTTGATTCTTTCAGAGCAAATGCTGAATCTGACCCAAAATTTGATCTGTTATCTGAATCCAACAGCGAATTACTGCTTAACGTACAAGCCGTCTTGTCCAAGTGTTTTAAACTACTCTCCGAGTTTGTTACACTACCAAAATCCTGTTGTTCGCCGATATCGAAAAATCCAGAGTCTGCTCTGCGGTGACACTGGCGAGAGCGATTGGAAACCGAAGTTGGTTCAAAGGGAACTGGTTTATAACATTTGGTAATTGCCAAGAAATTGGTGGAAGATTCTCCAACTTCAAAATTGTCATTTCTCATCAAATTAACGTCCGATATTCCACTGCAAGAATTTTGACTTTGTAACTTCAATTTATCTTGCTCAAATTCATCTACTGCATCTATCCACATCTTTTCTTCAGTTTTGTCCACATTATGCTGCTTCATGTCATCATCTTTAGCTTCGCCAGTGTAAGCTGTTTTAACAAAGCGATACATGACATGATTGTAACCACAGCACTCAAGAAGTATCATCAATTATTTATCTGCTCGACTCCCAAAAAAACCATTAATATTGTATACAACAACACTTCATCTGTTCTGCAACAATTCAAATTAGTGTTCTTTACAAAATTTTCATGTTTAAGAGCAAACAACATTATAGGAATAACCATCAATTTGGGAATTATAGATATTGCTCCATTGTGAGTGCAATACAAACAAGTGTACTAAATACAAGTCTTGGAGATTTTTATAAAAGAATTTATTGCTTAAATTTATAAGCAACTTAAACAGCATGACACAATGACACTAAATCGATCCTGAAATGAATTTCTACCAGAGCATATCTCTAAGACAGCATGTAACCTTAACCGCCAATGCCCTGCTTTTTCAAGCTTCAGCAAATCTTCTCTGCAATTTGAATGTAGATATTTAACCAGCATAATAAATAACTCAAAAGTATTCATATCCAATACAATGCACATGATCTGCTTCTGAGATAAGTAATTAGGTAAGTTTATTCTTTATTAAATAAAGTGCCAATCCACACTTTGGTGTATACGCACTAGATAAATATAACATTAGAAGTTACCTCTTAGGCAAAGGGCAACAACACCAAGAGGCAGAAGAGGATCCATAAGCGACAGAATTCGAGATGGAGATGCTATATATTTTACTAGAAGACCTCCATAGATTGAGATCACCGCATCTGGTTGGCGCAGTCCACATGATGCCAGACGCATAGCAACAGACAAGGCTATGTTAGCACCAGCACTGTCTCCAACAATACAAATCTTCTCTGCATGTGAACCTGTAACAAGAGCAAAGAAAGATGGCATCCCATATATTTATATATATATATATATATAATTCATTAAATGAAATCTTCAGACGGCTCTGCATATTCATTGTTACATGCAAATGTATCCACTTCCTTCATTTTTCCTTGTTCATCAGCAAGCCATTATTATGACACAAGTAATTCCCAAAGAATTTTAAATGAATGAGTCAGATTTCTACAATTTGGGTGGCACTTATAACTGGAACATGTAAAATTCAAGACCATGGTAGCAGAATTATGTAGCAGATTATGCACTTTAACCTCTCAGAGTACTTGAAACATGTCTATTAAAATAAAATATTTTTTTTGAATAATGCCATTTTGCTTAAATGGAATAACTTTTATAATGTTTATATTACTTGAGATATAGATACCAAATTCGGCAAGTGCATTTGCAATAGCTGCCGTACAAACGTGCCATATTTGCAATAAATTGGTTTTAAAAATAGCTGATGTCAAGCAGAATATGAATAATATGACTAACCTTCACATACAGTTCTCTCAAGTAACAATTTATATAAACTGTGAGATTGAAAATTCAATAACTTCGGTTGTATGTGAGGTATAAAAAAAGATGAAAACAGTTTTGAAAAGATCAATAAAGCATATACAAGATGGTGTAAAACTATAAACATTGTAAAAATCAATTTTAAGTTGCGACTAGTTTTACAATAATGGGTCACATACATACATACATAATCCAGGAACAATAAACACAACAACATAAAAAATTTAAATGAATCCCAGGTAATAATTTACATGCAAATCAGGAAGTCAACATATGTTTGCATTCATACCCAGTGTGAGACAGTTTTTCAGTGCCCAGCAGTAGGCAAAGAAAAGCTCTTCTTGCTGTCTAGGAAAATGACTTTCTGGTGCCAGCGTGTAATCAACACTGAGAATGGGAATGCCAAGATCATGAGCCCAGAAATTCAAGTACATCTACAAAATAGTAAAAAAATAATAAAAACATGCTTATAATAATAATAATGTTAGTAATAAAAAATTGGTGTTAAAAGAATAGCAGTCACTTCTTCTATTCTATTCTATTTACGGATTTATAAAGCGCCTCTCACAGTACAACCTAATCAGAGGCGCTACTGTATCTGATCATTTATAAAGTGCTTCTCACAGCATAAGCCTTTCAGTGCAATGTACTTCCAGTGTATATATTTGTTTAATGGATCTGAATGTCAAACCGCAGTCAGTTAAAGACAAAAGGAAAGTTCTAAGGTGAGAGAAAGAGACAGAGATGCAACCAGAAAAGATGATAGAGCAAAGAGAAAAGGGAAGACCATACAATAGAGAGGACGAATGCAAGCAAATGACCAGCATTTAGCCATTGTGGTTCTAACACGAGTAACACAAAGGCCAGAGGACGAAATGACGTAGCAGAAAGAGGACGGAAAATTATTTGATTAGAAAGATATTTGGAATATGATCCAACTGGGATTTAAAGACAATAGTGAGAACTTCGAACTTGATATGTGCAGAGAGGGGTAGCCAATGAAGTTGTATAGCCATAAATGTCAAGATGTGAGAGAAGCAAGGCAGGAGACCTACAAGTCTCTCAAGTGCAGCGTTCATTACAGACTGAAGAGAGGGCAAACGAACCTTAGATTAGCCAACAAGGAGGAAATTGCAAAAGACTATGATATAACAGACACAGGCATGCACAATTGAGAAAAAGTAAGGACTCAAACAGATCTACGAATAGCAGATATATAGTCTCTTCAGCTATCAATGAGATGAAACCGACGGCATTTAGCATGATTTCATTTACATTGCACTGATAAAAGCAGGCGCCAAGCCTCTCCCATGCCATTTGCTCAGCTGCTTTACTTTCCATAAACTGCAAATTTTCCGATGTGTGATGATTTCTTTTCTGCCCCAGTGATATAAACAAAGGTGTTCATTATATAGAAAGATAAAATTGATCAATTCCTTCTTCTCTACACCCCTACACTCCTTCCCTGCACATATGAGCAAACATAGAAAAAGGTCAATGCTTATAATTTGAACGGCTTATACCTGGTGTGAAGCTGAAGACTGTGCCACAAATCCTCCACCATGGCAATGTATAATCAGGTATGGACTTTTCTCCAATGGTGCCTTCAGAGAAGGAAGTCTCAAACTATATGGACTAAACCAAGCCTCCTAAAATGACAACATCACACAACATTTAGACTCAACTGAACAAAACCATTAAACATAATGCAAAGAGATAGACTAAATATTGTACAGAAAGTTTCTCAATATGTCAGTTGGTCATGCTTGTACTGCAAAGGAAATCACAACAAACTAGTGATAAAAAAATTGGGAACAGCCTGAGTTTTTAAATGGCATGGTACTGCATCAAATGCCATGTGACACACACAAGTAGTTACATTCACATAGCACACCATCTACCAGAAGTTCATAATATTGAATCAATTTCTCTCATAAGTTTTTTGGACGATTTTTAACAAAACATGCTAACTTAAGACGATTGTGTATGTTAGTCTCAGTGCAACGCTTGTAGCTGATTTTTCGACCATGCTCCATACAACATGTCAAAAATGCAAGACATTTCAGAAATAAAATAATGCCCCATAATATAAAATCATCAAGGTCACGATTAAGATTGTTCTTTTTCGCCAAAGAATAGAGCACAACTTCAGTATGATTGTTAATTTTAAAACATACAAATACAGCACCTAAATGACAATAATCGATCATATTAAAAACAACATTTTTATTTGTAGATTACGTCAGACTAGAAACAATCACATAAGTTCACTTGATGAATATCAGTAGAAAGCTGGAGCTACTTCCTTAACAAGGTCTGTGAAATTCTGTGTCTTTGTATCAGCACAGTAACGTAATTGTTGAGAAATAAAATACCGCACCTGGCCAGATCGGTATTCTGATGAGATGAGCCTAGCCATCACTGGACCAACACCTGTATGTGCTGAGGGCGGTGAGATCACCATGTGTCCTGATCCATCAGCAAGAGGGAACTCAAATGGAATGGGTTCAATTGTTATGCGTTTATTCACAGCCATACTTGGACACATGTAAAGCGGCACATTCTGAAAATACAAGAATTCAATAAAATAATCAACTACTGTTGAATAATCCAAACTTCTGCCCAATAAGAAAACTATGTTCTAATTTGATAATAACAAAACAGAAAATATATAAGATTTAAAAGACATCAACTGCACAACATTCGTCTGGCAATGTTACATATCCTGAGAAATCTATTACGGTAATCGATTTGGCCACCCTCGGACATTTGCCTTGGCCAAATATCCCGCTCTTCGGGACTATTCGGAAGTATTCGCCTTGGCAAATAGTACACACAAATAGTTAAACAGAAAAAATGTTAATTCAATAATTTTTTATAAACATTTAACAATCTAAAGACGAAAAAAAATTGTTAAGCTGTGTTAGTAGTTATTATAGGCACAAATAATATTTTTCTAATTTTTCAATACGCGAACAGCAAAAGCGATGAAAGTTGCAAATTTTAAGCTTAGCCTTCAGATGGTACCTGCCAGGCCATAGTTGGCACCACTATTCGGTCCGTACCCGGATCCGGCAAATAGTGCATCCAAATACTCGAATTTGGCACTGGATGTAAAATGTCGGTTATAACCAATTTAAGATTTCACAAATTAAACTTGCAAACTCACTACTCAGTAAAAGAATACAGTCAAAAATTGTAATTTTAAATATAATTAACATACATGTACTGTAATGTAAACAAGCCAGGCAAAACAAGGTGTACTTGGAATTGCAGTTGTCTCAAAATAAATGAGTAGATTAGATAAAATAAGTATTGTACAGTAACCCATATAATATTTATTCATTCATATTGAACTTTTATATAATGCCCCTTCCAAAAAACTACTCAAAAGCGCTCCTACCTCCGGCACAGTGAAAAATAACAGTGTTAAGGTGAGAAAAGAACACTAGAGAGAAGGTCCTGGAAAAGAGGCAACTGTCGAGAGGCAGGCCAGCCTAGATCGAGGGGTCCACCACCGAGGAAACGTGGTTTTGTATATTGGAGGTAAACTTGATGAACAAATGAAAACATGTGACATTTCTAGCAGAGTTCTTTAGAGCAAAGCTGTGCAGCCTATAGCTATAGCTTTGCTTATATTAGTTGAAAATCATTTTCCACATAATGGAAAATAAGAAATTGTGTATGAATTCCTTGAAAACAGATTTATGTCTTACCTGCATCACACTGTTTTCTGGTAGAGACCAAAAGGATTTACAGAAATAGATGTCACTAGTCCTAGTCATGTTTACCACCTGAAAAATAAAAGAAACATAATAACACAAACTGTAGCACACACAAAGCTTGGCAAACTTCTTATAAATGACTCGAAAGTTAAAGAGAGTCAGTGAGCACAATAACCATTACATTTTCAACTTCCATTTTTGAGGCATCAAAGACAATGTTCACTGCGTCAACCGCAACCTGTCATTCTCAGAAACAATTTCAAAAGATTGGCAGCAACAAACAATGACACCATAATAATTATTACTCATTCATCCCATAGAATCTTAGTATCAAGTTTTAGATAATGCATCTAGGAACACAAATTTGATAACAACAAGTTTAAAGCATATTCTCTTCTTTTTAGCGTAGCTGGGATTGGGAGCGCTCCTGAGTAGCAGCCTAGAAGGGGCACTATATAAATCTTTGTAATGAATGAATGAATCATTATTCCATATATATATATTGATCAATTTCATAATTCTGAAGCTTGTTGGTTACCTGCTTTGCTCTTAATTCTGGATTAAGCAGATATTTGCCACAGCTAAGCACAGAGTTAGCCAGTCTCATCAGACTGCGATTGCTCTTCTGATATCCATCACCATAACACGCCATAGCAACATTGATGGTTGTCAGAGGACGACGCATCGACTCACAGAACTAAATCAACACAAACAACAACTCAATCAATAAGAAATACAAATATTATAACCAAACAGCTAATTGAACTATGGCAGCAAAACAATAATCACAAATTATCTGTAATGAAGTCAAATTACATCCATATGTGCATTTATATTGTATTTTTTTGTCAATTAAATTAACTGAACTACAGTACTCTACTCACAAATAGAAAAATCAACAGAAAATAATATATATAGGACTTTTCATATTGATGAATCTTAATGCAAAGTTATCCTAAGAAACACAATTAACGAATTAACACGCATTTTAGGTAAACCTAACACCACTAGTGCACCAGTAAGCAGCCAAATGGTGGCAACATCGATCTATGCTGTCACAAATATAACATTTATAACTATGAAAGTTAGTCTATGAGCCCAGTGGTGTACCTGGCTGAGGGGACTGGGATGCAGAACCTCTGAGGCCAGGACCACAAACCTCAGGGTATGTGTAGATCATATGAGACTTACATTACAAGTCTTCATACATAATGTATTTCCAACTCGATTTCATGTATTTGATTCCTGACTTAATTTATATCAGAAAAATTTATTTGTTTCAAAGGTCTTCCTCAGAATCTGCTTGAAGTTTAAAATACACCTCAAACCCATATCACTTACTTTTTGTGGTGTTTCAGGTTTTTAACAGCAAAGCAATATCTAGACAATCTGCATGCGCATTAATTTGAAACAGTGTGTCAACCCCACATTATATGTCAACAAACACAGTAAATAAATTTCCTGTGCAGCATTCATACCTGAAAGCCAAGACATCGACCATAGAAAGATTCTTGAGAAAGATATTCCACTTCTTGCAACAGTCGTTCCGCCACCTTGTACTGTTCTGGTGACAGGGTATTCTCATTCGGAAAAAGCTCTCCTTCATTGCAATACTGGACCAGTTTTTGCAAATAGTATACACATGCTCTGAGCTGGCCAAGAGTTGTTACAAATGCCTCCAACTCTTTGCTGTAATGGTTGGCCCGGAATAAGTATGACTCTCTATTGACTGTAACATACCTAAAAACAAAAGAAAATCTAAGTAATACTCCAAGTGGCAGCATTGATATTAAAGTGAAAGCAGCATCATCTTCACTTGGTGTGAATGGAGGCCAAACAATCTTTCTCACCATACTATTATTAACTAATATCATCCTATCAATAATTTTTATCTGTACTAGGCTGGCTGGCTAGTCCTTTCGCTTGCTGTGTGTCCATCCCACTGGCAGTATTCAAACACTTATTATGACTCAGTTAGCTAAACGGCTAACGTGGAATCAAATTCTTGGAACAAATTTCTGCACTTTTGGAGATTTGTAACCAGGTCTCTCAGCTTACAGTTAAGGATGAACAGAAACTGATCTCTGCTTCGTTTCATAGTACTCGGCATAAACTCGGACTAAGCCAAACAATGGGTAAAAGTTTTAAACAAAATTGGCCTTCTATTTGAAAACGAAAATCAGATTATTTTATTTACAAAACGACAATCGAATTAACTAGAAACGTATTTTGAAAATGAAAATAATATTGTTTTATTTACAAAGCGATAATCGACCTAACTAAAAACAAAAATACTGTCACTCCTATTACTTACTAGTTACTACTTCCTAAGCAATGTAAGGGATGATCGACGACAGAAAGATCAAGACAGCAAGCAATGTTCACCATGCTGTAGGGTTCAAACAAAAGAGGTAGTCCACACAGAGTGGCTGGATGATATTGCTGACTGGGCAATAGACGACTTCAGGAACTGACTCACTTGGCTTCCAACAGACACCAGAACCTGACAAAAATGGCATCGGACATCTACGGGCACTGCGCCCATGATGAGTGATATATATATATGTATATATTATATATATATATATACAGTGTGACACAAACACAAAATATAATAATATATTTTTACCTGGCGAGCGTCATAATTCGCAGACAGCACCTTTGAATTACAGTGATCATACTCCTATAGCCGTTACCAGGCTGTGACTTGTCGAAGTCAAACCGCGGGGCAACGCTGAGCAAGGTGTTAACTCCGAGAACCAATCCGTTGTCCAGGTGGTCCAGAAGCTGGGAAAAGGAGCCGTAGAAACGCTCGTTTGCAATTCCTGGAGCGCTTTTAAAGTACGTTCGGTTACAAATTGCTAAAGATCGAACTTCCATAAATAATCGGGATAGCTGTCGTCGATGGACGTCATCTGCAGTTTCATCGTTCGCCATTTTCAGATTCGATGAGAATCTTATTTCCTATAAATTAACGAATTTACGTCCCATACAGACACAAATTCAGACTAAAAGTTTTGAAATACCCCAGCAGCTCCGAGTTTACATTAATAATTTATCACTGTATGTGCCAGCATATCTACGTTTTCGCTCATTTGACTTTAAAAATAAAATCTTCTAAGCAGACTTTAACTATAAAATAAATTTAGGTCCACGATCAAACACTTAGGATGTTTGTAAAGTTATACACTATTTATATATAAAATAATTTAAAATTTGTCGAGGCTTACAATCGACATCAGCCGCTTGCCTGATAACCCTTAACCAATGGGATCAGAGTCATCCGACATCAGAGGGCGGTATTATGCAAATAAAGGCAGTGCGAAACAAGATGGCAATGACAACAGGTCACGGCCAGATCCACAATAAAAGGCTCAGCTGGTCACGGCCCTCGACAAGTGGGTCTTGCGTCGTATTCATTACGTCATGCGTTTAAGAATCCAGTGTTCTGTAACCCAAATAAACATTACGCACGAAGGCGTTAAATATTATGTTAGAATAAATCTGGGACGGATTCAGCGCTCGTGAATAAGTTGGTGTCATGTGCTTAGATTTATAAATGTAGAGATTACGCCTATAAGCACACGTGGCCAATTCACCAGTTAGTTTATCTATACGGAGACCGGGTCACAAATGACGCTTGTGCAAAAACATTTTTTTGCCGTTGGGTCTATAGGCCTACTGAAAATACCTAAAGAAACGCTTACAATGTTGTCGAAAATAAAGTTGTGCATAATGACAGAGTTCATCTATAGTTATTGCTATAGTATAGTAGGACCATTTGAAGTCTATTAAAGGTCTATAGTAGGACAATCGATCGAAACAAAACGCGCTGAACTTTCAAGCTATCAGTTTGTGGTTTTACTCTTGTACCACAATTCGGCGGCGGCATCTCTGGACTTTTCCAAACAGATGAGCCGCAGAGGGAACCTGACTGAGGGACCATTTAATTCGGATGTCTGGTTTTACAAATTAGCTGAAAGTCGACTAAAATTTGGAGGCGCCAACGGGGGTGTGCATAAACTCTTTCGTACGTGATTCGAAATGGTGCTAGTGTTTCAGCTGGTCTCCAAGACACAACTTTTTGTGGTGACTGCAGACGTTTCGGTGTTACAGGTACAAGGACCAGCTGTGCTCGGTCTTCTCCAAGTTGTAGATATACAACCCAGGAATCTATTATTTGAGGAATGGGAATACTCGTCAAATTTTCGACTACACGTTTTCCTCATAGATGTCGCCCCAATTAAAATTTTGCTTCTATTTGAAAATAATTTTGACGTTAATAACTTCCAAAATAACTTTTTATTTTTACTTACAAATTAATTCGTCAAAAATTACTTTTTTTCATTTTACTTTCATAGCACTTCGTCAATTTTCTTTCATAAATAAATGTTATCGAAGCAGCTTGATATGTTGAAAAGATGTGAAAATTCTTGCTCCCGATTATCGCCCAACAGGAACTTTCCAGTCATTTGAGGTCGACGTGAAGAGAATAATATTGTAGCCGTAGGCCTACATGGCTTCTAAAACTTCTGTAAATGAGCTGGGATTCCGCGACCTCGCTCTTCACGGCTTTGTAAAAATATCAAGGTTATGATTACAATAGTATTTACGATTGGACTTAACTGACCAAGCGAGCGGGATGTTGAGTTAGTCTGCGTTGATTGTTAAACTTGCTGATTAGCACACGTTGGCTTTCACGGAAATAAAGAGCATTTTTCAAGCATCGACGCGCTACGACGTACATGTTGACAAATTCTGTACTGTAGTTACTTCGCCGACAGAGGCAAGTATAACATCATTCTACATTAGTATATTCTGAAAATCTGCCGCAAACCGCAATAAGCTTTTGTAGCGGGTTTGACACTAATCTATTAACAGAACTGCAAAGTCCATGCCGATTACTGAGTCTTTACGTAACGCGAGTCTGATTTTTAAAATGGCGTCCGTGTAGTCTGGTGCCTCCAGCGGCAAAGGTGTAAACCGTCGTAATTATAATTATAACAAATGCACCACTCGAAAGCCATGCGCATAACACCAGTTTGTTCACAACTTGATTTGTTCACCAACCTGTTTGGTGGGGAGTTGCCAATGTACAGTAGCGAAATCGCCTAAATGGTGTTCTAAGAAAACTGACCCGTTCTGGCTTCCTTCCCGTTAATGTTCCTTCTTTTGAACAGCACTGCTCTAAAGCTGACGTTGCTCTCTTCCGCTCAGCTATGTCGAATCCATGTCAGTTTATACATTTGAAAAGAGGTCTTTAATCATGCAAATGTTATTTGACTTTGTTTGAAATTGTAAGCTATTATGCATTTGCTGGTAGTCTAATATAGAATATTCTTACTCACTTACTTAAATTACACTACACACATGAAACTTATATTTTGAGACACACATTGAACTGCGTTATCCAGATTTCTTTGAATATGAGACTAAAGGACTGGTTTGGTAGAATCCTATTGCTGACACGTTTTGTCTATTTGCTATTTCTGTTAGCGTTGGTATATTTGTCAAGAGAACTTTCAATACGAGAATGATCTTTGACCTTGTTTAAATTTGATACTATTGTTTAAACATTTTGTAAGCTATTGTGTGGAAACAAGGTTAGGAAGAAGGAATTGCAGATACAGAGCTTTCAGTGGACACTGATGGAGCAATGGTTGATACATCTTTAAATTCCGAGTCTGCTTTCCAGAAAGTTAGAGGAGACAGATCAGTATACGGATTAGTCGCAGGTGGACCTGAAAGGCCTATATTAACTGAGATCGTGAACTCGACATTATATTTAATAGGCCTACTACAGCGCCTGCAAAAGCGAAGTCGAGTGAACCGCTTTTAGCAGCGCTTAATTTAAAAAAAATCGATGGGTAGAGGTCAAGATCCCGAGGCAAGCAGCCTGAAGCAGGCAGACATCCTGGCGGCTGAGGTTCAGAGTTGGACAGCGAAGAAGGAAGGGGAAGAGGAGGCATACGGAAATCATCAAGACTAAGGCACAGCTTAATTCATGTATGGCGATCACTGGCTTGATTTGAATTCACATCGATCAGAGGCGTCGAGATCTATAGGGGGGCGGAGGGGTTCCAGAGGCAAATTTAAAATGCCTCCAATTCTAGGCAGGGATATCTTGTGAGTATTAGGGTTAGGACTTGGGGTTGCTGGAGACTGGGGTTTGCCTCTATCACCTGGAGGGGATAGACACCTCTGACATCGATCCCTGAGGGTGACCGTTCATTTCGTCGCAGATCGGTTAAGGTCAGGCTAAGCATCATGAGGGTCGGTTAGGGTCAGGTATATATGCGTGGTGAGGGTCGGTTAGGGTCAGGTTATGCATGGTGAGGGTCAGAGGCGTCAATTCCCTCTGAGTGATGGGGCAAACCACCTATCCTAAGTGCCAGGAAGGCAAGATATTCCCCCTTAAGACGCAAAAAATATCCCCCCCTTCTACCTGAAATTGGAGGCATTTGTCTCCGGACCCCCTAGGCCTCTGAACGCCCCTGCATGGTGAGGGTCGTTTAGGGTCAGGGTTAGTGTGGTTTTTTAAAATGCGACGAAATGATCTGCTACGAAATGAACGGGAACCATCGCTGATAAATAGGTACGTGCATGAATGTAGCCTGTATGAACTTTTACAAAGCTGATATCAGATCGATCATCGATCACTTGCATAAGAGGCTCAAATTGGTTGACGATTCGTCAGTCGACTGTTGTCGTGTTCTCATAAACGAAAACAACGCGTCTATAACTCATAGTCTAAATCAATAGTAGGTCAAGGGTCTTCTGTGTACTTACAGGCATAACAAGTTTCATATATGAAATTTTGCGTTTGTGTCATTTTTTTGCCATTTTCTCGAAATTGTGAGTTGTGACAGCCACCTGTGTTTGACAGAGAATCTCACTTGCGTTTGACAGAGAATCTCACATACGGCCTCGACCCTGCTCATTTTTCAACGAGAGTTTGATCGGTCGAGAATCGTACGCCTCTGAGAAAACCCAGCTTCGGGAAGCTAACCGTGGTTCGCATGCTCTCTCATGCAGTGGTTGCCGATGAGCTGTATATTCTAAATATTCTAATTAAGTCTGCCTTATTAAGTCTAACGAGACACACTGTCAAGGTCTCAAATCGTTGGTATGAACTTGTCACAATTATTAACTATTTATTAAATATCTTACCTCCAAAATGTAGTCTTAGCTTTCTAATGCCTATTGATTTTCCAAGTAGTGGCTAACTGCCAACTTCACTGAGGACTTATATGCCTACCAGTTGGATGACTTGGGACTGTTTGCCCTTTCATGTTTGTTATGCTGGGGCTCCAAATAAAGGCAAGTCTGCCGGCTGAGCCACACTCAGCAAACAGAAATTATACTATGTACATGCATGAATGTCTTGGTCAGTCAGCTCTGTCAAATCCTTCCTTGTAAGAATGTGGCTTTGGTATTGCAGTCAAAACAATCATTGTCAGCAAAGGCTGTCATATTGCACTGGTGAATGAATTTCTCCATGATGAAAGGAAAAACAGAGTTAGAAATAATTCATTATGTCATTGTTTAGCATATTATAACCACACCAGCACTGATGCTATAACCACAAACAAAATCTATGTCATTTAAAGTCCATCCAGTCACAGAAAAAATTTAATTTCACCAACAACCTTCTTCACAGATGCACCAAGCATTGCTAAGAAATATATATATAGAAAAAATATGCTGCTACATTCAGTTGTTCAATGTACAAATGGATCAATTATGACAAGCAATAAAAATTATTCACATCGGGTGCTCAGTAAATTTATGAAAAATCCCAAACACTGTTTAAATTTATAACTGCTCATAAACTGTGAAAAAGAACTCGGTATTGGTTAGTTGGGTAAACCAGAAATCCAGCTCAGAGATAAGAAAAAAAATTCTTACAGCATGCCTGATTCTAGCACATCTGCACTGCCAAAATAACCGAACTTTATTGAAATAGACAAACAACTATTATCTGTCTTTTACTCAGATGGGTTACACGGGGCCATCCACATATGACAGACGAAGAAAGGAGATTTCTAATTTCAGTGAATTTGCGTACGGGTGCGTATGGTGGGGAGAGATCTCAAAAATTTGTTTTCAAGTACGCAAATATAGCCGTCTAATTATGACGTCCACAAATACGGAATATTAGAATCAGAACTGTAAACCCAATTACAGACTATATTCCTGCATAATCAATTTCATGTACCATTAAAACTTTTCAAAATGTAAGTGTTGTTATTGTTTTATTTCTTTATAATAGTTAAAAAATTTAAGCTGTTAATATGATGCTTAAGAAATAAATAGCCTGCGGTAAAATAATGTCTTATATATATGTTTTTAGCTATTTAACCTTTGCATTGGGGGATTGGAGCTCAGATGTATGTAACATGTGGATGGACCCCCAAGTCCTCAATCAACTCTTCAGGGTCTATGCTCTCCATCTCTTATCCTTCTCTGCCATCTTATGCAGTTCATGAAGATGAGCACAACTTCTGGCCACACACACACACTACATAACCACATTCATTGTGGCAAAAGCTTCCACCACTATCTACAACATATTGGTCAGTGTATTATGGAGATGGTTCCAGGACACCTTGCTCCACCAGCTGAAACCTACCTTGTGCTCACAAATTCCTCATCATAAGTCATACCCTTAATCCAAGACAGCACAGCAGAACTTTTCTTAAACTTCACATTTCAAAACAGCAGTGCAGAACAATTCCACCTTTCCTAATCACACCATGTCTGCTGGTCACAGACAGAAAACTTAACAATCCACAACAAAATAATAAATAATTTAAGTAATTTAAAGACCAAATAAACAAAATTATTATACATCCAGAGCTACACTATGTAGATTTCATATAGCATCATCTGTTTGGGGTGTTGCAGTGGAATTATTTGTACCTCAGAGTTCTATGTCATCTTATCAACAAGGATACTCCTAGAACTTACTCATTTCAGCCAATGTACATAAATAATACAAAACCAGCATTTTACACCCAAGTATGATGCAATTCTCGTACAGGTTTCCAGCAATTTTCCATACAACATTCAACAATTATACCATTCATAGCTTCTCATGTTTGGGCATCCCTTAGTATTTGTTTGATTAGTATTCATTTATTCAATGTATCAATCAGGGTCTATGCTCTATGTTGTTCTGTTTGATCGTGGTTGAGTTGGGAGCGCTTCTGAGTAGAAGACCTTGAAGGGGCGCTATATAAAAATGTTGTTATAATAATAACCAATCAACCCATCATGTACAGATTCTTCACTTTTGGCATGGCTTGGCAGATTTTGTGCATCAAGTCATACAGATACATTCAACAAGAAATTCTTTCTAGCTGCCAATCGAAAAATTAAGTGGTATGCAATCAATAATCACTCAGAGCATGGACTCAAAAAGATTTCGTTTACATGATGAATTTTAAAGCTGCATTGAGACGAGGAAACAAACCATAATTACGCTCATATTTCTTTGGCATGTTACATATGAACATGCACAATGATGAGTCAAGTGAGCGATTGTTGAAATTCGTTAAGTGGACCTGATTGTCAGTCAATCCTTTGGAATTTTTGTCTATTTACAAGTCAGTGAGAAACAGGAAACTGTTCTAGATTTACAGAGCAAAGTGAAGTCAGTTCTCCCCCTCAATGATAGCATCATCACCTGTCATGGAATTGAAGTCATTCTCTGTTAAACATATCACTCGTGTAGCAAATGCTTCATCTTTAACATTGCCATGCACATCCTCGAGGCATTGCATTTCTAGATTGCTGTTGTCCATTCCTGTGCTTGTGACCATGCTTGTAGAAAGCCCAACCTTTCGATGCGTCCTCATGTGCTTAGTTAAATGGTCACTTCGCATAAATTTCTTCTCACAGTCCTGACAAGTGAATTTCTTTTCACCTGTAACACAAAACCAAAATAAAATACAGACCAGGTAGAGCATAAAAAAACAGAAGCAAACTTTTAATTAATTTACATTCCATGATGCCTACACAAAAACCATGCAGATGGGTAGCAAAAATAAATACTAAAAGAAAAACAATTAAGTCTTACCACATTTTCCTGGCTGTAATCTACTAAACTTGCACAATGCTATAAAACAAATCTTTGACAGAGATGTCTATATTTGAAGTGACTTAATTATTGTAGTTGTTCATACTAATCTATCTTGCACATTTTCCAAATTGAGGATATGTTAACTACTATTAAATATTTAATTTTTTAAGTTTAGTAATGTATTGCCTCTATGAACGAACTCATCCATTTTATTAAACTTTAAAGCAAGTAGATGCACTGAAAATGTTGATATTCCTAACAATATTGTATTGATTTTCAATAAAATCTCAAAGTGAATATGCAAAGTTTCAATCTTTTATCAATAAACAGATACACAGATAACTTGTTTAATTTTTTTTTAAACTATAGGACAAAAAATCTGAATATTTACAGGCTACAACTAAAAGTATTAAAGTTCAAATAAATAAGTTCAGCTTCTACCTGTGTGAGTTCGTTTGTGTCGCTGCAGTTCATCAGATCGAGTGAACTTCTTGCCACAATATATCCAGTTACACATGAAAGGTCGATCACCCATGTGCCACCTATTAACATAAAATCAGATTGTTTCAACAGCAGCAGCAGTCAAACAAAGGGGCACATTTCTTCATAATTTATAAAGCTCACAACAGGTTGCCCTTGTCATGTGAGAAACCAGGAGAACGAATTAGGTACCTGTTTCAAAGAGGTGACATCTACCCAAATGAAACAATTTATACAATCACAAATATGACACACAGAAGTTCATATTTATAATATCAAAGTGTAATAATCAAACAAACATTGCTACAAAAGAACAAAAACCAACCTGCACAAATGTTAAAAGGCATTCAACTAAGATTACAACATGTCAAGTGTCTACATATTCATCAATTACATTTCAGATTTTTCAGATTCTCCACTCCCAATATAGTACATCAGTTTGTGGGTTCATTTTACACAGATGGTCATCAATCACTTACTCTGTCTTACCATATTTTCCTGGCTGTAATCTACTAAACTTGCACAATGCTATAAAACAAATCTTTGACAAAGATGTCTATATTTGAAGTGACTTAATGATTGAAGTTATTCATACTAATCTATCTTGCACACTTTCCAAATTGAGGATATGTTAACTACTATTAAATATTTAATTTTTCTGGCATTACTTTACATGACAATATTAATATTGGAAAATAAATCTCAATACAGTAACCGAAGGCACAAAATAAAATGCACTTGAACATTATTGAGTCATTTAAGGATCAAACTACCAATAATATGGCTGCCTGGAACTACCATATTAGTGAGCATCATGAAGTAAATTCTACAGACAAAATGGAAACATTGGCCTGGCACCCATAAGGTTGTCAAACATACTCAAGAGTACAAAAAACGGATCCAATTCCAAGTAGCATTGTAGACATTTTTGGTTGCAATAAAGTTCTTACGGTTGATGTATGATGTATAAAATAGCTGTAACTAGTGACTGCATTTAATGTAATCCAGAAAAATTTATTTTTGTCACCGAATTTAGTATAGCAGTGGTTCTTAGAGGTGGTCTGTGGACCAGAAAGCTCAGACAGGTAGCTAGTTCTGTTCACTTATGATGTGTCATAATAAAAAATGATAAGCATTGTCCTCCTCCCTACTCCAAAATTTGAACTAGCACCACCCGAATATGGCAGTGGTGCAAATGGTCCCTAAAACAGTAATTCAGACATTTAGAGACTTGGGCTAGAAGCGCCTGTAGCATTCAAAAAAGTCAAGTGCATAACTTTCGAAACTACCACACAGTCTCCCAAATTGACTAAACTACCATATCATAAATACTGTTAACAACCCTGTCGTAATTGCTACTTTCATCAATTGCAACAAATATTTCCTGCATGTGCAAAAATTCTCGTTATTTATAATAAAAACATTTGACAGCAAAAGTTTTAGCACATAAATTAGAGTTATTTACCTAAGATGAGCTCGTAGATGTGAAGTCTTCCCATACTCTTTATTGCAATTTGAAAAATGACAAATATGAACTTTTTTGCCTCCAAGATTCCTATAAAAAATAAATTGCACACATTTTGCAACTTCAGTGCTATGAAACAGAATACAAGAATTCTCCTACAACCAGAGTAGCAATAAAGGATTAACCACAGCACAATTTATACAATGCATTTAAAACAATTATTAACTACATGTACTCATTCAAAGCAACAAAGATGACACTTTTTCAATAAAAATACAAAAGTAATCACTTGCCAAATAATTTAAAAAAAATATGAACAAAAATCTATCTACTTTAGTTCAACATACTAAGTCTTTGTAACATTCATGGCTATATGGACAACAAATTCCAAAATCTGGCACATGAATAACAGAATAATATTGCTGTCATTCTCAATGGAAGTTGGCATCATTATCATAATAGTAACATACAGAAATGCTCCTGATCAAACAACACAAGACCAATCCTCTTTTACGCATGTTCTACATACACCTCAACAAACAGTCAAACAAGCGACAACAGCCAATGAGGGGCTGCTCTGAGGTTCGTTACCTGTCGTCGCTCCACCCTATCAATGCAAGTCAGTTCACAGAATCTGAACATGTCATCCGTCAACTGTTGATGGGAACCCATGTGTTGGTTCTACATGCGTGCGTGGGCCTGCCACAGGGCACTCCTCTTGCTTACTGTGCATTGTTCTGCTAATTGATGTAAGTCTAGTTCTTCCCTATAGCTTAGCACAACAGAGGATATCTGATTTGTTTTGCCTTCAATCTAAACCAGAGCACATGAATGTGTGCACAAGGGTAGCAACCTTGGCAGATTAGGAGTGATGAATAGTGATAAAGGCAGGTTTAAAATATTGTTTACACAAACTCATAATAGTTACTACCCCTACCAAGTCAAAATAGGCTGCACATCTGTAACTAGGGGAGCCAGAATCAAACTGAGAAATCGAGACATCTTACTTTTTACTAGCATCTTTACAGTTTGGACATGTGCAAGCAACTCGTCTAAGACGCTTCAAAGGAATACCATCATCACTGATAGCCGAATCCGAAGAGAACTTAGCATCTGCTGATTGATCCAGCACAATCCCATCATTGCTTGAATAGGATGTCATGTTGTTTGATTTATCTACAACCGTCCATTGCGTAACGACTCCAGAGTTAGGATTCTGAACTGATAAACACATGCACACCATTTGGCAAATGAATAAGAGATCACCACAAAAAATCTACTTAGATTTACTCTTTATTTACGTGATAATATTCAGGGTAAATAAAGTACACACAATTACATCAAGAATAATCATGTAAAAAGCTTGATTTAATGATGACCAATGGAAAATGATTATCAGCAAGTAACCATGATGAGCAAAGTGAACTCTATAATGTAAGACAGCAAGGAATACAGGGCATATATTTACTCATACTATTTCACACATAAAATAAATATCCATAAAGGAAAACTTCCACAGAACACTCACAAATATAAACTGCCAGATATATCCTCTTGGGGTAGGGAGGTGATTGAATGGTAAAACGCTGGCATGGAGATAAGAGGGACGCGGGTTCGACAGCCATATAAGGCTGACTAATCCTTCCATTTGCTAGGTGGCATTAGCAAAATGAGCAATAATACAGATGGAAGCCATGCAGGCTGCCATACAGTGAAATTCAAATCCTGTTAAACATGTTACAACTGTATCATGCAATCACACCACAGTCTGTCAGTGTGAATTGAATAAACGAAACTTAAAATATATCCTTACTAGTTAGTGGTGCTGTTCAGCAGAGAATAGATATATCTCATATGAAGGACTTAACACGAATTGCAAATAACTCTCCACGAAATAACCATAATTTTACAATGTAGACATCATAACACTTTTCTGTAAATTATTATATTCTTATTAGGAAAATATAAATACGACATCTAACTGATGTGGTTTCCACACAAAAGCAATCACAGGGATCACCAAGAGATAGCATTACATCAGCATTAAGCAGGCAACCAGAAAACATAACCAAGGCAAGCATAATTAGTAATACCCAGCACATAACTGCATACAGTGCTGCGCCACGCGATGCCATGACATCATAAGCTTATGTGTAAAATTATTAAATATTTTGCTGACCAAACTCGCTAAATAAAGTTCTATGGAAATACGAAATTGAGCATCTAAACTGAGTAAGCATGCTTTCAAAGCATGAGTACTCACCAACAGCCATCTGTTGATTCTGACGCATAGACCCTAACTGCTGATTGGCAGGAAGGCTGATCGTCATTACGGACCCACCTTGTGTCTGGATTTGCTGGAGCTGTGGTACAGCATTCGAACCTCCTCCAGTCAGAATGAGCTGCCCGCCTTGGATGGTGAAGTTAGGCAACCCGGGCAGAGTCTGTACATTGGACGAATTCTAAAAGAGACATTCACAATTCAATTAACTCTTAATTCGGAATATATATATATATATATATATATATATATATATATATTGCTCGGCTGCAATTGCATCTAGTGGTTAAAAGGCAACCTTCAGCTGCAACATCCTATCACTAGAATCTTACTAATTAGCATTTCCTTATTTGCAACTTTAAGCCTTTATGTATTGAATCAGATCTGTCCTAGCTCAGAAGGTTTCATTCAATGTAGTTCTACAGTTCAAGAACCCATTCCTTTCGAATATTTAACACATTATTTTGCCTGTCCTAAGACAGTTAAAAAGCAAATTTGAGAGGTCCTCCACTTTTTCCACAATGCATAAATGCAAAAACTCTTTTGCCTCCACGCGAAGTGTTCAATAACTAATGAAGAAAGGAGAGAACAGAGAGAGAACGCCACATGCATCGTGTAAAACTTTTTGTCATTCCTGGCAAAGTCGCTGGTAATCACTTGCTGCACAGAGGCTCGTGTGCACGGTGTAATATATTGTTACGTCTTAGCAAAGTTGGTGGTGCTCCCCGACTGCAATGGATCGTCATGCATCGTCAAAGATTTGTCACCCCTAGTAAATGCAGTGTTACTCACCAACTCACATGCTCGGTCCATAAAAGAGAAATGTTGAATGAAGACACACATTTTTCTTTAATATTAAGCATAATACTCAGCATTCAATACCACCAACCTTTCATCAATCAATTAATACAAGGCTAAATAACTACAATGTTTTTTACTATCAGAGGCAGCCTGTGACAACTGGATTGCAAGGACTATATACCTATCATATTTATTTAAAAAATATTAACAATAATAAATATTGTCGCAGATGCGGCATAATTTTAATGACCTCACCTCGCAAAAAGGTTTTATTTAGAATCAAGTACATCAAGCATTATTTGCAATAATCAAGTATTATTTACATGTGACCCAACTTTCCAATTTTGAGGTGTGAAGCATAAAGTGTGAACATGAGTACAGAAGGACATATATATATATAGCATGTTTCAGCTAAATGATTGATTTAAACTACAATACATGATAGATATATGTGCTAACAGGCAATTCTTGAGACAGAAAAAAGAATTTTTAATAACAATATCCATCATAGATGTCAGATAGCTTTGCATTTGATTTAGTGCAGTTGGAGACAAGGCAAGCAATATACATCAATGTTGGGAGAGTGACTCTTCAGTTTTATCTGCTTATTATTACAGGGTAAATGGCAGAACTTTACATTCGATAATATATTTACCTTCAATCATACTCTATCATAGAAGCTTTGGCATCTGATCCAAAGAGGAACAGCTCTGATATATTGCAAATTTATGCAACATTAATAATAAGGATGACCCGAATGTCAATTCCCTGTCAAGTACCGAGCTTTACAAGTGAAGTTGAATCGAGTTTCAAATATAAAAAGTTTCATTTCTTAGTTTGGCCAGTTGGCACAAATTTTCTAATTATTTGGGGTTTTGCCTCAGCTTAGACTAGGAAACCGTAACTAATATATATACCAATAGTAACAGTATTAGTGTTTTTGGTTAGGTCGATGGTCATTAAATTAAATGTAAATGTAAAGTCATGTAAATAAATAAAATTCAATTTCATTTTCAAAACAGAAAACCGGACTGTCGATTTTTAATAAAGCTCAGACAAATTGTTTGTCCAAGTCCGAGCTTATGCAGAGTACTGCGAAACTCGACAGAGCCGAGTTTAAGTGCATCTCTAATTAATAATCAGGTTTCAATAAGCATAGCATATGTACTGTAAAGCATTAAAAGAAAAAAGAAATTACAGAAATACCTGAAACTGCAATTGGTTGAGAGATACCAGATTGGTCGACTGGTTTGCCTGTCCATTCTGCCCAACGATCTGAACACTTGGAAAGTTCTGACATGTTGAGGCTGTCAGTGCTTGTACAATCTGGCCATTTGGCAAAAGAATGTTCTGTATTGAGCCACCAGTGTTCTGGACATTAGGCTGAATTACTGACTGCGGCATGGCCATTACAGTGATTGCACCCTGATTCCCAGCAGCATTGCCCAGCATCTGTGAGTCAATTGTCATCATCATTGGCACTGTAGACCCATCAGATCCAAATGTTGGAACATTCAAGACTGTTGGAAGTGCTGATACTGTTTGTTGTTGTTGCTGCTGCTGCTGTTGCTGCTGAGGAATTGTCAAAAGCTTAAGGATTGACTGTGAGTCATGCAAACTACCTGAAGGATTTGTGTTGCTGCATGTACTTGTCGCTTGGATGCTGTTGCCATGTACTGGACTTGTTACAGTGATTGTTTGCTGTGGAACCAGATTGTACATTGTCAAGCCCTGGGCTCCTTGTACAGTTTGTGATGTCTGGAGGCTCTGTAGTGGCACCTGGATGGTCTGAAGGACAGTTTGACCATTTGCTGTTGAGACAGGTATTTGAAGTGATACAGTCTGCATTTGTTGAATGGGTTGCATGTTGTTGCTGGGCCTAGCGGTAATGATATTCTGCTGTGTCCCACCAATTGTTATTATTCCGTTCTGATTGATGTTCGCAAGAGAAAACTGTCCTCCAAAGTTGGAAACCTGTGACGTTGAAGCACTGGCACAGCTGCTATTGGCTCTACCAATGCCAACTGACTTTCCCGACTGGCCAACTGAAACACTGACAGTCTCTTGGGACCTTAATTGCTTTAAGCCAGTGCTGGTTTGTATCATCTGCGTCTGTGAAATTGATCTTTGATCTGTCCCCGTATGGTCCTGGCCATCCTGCCCCACTGTCATTGATTGCATGTTCTGATACTGTGGTATCAAGTTGTACGTGATTGTACCACCAGGACCAGCAACTGGTGTAGCGATCATCTGTGATGAGATTGGCATAATCTGAGTTCCAAACAAGCTGGTGTATGGTGACGCCGGACTTGCAACAATCTGAACCGGACCTGTGTTATTTGTCAACTGTGAAGCCACTTCAAAAACTCCTCCATCTGCTGATTGGTTGCACAGGATGCCTTGCTGTCCAACAACTGACAGCAGCTGGCCACCAGAGGTGAGCAAACGAATAGGTGATGCCTGATTAGGATGCTGACTCGTCACCATTCCCCCGTCACACCCACCTCCTGAATCCGGCACCGACGTTCCGATCTTGCTACAGGTGGCAGCCAACAGAGCCAAAGGAGATGGTTTCACATCCTAAACATAAGAAATTTTGACTTAGTAAGACTTGGACTAAATGTCAGCATACTGATGTGGAAAGTGATTATTAGAATTGAGGTACTTGAACATATTGCTTCAAAACTTATCGCTCATCACGGCCTACCTGAATCTCCGGCAAACGCGGAAAACAACCAAGGGATGGTTTCCTATACTATAAAGGAGGGGTCAAACACTTAGACGGGCCATTAGCGACATTACTCCCGCCTATCCTCCTCCTCCTCCACCACCCATAAGGTGCCGGAGTCGGGAACAGACGTCCCGATCTTACCAACGGAACCAAGGGGGACGGTTTCACATCCCACAAAAGGAGGGGTTAACCAGTGGCAACACAGCCATTGGTTAACGGAAATAACACTACGATGACGGCATCAATATCCTCACCTGAACCGTGCTATTTGGCGACAGATATCCAGGGCCAGTTTTAGACGATTCGGAAGACATTGAAACGTTGTTCACGAGACCTTTTGCGTCACAAGAAATAGTAATATTTTCAACCAAAATTGACTACAAGCCTCAATATGGCGACTAAGCCACACAAAGAGGAAGGCCTTCGCCGCAAAGGGCCGGAATTTAGATTACTGCGCAGCAGTAAACAAATTTTAGCAAAACGAATACTGCGCAAAAATTAGATTTCAACTGTGAATATGTCAAAGAACAGCATCTAACTGGGGTAGCCTGAAAATGTATCATATTATAGTTGTCAAAACGAAGTGCTTTAAGATATACCGAAGTGCTATTTTCAATGGGCGGAAATTAGGCTGCTGTCGCACTTCTTCTATTTAGCATGTGATTGACAGGTCAGATGCAAATCAGCCGAACGTCAGACACCAGCAAAAGTAAGTAAGTATGTAATTTTAATAATACTAACACAATATTTATTCATCTATTGAAATTTCAAACTGCGTTTCTGATTCGGCGTAACAATAAACTGACAAAATATTAATCTGTACTCATCACGGTGTACTTATTGTGACCACTGTAACAAGCTGTGTTTTTGTCAGTATGATATCTGAATAAACGAAAATTGAATGATTGGACACAAAATATCTTAGTCTGTATCTAGGCCTACAGCTTAGGGCAGTTCCAGGTCAAGATATTAAGTCAGATGAGTAAGTTGGATATGCATGGTGTTTAGAACCTAAACGGCGATGGATGTGCGACATCAGTTTTGGGCAGTGGTAAATTAGTGTCCTATGAATTTTATGTTTCCATTTTCCAGTCATATTCTTATATTAATTATATCGTATTTATTTTCAACACAATCCATGAGTCTCTTTGCCCACTCATATTCAGATTTTGTATGATTGACTGTCTGATAACTGAACTGTTGGAATGTTTGGGTCAGATTTAGGTAACAAACTTGGTGGAACTTTGAAATAAACAAGTGTAAGCAAGAATTCAGATGAAAGGGGCGAAATTTCGATAAATTTCGATGTCGCAACTGATTGTAAAGTTTACTTAACGACGCTTGCATGTCAGAGATGATGCACGTATAGGGCCTATATATAGTAGGCCTACATGATGGTCTAAGTATGGGGCAACGGACTTAAATTGTTTATTATTTATAGCACTTGTGGTGTTCTTTCCAAATACAGGTAGTATAATATCCTAGTCACTTTGACACTTTCTCGCAGAAATGCAGGAAGAGATTAACGCTTGTTTCCCGATCCATTAACTTTAATAGTAAGCCTAATCGCGTTATCAAAACTTCTAAAGTGTCACTCGAAGGCCAAGCCGAGCGTGTGGCACCATCTTATTAACGAGAGCTGCGTCGATTCGAATGGTTGTACCTGTTTTAATATAAATATATAGGCCTACCTCACTGGGTGGATGTAGGCCTACAAAGGGTAGCCCAGGCCCAAGAGCACTGAGAGCAGGTTCAGGCTTGGCACAATAAGCCTGCAGCTCTGATCATGTATGACGAAGCCATAAAGTCGTACCACCACCACTTAAATTCTCTTTAAAACTTTCGATCAATAGAATTTTATAAAAACATCATATGAACATTTCAGGTTCAGCAACCTTGTTGATAATAGCCGGAAGTTCCGAAAAGTAGTATGAAACATCATCTGGCTGGGTGGCTGTATACGGCTAGCGGGCGTCGACCGGTGCCTGATTGCTGAGGAATTCCCACATTACCTTCCTGGACTCGACCGACGCGGGATTTGAGGTTCATACTGGACCTCTACTTAACTCTGCACACAAATCAACTCAACCATGGCTGTTACAATCAGCTTCGCCAGCTAAGTTATTTCCCACTCCGTAATACGATACGGCATTGCGTCCACCCTTGTTCCAGGTAGCCAAAGCGTTTGGTCTTTATAAGCGTTTTCCAGGCGCTCTTTATTGGTGGCTAGCATTAGTTAGCATCAGGATGAGGAGGTATATAACAGTTTAGCAATGGTAGTGGTCTTAGTTATGTTATGAATAGAAGACGAAGAAAAACCGTGGGTTTTGAGTTTTCTTAGGTTATCTTGCAGGAAGATATCCAGTATTTTTAAAGTTTTAACATGGATTACACTAGGTTGTTGAGGGGAGGGATGATTAGTGTCAAGGGCAAAAGAAATCATTTTTCTTTACATGTTGTGCTATTTAAGGTAAGGTTATTAGCAGATTGAGGGGCTAAGAGGGGTGTCAGTCTGAAGCAGATTTGGAGAAGTTTATGGGTCCTAAGACAGAATCCTAATTATGCCTGCACTGTGGAATGCCCTCCCCTCATCTTTACATGTTTCCATTCTTTCTCGATATCTCTCTGTCTCTGTCTCTCTTCAAAATCTACTTCTTTTCTTATGCTAATTGAATGGCCAATGCTGTGAGCAGTGCCACATAAAACACATTATGTTATATTATTAACTCTTACCAGTCTGCATTTGTGCCAACATTTTACTTCAACAACAATATCATAGCAAGTTTGTTAATGTAATTGCAACTCCTCATCACAACAAAACTGCAAACGTCATGAATTTGTTCAGTAAATATTGAATAAGACATTTTACAATTCTGAATTTCATAAAAAAATTTCAAAGGCAAATAACCCAATGATTATAATTGTTCCTTGTGAAGTTAAATCTCATGAACTTCAATTACTGCTGAATACATATTAGTCCTTGACATCATTAGACCTGAAACCATATGGACATTTAATTTCTACCATACCTTTATCACAGCACTGACATGAAACTGTAGTAAACTGTGGTAAACTGTAGTGTAGTGCTGCAGCGGTAAAATCAGAGGTGAGCAAATGTTACTGTGGCCTACAGCTTACAGTTAATTTTTCTGAATGACTTAGGGGGATTTGTTTGTGATGATGTACCAAGCATACTATAAATGGAATATAAAACTGGCAATAATAAACAATTATTACAGTAGCTTTATGAGGTGAATACACATTGTATACCCACATACACCTTCGTCTACAGTACTGCATGAAACTAAATCTAAAATGTAACCAAAAACAATCAAGCTCACTTGCTTGACACGTATAACAAAAGTTCATGACTTTCTAAGTTTATTCTCTCCACTCGTTAAGTTACCAGTGCTGTCTGTGTAGTTAGGTGCCATAAGTTGGCTTAATCTGATGTAAAAATGTCACAACATTTCAGAAGGCAGGAGTAAAACTGTTTACACCTTAAAAGGGCCATTTTGAAGGATGTTGGTAAACAGTGACATCAGCTTTATTATACGTCTTATTACACAAAGAACAAACAAATTAAATAACATGTATGTAATTGTCCTATTATCTGTTAAAATGTTGAAAACAATACATATAAGTCATATACAAGTAATGTGAGTTGATCTAAACACCACCGTATTCCGAAGATTCTAGTTTGCGTATTTAAATAATCCCAAATTAGAATCTCAGGGAAACAGAGATGAGGTTAATCAAGGTATACATGATACCTACAAATGTAAACATGCTCAGATTATGATGTGAAAAGGCAACAAGCCAAGAACCAAGAATGAGAAGCAAAGCTAATGTGCTTGTTCAAATACATATAGCAGACCCTCACAAGTCTGAATGACCAGCTAGCCGAGGTGCAAGTATCCCAAATAGGCGGCACTGCAATCCAATGGCAGGACACCTTTTAAACATCCCACTTAAATTGGCATTCATGTATCAACCAAAGTCCCCTCTAATATTATTTCTGTGCACTCATCACCGGCAATTGTTTGAGCAGCCTAATTCCGTGCATAAAGCTTAGTAGACTTATTTGTATTTGCTACCAAAACTTATGTGTGGAATTTTGAACTGCTGTGAGGCATTTTCTTAGAGGGAATATTGGTACTAACCAATTAGGATAGAGGGCACAAGGTGGCATGTTATTCCATGGATTGGTCACTCAGAAGTATAGACCTTTCCCAATTTGTCTGAAATTGCAATGCATCTGCCAGCATTGTCTAAACCCAAAGTTGCAAAAAAAGTACACAAACAGATTCATAAGTGAAACAAACAGAGATGGTGTAAAAATTGATATTTTTTAAAGCCAAGTTCCGACTGCAGATGATCCCGTGAAACACAGTTGTCTTGCAAAACCCCAGGAAAGCTAGAAGGTTGTACAGTTCGCCAGTGAGTGGTGTAACTCTTAACTATACAACCTACTACCTCAGATGGGGTCATGCTGGTAATAGCGAAATCTCTGAGGCACCAGGCAAACACAAAGTAGAGCCATAAGTCGTCGCCATCACCGAAATTTGTTGTCATGCCAAATACACTTCAGCATTAGTAAAACATTAATATAATAATTAATAAGTCCCCCAAACACTTCTTGGCTTATTTTTGGCTGGGATATTGTTAGCTACTCAACAATTACATACTTCTACATGTATGCTGGTAGTATACTACCATGATACATGAACATGCAATGTTTTTGTATATGCACTCAGACAACAATGAGAACTAGCCAATGTGCCATGTGCTCTTTTCTACTTCTTTCCTGCTTTCATCGTCTCCCTATACATGGCTACATTTACCTTTTACTGGATTATATGTCCGCATCAAGTGAGCTTATTC